>CM024755.1:144670975-144795251 GCA_014218235.1 Colocasia esculenta | reverse complement strand
AGACTAAAGCAAATTGGATAACAAGTTTCTTCTTTCCAGTCAAAGTGCACAAACTTTGACTGGCACGAGTTTCTTCTTTCCAGTTGACACTATGATACTTCGACTGATTGTCATTCCTTCATTAGTTGAAGCTGTGAGACTTCAACTGTTTAGTTATGTCCTCATTAGTCAAAGCTACATGACTTTCTATATTCAACTTTTCCTCTCTTCAGTCAAAGCTCTGATACTTCGATTGATCAGATATTTTTCTTGATAGTCAAAGCTCGGATACTTTGACTAGTCAGTTTTAGTCTTTGTTAGTCAAAGCTCTGATACTTTGATTGGTTAGTTATTTTTCTTGACAGTCGAAGCTCTGATACTTCGACTAGTTAGTTTTAGTCTTTGTCAGTCGAAACTTTGATACTTCAACTAATTAGCTTTAGTCTTTGTCATTCGAAGCTCTGATAATGCCATGCTTTATGGATGTGCGACATGTGTCCTATTTGAATGTTTGGATACATTTGATAATGCATTTTTTCACAGGACACGTCACCTTCAAAGCTGTACGGAAAGACCTAAATCTTTGTGCCCACACATCCCAAGGTATGAGGAGGGTACAAGAGGCTATAAATACCTCTTATCACCCCTCTATCTATATAGAGCCAACACATCAAAGCAGAAGATCCGCTAGACTCAATTCCAAAAGAATTCGAGCATTGTAAAAGAAAAAAGGAAGGAAGGAGGAGAAAAACCAATGAGAGAGCAGAAGCATGAGGACAAGCATCTGTAGGAGAATTAAAAAGGAGCAACCTAGATTGTTGTCAACTTGCAAATCCAGATCTAAGGATGAGCATTATGAATTGAAGAACAGCACCATTGATTCTCCACAAGTGACTTCAATTCAAGCTCCCAACAGATAGTCTCAAATGAAGAACATCCAATTCATACTTCTATTCCTTATTTCTATTGGAGTGTTCATCTCAATTCATTTAAGTGTGTGTTGTGCAATCTGTACAAGTGTTTTGTGTAGATCTCAGTGTGTGTGGTGATGTGGATTTGATTTTTACTAGAGGATAAGATCTTGTATGAACTTGATCTAGTGTGCATGTGTTTTCTTGGCAATTGTGCTCGTAGGTGTGTGGTATGATCCATCGAGATCGTGTGTGTGTGTTTTACTCGATTCTATTGAGTACTGTGTTCCTCACTGTGTGAGGGGTGGATGTAAGAGTCACTGCATGTGATCTCTAAACCACCTAAAAATCCTCTGTGTACTGTGGTTTATTTGTTGTCTTCACGCTAGATGCATGCATAGGGATTTAATCTACACACTATTTAACAGTTTGCTCACACACTAGTCTACACAGTCATATACTGTTTGATTATTTATTTCACACACATTATCACATTCAAGCATATTACATCAATGTGGTTTTAATTGAACAGATTTCTGATCTGAAAGTAATTTTTAAATTGCCCAAGTTTCCGCTGCGATTTGCAACAGATCTATTCAACCCCCCTCTTCTAGATCTGTTCACTCTCTATATTCGATCCTACAATTGGTATCAAATCAAGTTATTCTAATTCTAATTCCGATTTATTTGTTTGATCTACGTCTTTTCTTATCATGTCATTGCTTCATGGATTCTTGAGATTTTATTGCTGAAGGTCATCCTATTAATCGGCCACCCTACTTGATGGTTCTGATTACCCATATTGGAAAAATCGTATGCAAGTATTTTTGAGGGCTTAGAATTATGAAATATGAAAAATAGTTGAAAAAGGTCCTTATGAAACCACGGGAGATGAGGAAACTTGGAGTAGATAGCAAATTAGAAGAGCCACTTTGAACTATAGTGCCATGAACATGCTTCAATGTGCTGTGCATCCCAAAGAGTATTCAAGGATATCCATGTGCAAATCCACTAAGGAATGTGAGATAAACTTGAATTAATATATGAACTTTACAAGTTAGAGAAACTAAAGCAAACATACTTGTTTCTGATTTATTTTGGATTTCTTCATGTTATCCTCAGTCCACCTTCCCTCATCCTCTGGCAACGCATATGGACCAGTACTTATGACTTTCCAGATCTTATAATCCTGAGCCCTGAAAAAGATGTGCATATTGTTTTTTCAATATAGATAATTGTGCCATCAAAGTATGGTGGAAGTTGGATGGAATGACCCTCAGGCATGAATCTTTACTGGCCATCGCACACAGGATAACTCTTAAGATCAAGAGCCCGGCTCTGATACCAATTGAAGAGAAAAATACATATGTGCGATGGTCAACTTAACCAGGAGTGGAGAGGTGAATTGGTTATCGCCTATTTAAAAACTTCATTAACACATGATAGATTAAACTTAATTAGACAAATCTAACCATGAGATGCACAATGGAATAACATTTGAACAACAATACCAACTATCCAAACATGCATATAAAGAGGTAGAAGAGTTGGATCAAACCCTTGCACGCAGGATTTTAGAGTGGTTCGGCTAACACACACATGTGCATCTACGTCCACTACCCCACACCCCATGAGGATTTTTCAATAACTTGTTTCCAGGTACAAACCGATAAACCTCACAACCACGGTTGTTTCCGGGGACAACACAAGCCCCAACTCGTTTCTGGGGACGAGACAACCCGATATGTAGCACGCACCACACACCAAACCCACACACTAATGTTCTTGGTTCAAAAAGAACAAATAAATATGTGGACAGGAGAATAACAACTAAACACATAGAGTATGAATTCCCCCTAACACAAATATGAAGAGTCAGTGTAAAACGATGAACGCTGATGTAGAACATGACTCGAATTCTTCACCGAAGCCTTCTGGATGTTGCTTGGATGTAGTACGACCTTCTGGTACTTCACAACAACTCCAATAAACAGTTGAGAAGCTTAGATCTATTGACCTCAAAGTCTTCTCTCGATTTCTTCAGAAGTTTTTAGAAATTTGCCTAAAACCCTAGCTCCAAGAGATAGAACGCTTCTGCTTGGTACAGTACAATTCTGGGGCTTGGGATAGGTGGTATATATATTACCAGCCCAAAAGATCCCTTCTTGGATGCTTCCTTGGGTAGAGACTTAATGGAGGAAAGAGTCCATCCAAAATAGGAAACTGCGTCACCGTAATCTGTCGACCTAAAATCTTAAATCGGTCGCTCCAAACCAATGTTTCTGGGAAAATCGATCGTCTGATTTTCAATTTGGTCACCATACATCTACAGTAGTGATTTCACGTCATGAGATCAAGGGAGTTAAGAGATCTAGACGAGTCATAAAGGGTCGGGTAGGACAAAAATAAGAACTTTGTAACATGAAATACAAGTAAACCACCTAATAAGATTTGGAGAACATAGGTTCATGAGTTTCCTGGTATCAAGAAGTACTTAAGGATTCATTTAATTAGATTAAGCTCGAGAGATTGCCTACCTTGGTCATTTTAGTCTTCTAGGGTTCCCTTGTACGAGCATTAGGGAAGAACGATGAAGAACTCACAAATCCTATTGTTCTCTTCCTTCCTTCAGCCTCCTCCCTTGTCCAAAGCCTCCTCAGTAGCAAGTTGGGTTGGCCAAAGAAGGGAATTGTATTATATTTAAGGGGATGGGTCATTAGGAGTCCTAATGAGACTCTAACTTCCTAGTTACGAGTTTACTTTCCTTTATTTTCTTCTTTGGAGCCTCCAACTCCGAATTTCTTTAGGATTTTGGTTAGGAAGACTCCCATCCATGATGGGTTATGGCCAACTTCAGTTTTAGCCCATGTTCATGGCCCAATCAGACTTATTAATCTATTAATTAACTCATTTAGTAAGTATTTTGAATTAAATACTATTTTTACTATTTTAGGCTCATTTAAGCCGCACACTAAGCCCAATAAACTCTTATGAGCCCAATTATCATGTTTGATTTGATGGTCTTTGGGGTTATGTACATGCGATAACGCATTTCCACTTTATCAGGTTTCTCTGCTCTTACTACTATATTGAGTCTAACATGTACAATTTACCATGATTTCCTTATTCATCATTATAACATATTATTTGGTTCATACATATATAGTTCATTAATTCTAATGAAGTTTTGCACATGTGATATTAACTTTTTATTTATCAAGATTTTGCAAAAATCTGGGTTGCTATGAATCGGTTGACCGATTTCCATATTTTGGTTATCTGATTGCCTGACTGCCCCAGGTCCCATGTTATTGGGAAAATTAATTGTTTGGTTTCTTGTAAAGTGCAGAACCCTCTGACTCTGTTTAGTCTATTCAGTCTAATGCTTTGGCCTTTGTAATGTCCACATCAAATGCGCCTTTTGGCTAATTTTGCTGCACACTTAACACACAAATTAGGCTCTCAAATTAAATATAAATAAATCAAATGGTTGGGTTATCAACATAAATATAAACATATGCTTTGTGATGTTTTCAACATGAATTAGAATTAGATGTTTTGTGATCATCAAAATCTATAGAGTACAATAGGTTTTTCTTTCCTTCATGCTACGATTGGGGGGGGGGGAGGAGGAAGGGAAGTGATCGCGTCTATTTCATTCGTTCTCTTTGGTGGGGGTTTCACAGATCAAAGAGGAAGAAGATATGGTGTGAAGGGGAAAACATAGTATTAAGCTAAAAAAAATTCAAATGGGATGGGACATAACCATCATGACCCCTCATGCAGGCAGTAATCACTCCTTATGTAATAGTAGCTAGAGAAAGGCTTATGTGCCTTTAGTTGTTTGGGTGGACCAATGGCAACATGGCTAGATTGTGCCTAGCAATGTTGGTACAAAGCATTTCTCAAAAATAGATTAGCATACTATTAGTGATGGATTAGGATTCGTACTATGTGGGTCCACACTGGGTAGGGTGGCCGGCATGGCCAGGAAGGGGTTGTTAGCGGGGCCTGTTGGCCCACGACAACAAGGCATCAGTCACCTAGAGGGGGGAGGGTGAATAGGTAGATACATAAATCTGAAACAAATTAACCACTTAAAACTTTTGGTTAGTGAATGTAATCATGTGCAATGTAAATAAAGGAGCGAAAGCAATCATACATAAAGAACACATAGACTTTTATTATGGTTCGGTACTTTCTAATGGAAGACCTACATCCAGTCCAGTCCCCAAGTAATCTCTTGGGATTTTATTACCCAAAGGTGCAGTCCCCCTTAAGGACATACAACGCCCAATAAAGCTAGTCCTCCCTTCTACACAAGGGGGATACACCCAGCACTGCATCTAGTCTTCTTCTCTTTTTGGCAAGAAGGCCAGCCCACTATTTAACCTCAACCATGTGCTTCTTTTGCGAGCTCAGAAGCACTCACTGGAACAACCCATCAGGTTTACAACACCTAGTATAAGCTGGTCTTTCCTTCTACCCAAAAGGATGCTTGCACAGTAAGCCTTCTCTTCAAATGAAGAGGAACACTGTAGTGCCCTAGAAATTTTCTTGAATTTATTTTGCAAATTGTATCTTTATTTCTGCATGCGTTTGAAAGTTGTTCTGTGTGGATCTGGCGTCAACATCCTTTGGCGTTAATACCTGTTAGCGGCAAATCACCTGCCGTTTATTTTCTGTTAACGACAACAATGTGTCGTTTATTATTTTCTGAATTATTTAAATTTTTGGGCAAGTCTGTAAACGACATCATCGATGGACATTTACGTGGAGGCTGACGGCATCTTATGTTGACGTTAATCTGGCTTGCCTGTTTTTGATATTTCCGTTCGGGGAAAGAGGGATCGGCCGTTTCCAAGGGGTTTTAATGCGATGACCCAAGCGTTTAGGATCTGAGGGTCAGGATTTAGGCTGGCCATTGCGTGGGAGGTCTTTATAAGACTGGATTTCGCGACTAGATAGGGGTTTTTTTCGCTCTGGTTTTTGGAGGAGAGAAAGAGGGCCGAGGAAAGGGATTTCTGGCCTCATTCGTGCATTCTTGAGCTTGAGGATCGAGGAGGATTGTTCATCTGCAAGATCCAAGGCTTCTCCAAGCAGAAGAACTTGCGTGGAAGGCGGATTGGAGCGTTTGGAGTCGGCGGGAAGGAACTGCCTCACAGGCGAGGCGGCTTTTTTCGGGCTTAGAATCGTCACTCCTGTAGGAGGGTTAAAGGCAGTTCCATGGGGGTTCAGTTTAGGATATGTTACACTATCTATTTACCATTTTCTGTATTTTTAAAGCATGCAAATAACCTACGGGAAGGGTAGAAGTTGCGTTATTTCATGTAGGGTTTTCTCTGTGTTTTCTGTGCATAAGAACTAGACGTCCAGATCGCTTGCCGTCTATATCTTTGTTAACGGCGGCATCAACTGCCGTCTACTTCATGTGAACAGTGTTCATTTATTGACATTTATTATATGTAAATGGCGCTATGTGCCGCCATCAGTATGTATTAACGCGCTATGTGCCACCGTCTATTTAGACTTAACGACAGAGTATGTGGACGTCTACATCAGTACACGCCACATACCTTGCCGTCAAGTTTATCAGTAACATGTATTTTTAGAAAACTGATTTTATTGTTTATTATGATCCATGCTTGTATGAGTTTTGGCCATGTGAGGTTTAGGGTGTTTGTTTACTGTTATAATATGGACCGATTATGCAATAGTAAACATGCTATTTATATCTATATATATATATGAATGTTATTGATGTTAGATGACAAAAGACAAGTGTAATGGATTGTAAAATGATGTATGTTAGAATATGAATGGTTGAGGACTAAATTACAGTGAGAGATACAGCATGCCGTGGTTCTCTATTTTATAAAAATTCCTTGATCTTTTCCTAAATGTTGTACCATGTGAATTAGTCTAATTGATGAAATTAATTCATGAAAAAGGGTTATAGAGATTAGAAAAATATAAAATTTAGTAGGTACATAGTATATCCTGATTCTGAATTTTTGTTAAAATTTTGGAATTTTTAGACATTTGTACGTTCTGTTATGAATTTCTGAATAATGAACTACATGTAGAATTTAAAGAAAAAATGCAAGTATGTACATGATTGAATATGTTGCATTTAGTATCATGATAGGGGTCTGACATGCAGAAAGTAGAATTTCAGAACTAAAAGGACATGTTATAGGTTATTGCAATTGCATGAAATGTAAATTAAATGATATCATACATGTTAGTGCATGCATTGAAATGAAATGCCAATAAGACATTGCTACTATAGAGGTTCCTACAAGGAACTACACCATGGATGCCCCTATGGTAATGGTTCAACCATATGAAATGACTAAATGAATCCGCGGGCAACGGATTGAAATCCTGGAGGTAGACAAGTTCTACTGGTTAAGGTGGGAAGGGCTTTCCCCGGTTTTGCGCAATACCATGACTTGATCACCGTTTTGCCTAGGTGATAATTGAATGACTATATGACAATGTGCTATATGATCTCTATAATAGTGCGGACTATGTCTTGAAAATAAATGAAAATGACTACATGCTACATGCCTACATGAACATTGTCTACATGACCTACATGCTACATGCCTACATGAACATTGTCTACATGAGTTTATGCTATATGCCATGTGTTAAATGTTACATGAATTACATGCAATTGATATATGAAAGAATTGCTACATGTTTAAATGGTCCATTGTTACATGACAACTTTACACATTGCATAATGTAGCATAAGGTTTTCATTAATGGTCTATATGTTACATGACAATACGTAAATTCCATGATAAGAATGATTACATGCTATAGGTAGGAACATGTTGATTTAATTGTCAGAAATAAGATGTGAATTTTATGCATTACATGATATGATTATTTCCATAATAATTAGAATGCTATGAATGTGTTGGATCGAAATGGCACTAAGAATGTCCTAGAGGGGGGTGAATAGGACTTCTTCCCTTTTAAAATTTGCTTCTGAAATTGCACAACTCTAAGTAAATTGTTAGAGCTTAGTGTGGTGTGTGTGATTCAAGTGTGGACAAGGCGGAAACAATCACACAATGAATGCACAGGGATTTATCCTGGTTCGGCCCTTCCCACATGGAAGTCCTACATCCAGTCCTCAAGCCAACCACTTGAGATTCCACTAACTACCAATAAATTGCCTTCTCTCTACCCTTGAAGGGATTACAAACCCACTTGCTCCCAAGCAAGTCTTCCCTAAACAGGGAACAACAACTAACTACCTTTCACAAGGTCTTCCCTTCACAGGAGGGGCAATGCAGAACCACACTTTTGTAGAAATTACACGGAATAAATAGAGAAACACTTGTGTGTTTGCTCAGATCTGAGCACAAACACACACAGACTTCAGAAGGATTTAGAGATCAGAATGAGATATGAATCCTATCTGAACAACAAGAGTGGACTTAGAAAGTATCAAATACAATTGCCACTCAACACAAGACTTCTTCTAGGAGAGCTTCAGAGAATGGCTTCTTAAGAGGAGCAGCTCTCAGACTTTTGCTTGCATAAAGCTTGTGTGGATTTGAAATTCGAATGAAGTTCACAGGAAGGTGTAAAGGCTTGTATGCGCTTCTTGTGTTGTGGTGGTGTTGTTTTTTTTGCCTTCTTCAAACTTGAGCTCCTTTTATACACTTCAGAATATAGCATTTGAAATATAGCCGTTGGAGTTTGTGGCCATTTACAATATTCCGTTTGAAGAGATCTCTAGGATCCTTTGGGTCTTGAAGTGTTGTTATCCAGAAGTCTTTCAGTTTTGCTTCTTTCCAAGATCTTCAGAAGGAGGTGCAGTTTTTTCACAGCTAGAGGATAAGCTCTTTTTTTCTTTCGGAGTGAACTGTGAGGGAGACATGCTGAAAACGTGCTTCAATAAATGCCTGCACAGGGACAAGACAAAAGAGAAGAGTATCTCCATACCTTTGAGGTAGGTGAGTTAGAGGAGTACAATAGAAGGCATGGAAACCTCGTATCACTACTGCGCAGGTGGTCTTTTACGGTGAGTTTTTTACGGCGACAATTAAAGTCATCGTTAAATATCCATTTTATGGCGACCTGTGTTAACGCCGTAAAAGAGTAGACTTTTTACGGCCTAATAATGAGTCGCAGTAAAAATAGGGTACATTGTCGCCGTAAAAACACATAATTGCATCATTGACGGTGAAGTTTTTGTCGCCGTAAATAGTCTCCCTTTACACCCGTCCCACGCCCCTTCCCCTCTCTCCCCTGTCGCACGACTAGGGCTTGAAGCCCCGTCGCCGAGCTCTCCGCACTCCACCGTCGCCACACTTCGTCGTCCCTGTCACCTCCTCCTCCGCACGCCTGTATCTCTCTCTCTCTCTCTCTCTCCCTCTCTCTCTCTCTCTCTATCTCCTCTCTCTCTCCTCTCTCTCTCTCTCTCCTTCCTCTCACTTTCCTCGTCTCCTTTGGCTTTTCACGTGACCTAGGGCTTCGAAGCGCTGCCACCGGCCACGCCATCTCTCTGCGCAGTCGCTCTCTCCCCGCAGCAGGTGTGGCTTTGCCTTCACGCTCTCGTGCCTCCCGGATCTCCATCGTTCGCCCTTGCTTCTGGTTCATCCTCTTCCCCTTCCCATTCCCCCACTCTCCATCCTGTTGTTTGTCCTCCTCTTCTTTCCCTCCTCCTCTTCTCTCCGCTCTCCTCTCCTCTCTCTCTCTCTCTCTTCTCTCTCTCTCTCTCTCTCACACACACACACACACTCCCTGCTTCCCTCCCATCTTTCTCTCTTACACACTCCCTGCCTTGGGGGGCCGCCCTCCTCTCCCCCCCGACCTCTTTCTCCTCCTAGGGCCCAGTCCCATGCGCTGCTACCTGGTGGCCTGTGTGTAGAATTTTCTACGCCACCCCTCCTGTTACTGTTGCGCAGCTGCTGTTGTTCAGCAGATGCCTGCTGTGGCACGCGTAGCTTGTACATGGTGTGACTGGTTGCTGCTTGCAACCCTTGCATTCAGATGGCGTCCCTAACCCTGCAGGTAATGGGCGTAGTCATCTTCCAGCTGGTGGCCCTCCCTCTTTTGCCCAGGTTCTCCTTTATTCCCCAACCCCCGGTCACCCCCCATTCTTGTCCACCCTCCAGCCTGCACAGATTCTGGTGAACCAGCGGCTCTTCCCTTGGAGGAAGTCATGTTATCTCACTCTCCTTTCCCTCCCTCTCTCCTCTCTCCCGTGGACACTGTCCATCATGTCCACTGTTTCCTGGAAGAATTGGGTTAAGCTGCAGACTGTTGCCGCCTAGGTGTTTGAGGATAAGCCAATGAGGATATATGGTGTGAACTTTTACATTGTTTCCTCAGTTATTTTTTCCCTTAATGTATGATATAGTGCTGCCATTTAAATAGCCAGATGTGGTTACAGGTTGAAAGGGGATGAATAAGACATGTTTGTACTAATTAGGATCTTTAATGATGTGTTCCCTGATGTTTCTCTGCTCCTATTTGCACATTCTCTGATATTTGTGGAACTTAGTAATCAGGTGTTTTTAGAAGTGAAGGTTAATTTGAGTGCCTACAGAATTGGTTTTGGACAGGTTTGAGAGTCTAATTGATTTCCTGGATCTTATAGATCCAAATCGTTTCTTGTTTACTAACTTGAACTATTAGATAAATGAAAATGAAATGAATAAGGTATTTGTCTTTTATGGTTTAATTATGATGCATGTTCTACTACTCTAAATCATAGGTTTTAGTTTGCATTCTTCAATCGACACTTCAATTTTTCTACTTTAGTGAACTATTTGTGGAATTAAAATCTTATATAATATATATAACATTTGTTTCTTATAATCAAGGTTAAATGATTGATGCACCCCCATGATACTCTAGATAATGACATATATTAAGACCATGTTTGGTGGTTGTCTGCCTTTATGTTGGGGGTAAGGGGTGGGCTGTGTTTTGGATGGTTGGGGTGGTTGTGATGACCCCCCTTCTCTTCTATGAAGGGGTTTGCCATCTATCTACAATGGTGGGGAATAAAGGGGCTGGATAGATGACTACTTAAAGTATTCTTCCATGGTCCAGTAGAAGCCTGATGGTGGATTACTAAAGCCAAGCATCTCTCTATTTGAAGTTCTATCAATGTGACAGTATCTTTGTTAGATATGGAAGTCATGGGATATTTATTGTTGTTTACATATGTATGGTAATTAAGACCTTAGTCAGGTATTTATACAATAATTATTTCTTATTTTTGTCACTTGTTAAGAGATTTTAATGGTTTGTCATGGAAAGATGACAATAGAGATACATATGTCACTTTTATTTTATATATATGTAAACATGAGTTTATATAAATCTCAAATCTTGGTGTAAAAAGAATCTTCTTTTAATTCTCTTTCCTTGAGAAGACCCTTAATTGGATACCTTCTTCCCTGAGCAGCTGTTGGGCAGGCTATGCTCCTTGGACCACATTTGTTGTAAATTGGAGCAAACACTTACATGTTAATTGTCTATATCAGTTCAAATAAGATGTGGAGTACACAGAAAGTGTCTTAGTAATTAAGATCTTTCATTATACACCTTAGATCATATGTTTAAATCACTGTTCTCACATTTATCCTTGATGTCATCCTTGTTTTTCCGTAAGTTGCGCCCTACCATTTTACCTTTTCTTTTCTTTGGACAATGCCCATTTTGCAACTTGATACTTGTGTTTTTCAATTATATAGTACCTTTTATATTCTTAATCATTCTGAAATAGCTAATGCCTCTTTGAAATATAGTGGTTGATGACAACATGCTTGTCAACTATATATGGATCTTGCATTTTAGTACTGGAACTTTTAGTTTTTTGGCCCCTATAATTAATCTATCATATTTAACAATTAGCTCAATCCAGATATTGCTTGTATAACCTTGCACAATTATGCACTCATTTGCTATACAATCTTGGGGGGGCTTATTTGTAATGACTTGGGTCTTTCATTGAATAACCTGAGATCTTGAGGGCAGATACGTAAATATTTTGACTGTAGAGGCTAATCAGTAACTGTGTAGTAAGATGTAATTTATTTATTAATATTAGTACCAGTCGTATTATGTTAAATTAAGTATTATCCTAATTATGACAAAGGGCCATGGCCAAGTATGCATTGGCAAAATGTAGTCTACTTATTAATAAAACATGTCAATATATAGTACTTCTACAGCTTGACTTGAAAGTCTACTTTAAGAATGGGATTTTGATAGAGTAATTAGAATATCCATTTTTGTTGGAAGTTCTCCATTTATCAAGTCCTTATAATTTCTTGGCATTTATAAAGAAGTTCCAAATCAAGCACTCATAATATTTCTCCATAAATGCTGATGGGTTCTTCTACAAAACTGCAATAGTTTTACCTAATCAAGAAACATAGTCCAGAACCCATGTCATTAAAGATAAGAATTAAACTCAAGACTTTCAACTGACTAATTAATAGAACACATACAGAGGAAGTCTAGCTTACTTTGACATGCCCCCACAAGATTGTTAAAGTATCACACGTTTGGTTGTCATTATTTCTACACTCTCTTTTGACCGTCTAATATGAAAATTAGGTGGCAAAAGAATCAAATTGAGTATATTGCTTAAGAACGTCCTTGCTAAAATGTAGGGTTGTCAACAGTTATCTGCATGTCTCAAGCTCGTGACATCCTTCTTTACTTTTTGTGTCTAATTATGGCTTTCTTTGTCTCTTTTGTAGGCGCATATTGGTAGAATGTCAATAGATAAGAGTTGGATGTCACTTTTGAGGAATACATGCGAATTTAAGAAAGGACTAGATGAGTTTTTAGATTTTGCTTTTGCAAGATCAGCGATGCGTAATAAGATTCTTTGTCCTTGTATGCGATGTCTAAATTCTGTGAGGCATGTGAGGAATGATGTAAAACTCCATGTCTTTAAATATGGAATTGATCAACGATACACAAAATGGGACTTCCATGGTGAAAGTTCTGATTCGTCCAAGGGGGACACATCTGATGATGAAGGGATAAGTCAGGGAGGAATGACGAGGAAACTTTAGCATGTTACATGACATGATGACTGCAGAGGGTCTGATGAATGACATGTTCCAGGCGAGAGTTCATCTGTTTCCTCCTATGTCTGAAGAGCCAAACTTGGGAGCCCAAAAATTTTTTAAATTGTTTGAAGATGCTAAAGTAAAGTTATATCCAGAATGTAATGGTTTTCTAGATTGTCATGTATAGTGGAACTATTTCATTTAAAGTGCACTTATGGTTGGAGTATACTTCATTTGATGCATTGCTTAAATTTCTTAAGAAACTTCTCCCTGAAGGTAATACTTGCCAAATCCTATGTTTGAATCAAGAAAAATATTCGAGATTTGGGTCTTGGATATCATAAGATTGATGCTGTCTTAATGATTGCATACTTTATCGTGGTCTCTATGCTGATTACGATCATTGTCCAATATGTGCACTTCTAGATGGATGTCGAGTAGAAGTGGGGAAATATATGTTCAACAGGAAGGAAGACAAGAATACCACGTAAAATCTTGCGGCACTTCCATTAGTTCCACGACTACAAAGGATGTTTATGACTGCTGATTAGCAAAGGACATGAGGTGGCATAAGGAAAAACGTGTTGATGATGATTTTTTATGACATCCTGCTGATTCTCCTGCATGGAAGACATTTGACATGCATCATCCATCATTTGCTCATGATTGTCGAATGTTGACTTGGTTAGCAAGTGATGGTTCAATCCATTCAGTACAATGAGTTTCTGCGTATAGTACATGGCCAGTTGTTTTCATTGTGTATAATCTTTCACCTTGGTTGTGTATGAAACAATCATTCTTTATTATGTCATGTTAATATCTGGTCCTAAATCTCCTGGAAATGACATTGATGTATCTGCAACCATTGTAAAAGAGTTGAAAGAACTGTGGATGTTGGATTTGAACATATGATGCTTATAAAAACAAAATTTAATATGCATGCAGCATTATTATGGACAATCAATGACTTTCCAGCATATGCAATTCTATCTGGTTGGAGCACAAAAGGACATTGGCTTGTCCAGAATGTCATAAGCATACTTGTGCAACGAGATTGAAGTATGGAAAGAAATTTTGCTATCTTGGCCATCGTCGTTGGTTAGACATTGATCATGCATGGAGAAAAAACAAGAATTCTTTTGATGGTAAAAGAGAGCAGAGGCCAGAGAGTGGCACCCAAGCAATGATTGGAGATGAAATCATAACTGAGTATGCACATTTCTCACAAGTGATATTTGGAAAGCTTACTAAGAAGAGGAAGTGAGGTGAACTACAATTGGAAAAACATAGCATCTTCTTTGAATTGCCTTATTAGAGTAAATTGTTAATAAGACATAACCTTGATGTAATGCATATAGAGAAAAATGTTTTGTGATAATATTGTTGGACCTTGATGATAGTGAGGGCAAAACTAAAGACAATATCAAATCCCATCTTGATATGCAGGAGAGGGATTGGAAAGGAATTGCATGTTGTCAAGGTAGGGACAGAGTTGAATTGCCGCCCGCAAAACACACATTGTCCACAGATGAGAAGAAGATTATATGTCAATTTTGAAAGATGTGAAGTTCCTGATGGTCATGCTTCAAACATATCTCGTTGTGTGCATGTTAAGGAATGTGAATTGAGGGTTAAAAGCCATGATTGTCATGTTCTGATTGAACGATTATTACCACTTGTCTTACACAAAACATTAGACATTGATATATTTGATCCACTGGTGGAGTTAAGTAGTTTTTTTCTCAAATATGTGCAAAATTTTTTAGAGTTGATTTGTTGAACATCTAGACTCTCAAATACCATTGACCCTATGCAAGTTGGAAAGGGCTTTTCCCACTATTTTTTTGATGTGATGGTGCACTTAGTGATTCATTTAGCACAACAGGCTATTATTGCTGGTCCAGTACAATTTCGTTGGATGTATCCTATTGAGAGGTATGAAACATTTTATATTTCTTGGATATTACTTTTTTTCCACATTGATAGTTTTTACAATTTTATTCATCGTTTAGGTACTTGCGTACGTTAAAGGGTTATGTGCGCAATAAGGCTCGTCCAGAGGGTTCTATTGCAGAAGGGTATCTCTCGAAGAGTGTATGATATTTTGTGCTAGATATTTACAAATGTTGATCCAAGTTAAATCGGCCTGATCGAATTGTGGATGTTAGAGAGGGGCCAACATATTCTATGAACATATTCAAAAAATGGGCGAAGCACTAAAAATGGGAAGCTTCATGAGTTATCCTTACTTGACTTAAAACAAGCAAGGTTATATTTTTGAAGAATTGTGAAGAGTTCAACCTTTCATTAAGTAAGACTATTCTTTCTATTTCTATGTGTTTATATCTTCAATGCATGTCCTCAAATTGTTCATAATTTTGTACATTTTTATATATAGTGAGCATTTGGATGAACTAAAGAGTCAAGGACTTCAAAATGTGGAAAGAAAACATAAGATGAATTTTCAAATTGGTTTGAAGCAAAAGTACTTTTAATATCTTTACACTGTAGTCTTTGCTACAATATAATTAATACTATTATTTTGATCATAGGTGTGTGATTTACATAAAAAGGATAGTCTGTGAAGAGCTGTACGCATTGGCTAGGGTCCAGATAAACAAGTGTTGACTCATAATGCATGGTGCATAAATGGCTTTCTATTCCGCACACTACAAGTTGAAAGACATTTGAAGACTCAAAATAGTGGAGTTGTTGTTCAAGGGATGAGGAAACTGGTAATATCACATATCATGGACAACTCACTGATATTACGTGCTTCAATATATGGCGAAGACATGTGACTTTATTTAAATGTGACTGTTTTGAGTGTCTTCTCAAGCTCGAGGATATAGAGAAGATAATATGGATTTATTAGTCTTAATTTGGTCGACGTCTGAAGACAAATGAACCGTACATTCTTGCATGTCAAGCTCACAAGTGTACTTTACTAAAGATAGCAAGGATCCCAATTGCATATAGTTGTTTAAGGTTACCCCAAGACATGTTTATAATGTGCCTTATCCTACTGAAGAAATGAGGAAGCTATTGATGATGACCCCTACCAAGCTAATGATGTTGGAGCTATACTCAATTTTCTCCACATTAATGAGTGAGACTTGATGAATTGGTGCCAATGAACCGAACTGATATTGATGGTGTACGGTTGGATACTACACTACTTTTGCAGTAGAAGAGGAAAGAGAAGCCATTTATATGAAGATGATGACTTGTTGACTGAAGATGAACTGGATTTGATAGTGATAATAATGAAATTGATGAGGAAATTGTAGATGATGATTGATTATTCAAAGTAGGTCTTCTTGTTTGCTGTTTTCCTATGCTAGAAGGTTTGGAATAGAGTTATTTTAATGGAGGCCAACGCTATGGACATTGGTGTTTACATGCCCTTTTTTTTTCCTCATTCCATATTGAAGATATAAATCATTTGTTTGTGGACAGTGAGATTTCCAATTCTCAGGGGTTTATTTTGTTCTAGCCACCATTATTGTGAGACTATTCTCTCAACGTTTTGCATTTATTATTTTTCCTTTACTCACTGGTTTATGAAATTGGGCTTGTTTTGGGGTTAAAAGAGAAATGATTGAAAATTTAAGATGCAGCAAAGGAAGTCTGCAATTGGTCGGCCATTAGGAAATAGGAATTGGTGGATCTGATTTTTCCTATCAGATGATGGTTGACCAGAGTAAGTATCAAGGTATTCACTTAAATGTTGCAAAGTATAAAGGTATTGACATTTGTTTGTTCACTAATTTTTTTATGTCAGCCTGGTTGATCTGATTGATCTTTATTTTTACATTTATGTTAATGCTTTTACATTTATCTATCTTTTTGTTTTTCTTCATTGCAGGAGAATAACACAAATGTCAGAGAAGAAAGGTTAAAACAGTAGCAGATGATCTATTTGTGCTTGTAATTTGGGTGTTGAGAAGGTAAGTCTTTCCAAAAATGTTAGGAATATATTTCTGAAAATGTGTAGTTACATGTTGGTTATTAAAAGTGTCTTCAGGTAGGTATTCCTAGAATTTGAGCGACTGAAACAGCAGAACAGTAAAATTCCAGGTAGAAGAGACTGACATATCCCAAGTCAATGGCATTTTTATTGATGTATGTCTTTGTCAGTAGCCACTGCTAACTTATCTATATTTTTTTACCATCTGAAACTTTTCGTTTCAATTTGGTTACCCATTTCACTTAGTATTAAGTATTTCTTGTATTTTATAATATCAACTCTTGTAATATATTAGATGTGTACCCTAGTATAATATAAGGCACTACCAAATTCTATGTCCCTGGAAAGATAAGATAGGGGTATTATAGTAGGGATGTAGGGATGCAGGTGGATGAAATGGGAAAATAAATGAAATGGGATTTTACCTGCATTCCTCTTTACCTATTTCTCATGGTGGAAATCTCTGAAAATTTCGAAGTTGATGCCAGGGGACAAGGCACCAGGACCAGACGGCAATCAACAATACTTTTATTGCTCTTATCCCAAAGACTGAAAAACCCAAGAAGCCAAAAGATCTTAGGCCTATCAGCCTGTGTAATGAAATTTACAAGATAATTTCAAGGGTTCTAACAAACAGATTATGTTGACAACAGTTTAGTTGCTCATGAGCTACAACAGTCCATGCTTAATAAAAGGAAGCCAAGAGATCTTGTGTTATTGATGTTAGATATGGAAAAGGCTTATGACAGAGTGGGATGGATGGTGGTGGATAGAGTATTAGAATTGATGGGTTTTGGTTTTCAATGGAGGAGCTGGATAAGCTTTTGTGTATCTTCTGCTACAATGGCAATTCTGGTCAATGGCTCGCCTAGTAGGTGGTTTAAACTAGCAAGAGAAATCAGACAAGGAGACCCTTTATCCCGTACTTTTTGTGCTAATTGAGTTGGGAACACAGAAAGGCTAAGAGGTTCATGTGCCCTCACTGTGGTTCTCTAGAAATCTTATTTTCTTCCTGAACATCTAATTGCAATACTTGATGGTCACATGCAGCTGACTAGAATTCACATGTTCTCTGTTTTTACAACTCAATCCGCTGTAAATGTTCCTGTTCCGCCGCCATCCTTAATGATATATATGCCAATTATCCTTAATGATATATATGCCCTAGAAAATTTTCTTGAATTTATTTTGCAAATTGTATCTTTATTTCTGCATGCGTTTGAAATTGTTCTGTTGTGGATCTTGGCGTCAACATCCTTTTGCGTTAATACCTGTTAGCTGCAAAATCGCCTGCCGTTTATTTTCTGTTAACGACAGACTATTGTGTCATTTATTATTTTTTTGAATTATTTTAAAATTTTGGGCGAGTCCTAAACGACATCATCGATGGACATTTACGTGTGGAGGCTGACGGCATCTTATGTTGACGTTAATATGACTTGCATGTTTTTTGATATTTCCGTTTGGGGGAAAGAGAGATCGGCCATTTCCCAAGGGGTTAAATGCCATGACCCGAGCGTTTAGGATCTGAGGGCAGGATTTAGGCTGGCCATTGCGTGGGAGGTCTTTATAAGACCGGATTTTCGCGACTAGATAGGGGTTTTTTTCACTCTGGTTTTTTTGGAGGAGAGAAAGAGGCCGAGGAAGGGATTTCTGAGCTCGTTCGTGCGTTCTTGAGGCTTGAGGATCGAGGAGGATTGTTCGTCTGCAAGATCCAAGGCTTCTCCAAGCAGATGAACTTGCATGGAAGGTGGATTGGAGCATTTGGAGTCGGCGGGAAGAACTGCCTCACGGGCGAGGCGGGCTTCTTCAGGCTTAGAATCATCACTCCTGTAGGAGGTTAAAGGCAAGTTACATGGGGGTTCAGTTTAGGATATGTTACACTATCTATTTACCATTTTTTCGTATTTTTAAAGCATGCAAATAACCTACGGGAAGGGGTAGAAGTTGCGTTATTTCATGTAGGGTTTTTCTGTATTTTCTGCGCATAAAAACTAGACATCCAGATCGCTTGCCGTCTATATCTTGTTAATGGCGGCATCGACTGCCGTCTACTTCATGTGAACAACGTTCGTTTTCTGACATTTATTATATGTAAACGGAGCTATGTGCCTCCGTCAGTATGTATTAACGTCGCTATGTGCCACCGTCTATTAGACTTAACGATAAGTATGTGGATGTCTACGTCAGTAAACGCCACATACCTTGCCGCAAGTTTATCAGTAACATGTATTTCAGAAAACTTATATTAATTGTTTATATATGATCATGCTTGTATGAGTTTTGGCCATGTGAGGTTTGGGTGTTTGTTTACTGTTATAATATGGACCGATTATTGCAATAGTAACAGGCTATTTATATCTATTATATATATGAATGTTTATGTTAGATGGCAAAAGACAAGTGTAATGGATTGTAAAATGGTGTATGTTAGAATATGAATGGTTGAGGACTGAATTACAGTGAGAGATACAGCATGCCAGTGGTTCTCTGTTTTATATAAAAATTCCGTATCTTTTCCTAAATGTTGTACCATGTGAATTAGTCTAATTGATGGAATTATTCATGAAAAGGGTTACAGAGATCAGAAAAATACGAAATTTGGCATGTACATAGTATATCCTGATTCTGAATTTTTGTTAAAATTTCAGAATTTTTAGACTTTGTACATTCTGTTAGAATTTCTGAATAATGAACTGCATGTAGAATTTAAAGAAAAATGCAAATATGTACATGATTGAATGTGTTGCTTTAGTATCATGATAGGGGTCTGACATGCAGAAAGTAGATTTCAGAACTGAAAGGACATGCTATAGGTTATTGCAATTGCATGAAATGTAATTAAATGATATCATACATGTTTGTGCTTGCATTGAATGAAATGCCAATAAGACATTGCTACTATAGAGGTTCCTACAAGGAACTACACCATGGATGCCCCTATGGTAATGGTTCAACCATATGAAATAACTAAATGAATCTGTGGGCAACGGATTGAATCCTGGAGGTAGATAAGTTTCTACTGGTTAAGGGGGAAGGGCTTTCCCCAGTTTTGCACAAATTCCATGACTTCATCACCGTTTTGCCTAGGTGATAAGTGAATGACTATATGACAATGTGTTATATGATCTCTATAATAGTGCGGGCTATGTCTTGGCAAATAAATGAAATGACTACATGCTACATGCCTACATGAACATTGTCTAATGACCTACATGCTACATGCCTACATGAACATTGTCTACATGATTTCATGCTATATGCCAATGTGTTAAATGTACATGAATTACATGCAAATTGTATATGAAAGAATTACTAATGTTTAAATGGTCCATTGTTACATGACAACTGTTACACATTGCAAATGTAGCATAAGGTTTTCATTAAGATGGTCTATATGTTTACATGACAATAAGTAAATTCCATGATAAGAATGATTACATGCTATATGTAGGAACATGTTGATTTAATTGTTAGAAAATAAGATTGAATTTTATGCATTACATGATATGATTTATTTCCATAATAATAGAATGCTATGAATGAATGATTGCCAATTGAATTAGAAGCATGTTAGTAGGAAGTGTATATGATATCAATGAAATGCGTGATAATATGTTACCATGTTTTAAACCTATTATATTTATAATATCGTGAACTATCTTTCATGTGATTTGCTGAGTCTTGTAGACTCATACTTGCTTAACATTTTCAGGAAACCAGAGGACACTCAGGAGTTAGTTCACACTGACTCGGAGCGAGAGGATGTGGAGACTTAGATTGGTTGAGGGTTTTAGAGTGACTCTTGTATGTGAGGACTATATGTACTTTCCTTTATGCATTTGGACTATGAAATGTAATAAATTTGGGACTATTGTTATTTCTCTTATGCACTAGACTTTACATTGAGTATAATGTTGATTACAATCATTTAATTCCATATTCTGTTGCTTATTATTGGAATTGAATTGTCATTTGTGTATATCTCAACCTGTACCATCAAATGTTGAATTTATTCCATTGTAATACCTCTATTAGATCCAATGTGAGTTGGTATAACTGTACTGGGTCTAAGAGAGGCGTTACAAACAACCCAACTCTTCTTTAGATAAGAAAGAGCAAGATCTGGAGATCAAGTTATGGAAATGAAGAACTTTAGCTTCCTTGATCTCTGACAGCAACCTGAGAGCTAACAAGATTTACAAAAAGAATACAAGACTCTCAGGCTAGGAACTCTCTCACAGATTTACAAAGACACACAAAGAGAGTTGAGAAAGGAGAGAAGGCTTGAATTGCTTGAAAGCTTCAGATGATTTCTGCTTGGGATATACTCAAGATCTTTCTCTCTTTTCTTTGAGTGTGTGTGTCGTTTAGGCTCTTCACTGGATGAACACTCTTTCAGAAAGGTCTTCAGGTTTTCTCTTGCTCAGAGCCTTCATCCTTTATAGTGTAGTTAAGAGGACCGTTAATGATAGCTCTTCCTCTTCTTTTTCTTCTTATTCTCTTCTTCTTCTAAGTCTAACAGATGTCTTCATGTATCTACCAGCTCTTGGAACAAAGGAGAGTCTTCCACCTGGTTCATGTTTCCAAGGACATCATAGCAGGTCCAATGTTGTGTCTATGTACTATAGTCCTGCATACAATAAATGCATGGAAGAGAATGTTAGATCAGAGAAGTCTTGTGTTAGTTAGCCCATACCTTCTTATGCAGCGGTTCATATTTCCAGCTGACAGCATACTACAGTAGGTAGCCATCTATAAAGAAAGGAGGAGTCCTTTGAGTCCTCATATTCTACTGACACCTTTCTTACCTACCCTGATAAGATAGAAAGCACACAGTATGAATAACTTATTAGTGACTTATTAGTTATCAATGCATAATATAAGTGAAAGATATTTTGTTCACCAATCAATATGTTTGAAATCATATAAACACCAATCGATATGTAAACAACATCAATCAAAATTCTATTAAAGTTATTTGGTCACCAATTGATAGAATATAGTATTTTCAACACCAATCAAAAAAATATAACTAAGTATTCACCAATCAGAACATTCATAACACCAATCGATATGACATAACATTTACAACACCAATCGGAATGAATCTGACCATTTGTTCATCAATCCAAAAGAAACAACATCAATTGATATGAGACACAAGGATTTGTTTACCAATCGATAGACACTTTCTTCAGTAATTGAAGCACATCAAATGGAACATGAAACACGTCCACTTAGTCTGACGTGTATTTCCTTCATCAGTCTGAATGAAATTTAAATAATAATCGTTGTGGCACTTAGTCTCCAATCGATAAGACTTTTAGTGCAAACCTTCACCAGTCGAACTCTAACTTCAACTTATGACCAGAAACCTTCACCAGTCGAACTCTAACTTCAACTTATGACCAGAAACCTTCACCAGTCAAAGTATAACTTTGACTTGTGACCAGTTGATGAGCAAATTTTTATTTTAAAAAATAATAATAATATATTCATGATATTCATAAGAGAAAATGTATTTGATATATTCATGAAAAATAGATAGAAATGAAATAAAGAGAAATGAAGAACTATGAGCAGAAAAGCATAAGTCGACATGTGATCATCATGTGTCGACACATAAGTCGACACATGAACATCCTGTGTCGACACACAACCATGTCTGTCAATTCATGAATGTTATATGTTGACAAGACATCAGAAAAATGATATTATGTGAGACCCCCGAATTTCTGTTCATTTATATTCTATATATATGTGATGTTTACTTGTTTAGGTACATAGAGTGTGTATTAACTTTGTGCATGTTATAATTATTTAAGTATTCATGTGCATATGTATACATATATGTATATATATAATGCCGGACATCAAAACTGATAATAAATTATCAAACATTTTATTTATAATTTTTATGATTGCATCTTCGCAATTTCTTATTATACCTTTATTTCTCCAGAATATGAAGGCTTAATCACACCTTCTATGATATCTATATCGACATTTTTTATCCATCCATTCTTTCCTTTGATAATACCAAAGTATGTTGGGGGAAATTGAAAACCTATTCCTGTTGAAAGTACAACTCTTTCATAGGGTGCTATTGTGACTGTCTCATTACTAAATATTGTAAAACCTATTTTAGATTCTTCAGGCCATAAGGCGTTAAGGTCATATTTTATGATATATAATGACTGATTTTTATGAAAATATAGACGCTTAGGACAAGCTGTTTCCATTCTTATAGAACTATAAGGTTTTGTAGTTCTATTAACTGTTATTGGTTTATGATTAAACGTAAACGTGATTGTATTAGGATTTATGGTGATAGGATGTAGTTTATCTAAGATATCATTTCCTATTAATAATCAATCGTATCTTTTTGATTAGCATATAACTGATCAAAATATATGGTATGAGATTCATTGTAATAGCCAAAAGGGCATCTTGTATAAGGCTTTCCAGAGTCTTCGACTCTTCTATAAAGGACCTACTCCTTCGGGTTGTGAAGGACACGAGAAGTTAGAATAGCAATAAGATTGCAAGGTTTTCTCTCCATAGCCCTCTCGTCCATAGCCCCTTTCATGACTCTTACTCGCTAACCACGCAATATTTGGTATCAGAGCCAAGATACTATGATAATCATCTTGTTTGATAATTTATTTACTGTTTTGCAGCTGATAATATCGTTCCTACTGATACTATTACTACTCCGAGATTGATTCGGACACAGTAAGATGATACTCGAAGAAGGAGAAAATACTTCCAACAAAAATATAGTTTCGGTTCAAGCTCCAGCATATCTCACGTAAGTATTCTTTCTCTGTCCTAGCTATTACTCATCTTCCTATAGTCAGTAGATCTTTGGTGTATAGTACTGAGTAATTTTGTGTGTAGTACCTCGTAGTACTCAGATTAGACAAGAGGTCTAAGAGTAGGAGGGAATATCAAAATTCTCAGGAATATCCATATCAAATGATGGTTACTTTAGTGCTTTATCACTTTCTTGTCAGCAGCCGATTCCTTCTTATCTCCTATGTCTTGTCTTTGGCTCAGCAGTAGATTCTTCCTTATCGCTAGATGTCCTCTGGATTGATGTCTATATCAAATGTGTCGTCTTCTTCATAGTTATCATCATTGGGATTGATTTGAGGAATTTCCTCAATATCTTCTGACTAGATGGTCCCAGTAATGAAGTATCAAATGTTGTATTGAACTCCAGATGATGTGCTATGATTTTGAACTTATCAATAATCAGTATACGTCCATCGCACCATGATGTTGCTGATGTAAGAAACTTGTTATAATTCTTAATCAGACAGAGATTTTTCCTTTGTTCTCTGTGCCAATCAAAAGTTGTTGGAGGCGCCTTTTTGTAGTAGAGCAGATATGAACTCTGAGGAGAATATTCAAAGAATATCATAAGTATCTGGCACATGAAACGAATAGCTCTAACATTTGGCATGGTTGATAAGAGAGCTATATATGCCATAGAACAAGGATTGGTCCAATGTTTGATAGTCTCAAGACAGCAGGTATGAATATGAATTCCCAATGATAATCAAAACAATAGTCAGCTGGCTCCCGGAACTCATACAAATAATAGAATTTTCCATAAGGTCATCCTTCCCTGAACCAACTGTTTATTGGAATCATCTGTATCTTCTTCATGAATAGATAATTTTTCAGAATCTTTATCTGTTACCATATATATATAATGTATATCTTCGTTATTATCATATTCAACATTCATGCCTTCAAAGTTATATTGTCAATGAGATATAGTTCTGGAATTATGAATTCTTCTTCTATATCATTTTTATCTTGTATATATATTGGAACTGTTCTGGCGACATATGTGGAAGTAATTTCTCCTATGATTCCAGAGAAGTATTTTGGTTCTGTTAATCTCTGTTTATATTTATCAAGCCAGGGAACATTATCAGTAATCCTATAAAATTATTTGATAGAAGTCCTAGATACTGTAAGCTAGAATTACTTCCAGAAAGTAAAGAAAAAAATATAAGAACCAAACCCGAAGGAGTAGGTCCTTTATAGAAGAGTCGAAGACTCTGGAAAGCCTTATACAAGATGCCCTTTCGGCTATTACAATATTCGATGTTATCATATCACTATTGAAAGGTACCATTATTGGTCCTACTACAGTATGGTTACTATAGTTCTTTATCACTTTCTTGTCAGCAGTCGATTCCTTCTTATCTCCTCCGTCTTGTCTTTGGCTCAGCAGTAGATTCTTCCTTATCGCTAGATGTCTCTAGATTGATGTCCATATCCTAAAGAAGAACATGTAATAATTACAAGTAAATATGATAATTTAGTTACAATTCCTATCAATGTAACTTACGGACCTGAGAAGAAACAAACAACCGTTAATGCTTTGATAGACTCAGGAGCTTCAATTTCTCATAAATTATCCAACAGATTTTATAGATTCATTATCGGAGTCTATTTCAAAATTTGGTGTAAAATTATGTTCTTTAAAGTTTTCATAATTTTTCTCATAAAATTCTTGTATTTGTGATAAGCTTTCTGTAGTTGGATTGGCTAAATACGTATTCGTTAGTTTGTCTAATAGTCATAATCAGAAAATAATTCATAATCTTGCTCAAGGAAAGACCACATATAGATGTCAGAATAATCTTACTAGATACGCCTTTGATATCATAAATAATCTTTGGAGAAATACTGGTGGACTACAAAGTAGTCAAGAATATCTTTCCAGCATAAGACAGCTAGATGAATGTCTTGCTTCCATGGAAGGATTCATTCATAAATTCCATCAGGAAAAACATATTAGAGAAGAAAAACTCTCCAATATGAAAAGGAATTGGCAATAGTCAGAACATCATACAAAGATCTACTTATCAATATATAGTCTCATTCTTAGAAAACTGGATGGAAGGTACTTCTGTTATTGAACAGCTTGATATTCTCTATAATCTGTTCCAGAAAGAGTTTTTACAATATAAAATATACAACATACTATAGAAATGATTCAAATTAAAAATACTCTTAATTTTCATGACATGATAGGACATTTGCGTAATCTTTTATTATAATATCTTTGTGCAAGTACTATAAATGATCAAAAAATAGTAGAAGTAATAGAAGGAATACTATCTCATGTTATAATTCTTGATCAGACAGAGATTTTTCCTTTGTTCTCTGTGCCAATCAAACCCTCTCGTCCATAGCCCCTTTCATGACTCTTACTCGCTAACCACGCAATATTTGGTATCAGAGCCAAGATACTATGATAATCATCTTGTTTGATAATTTATTTACTGTTCCTACTGATACTATTACTACTCCGAGATCTGATTCGGACACAGTAAGATGATACTCGAAGAAGGAGAAAATACTTCCAACAAAAATATAGTTTCGGTTCAAGCTCCAGCATATCTCACGTAAGTATTCTTTCTCTGTCCTGGCTATTATGTTTTATAGAACCATTTTCTAGGTTATATTCATCCTATGTATGGAGACTCCCTCTAAATAAATAAATCATTGGGAATTAGAATATTTCAATAAATTACCACCTCCATGGGATACTATTTGTAAAAACCAATATCATATTACTCTTCAACAAGTACAGTCAGAAAGAGCAGGTGCTGATAACTTAGCCACTCGTATGAAGTATGCAATCGATATTTATCGTGGATGCTGTCAACAAGCAGCTCTACAAAAATCATATAAAAAATCTCAGTTTGCATTAAAAGCCTCTAAAACACCAAAACAAGCTTGTCAAGATATAGCCCCAACATATGTCTTGGTTGTCAACCCATTAAACATAGCAAACCTAGTCAGAATAAATATCAGTGGAGAAGGAAGAGATAACTGATTAGATCTATTGTAAAAATATGACTATTTTGATCTTCTTTTCTATTTTTGAGATAATGATATAAACCTTATTATCAGTTTTGATGTTGAATTCTATTGGTAAAAGCCAATGTTTAAAATTCTTAATGGTTTTAAATACAGCTAAGAATTCTTTTTCATATGTAGAATAATTTATTTCTGCTTTACTAAATTTTCCTGAAGTATACCCAATAATATCTTTTGAAGTTTCTATGGTAACAACCCTGCCCAATAATTTTATTAGCATCCTTATCTGAGAATAATGATATTCCAACAAAACCTCTACCAGAAAATATCATCATGCTAGAAGATCAACTTAGTTATTCTGAGATAATAGAACCTAGGCAAGAAGCAATAACTCTACCACAGAATTGGTACATATCCATAGATAAACTTAGAGAAAGACAAATTGATACTAAACAAAAGTTAGTAATAGAAGATGATATAATAAAATCAATAGATCCCTCACCTTACCAAGACAACTTCAAATAAAAGATTTAGATGCTTTAAGTGAAGAATGATATTTATTCTGACTAGATTGATAAAATTATTGCCAAGTATCATTTTTCCTATAGATTGATCAATGAGATATAGTTCTGGAATTATGAATTCTTTTTCTATATCATTTTTATCTTGTATATATATTGGAACTGTTCTGGCGACATATGTGGAAGTAATTTCTCCTATGATTCCAGAGAAGTATTTTGGTTCTGTTAATCTCTGTTTATATTTATCAAGCCAGGGAACATTATCAGTAATAGATTTTGTTGCACCTGTGTCTATAATAGGAATTGACATATGAAGCTTATTAGAATCTGTTCCTTTATATTTATTAGAATCCTATTTGTCTGTTTTGATAATTCCATTGGATTTGTTTATGTATTATGATATCAATTAATTTCATTTTATTTATAATTTTTATGATTGCATCTTCGCAATTTCTTATTATAACCTTTATTTCTCCGGAATATGAAGGCTTAATCACACCTTCTGTTTACTTAAAACAAGATACTGAAGAGTTCAAAAGTCAACTACATGAACTCAAAGCTATTCATTTAGTACAAAATAGTTCTAGTCCACATACTTCACCTGCTTTTATGGTCCGAAACTATTCTGAACAAAAGCGTGGTAAAACTCTTATGGTTATAAATTATGGAATATTAAAATTATATGCATGTTGAGAACTATCATATTGCCTCTTTGTGGCTGAAGAAGCTTGAGGTCTGGCAGAAGATTGAGCTTCTTCTATTATGGGTTCTGTGGCCATAATTTCTTCTATAAAAGATTTTATAGATTCATTATCGGAGTCTATTTCAAAAACCTAAAGATAAACAAAAGGCTATAGAATCAATCCTTATCTTAGAAGATGACTATAAGATCTTCCAAGATAATACAGACAAAATAGAAAAACTAACGAATACGTATTTAGCCAATCCAACTACAGAAAGCTTATCACAAATACAAGAATTTTATGAGAAAAATTATGAAAACTTTAAAGAATATAATTTTACTCCAAATTTTGAAATAGACTCCGATAATGAATCTATAAAATCTTTTATAATGGTTTAGTAAGTTTATATCTTTTCTTCTGTGGAGAGGGAAGAGATAACTGATTAGATTTCCAATGTAAGAAATATTTTGAGGTGGAGAATGATATTTATTCTGACTAGGTTGCTATGTTTAATGGGTTGACAACCAAAGACATATGTTGGGGCTATATCTTGACAAGCTTGTTTTGGTGTTTTAGAGGCTTTTAATGCAAACTGAGAATTTTTATATGATTTTTGTAGAGCTGCTTGTTGACAGCATCCACGATAAATATCGATTGCACACTTCATACGAGTGGCTAAGTTACCAGCACCTGCTCTTTCTGACTGTACTTGTTGAAGAGTAATATGATATTGGTTTTTACAAATAGTATCCCATGGAGGTGGTAATTTATTGAAATATTCTAATTCCCAATGATTTATTTTATTTAGAGGGAGTCTCCATACATAGGATGAATATAACCTAGAAAATGGTTCTATAAAACATATATTACATATTCTAACATGAGATAGTATTCCTTCTATTACTTCTACTGTTTTTTGATCATTTATAGTACTTGCACAAAGATATAAAATGAAATTAATTGATATCATAATACATAAACAAATCTAATGGAATTATCAAAACAGACAAATAGGATTCTAATAAATATAAAGGAACCAGATTCTAATAAGCTTCATATGTCAATTCCTATTATAGACACAGGTGCAACAAAATCTATTACTGATAATGTTCCCTGGCTTGATAAATATAAACCTTGGTATCAAAACAATTCTGTGATAGAGTTATTGCTTCTTGCCTAGGTTCTATTATCTCAGAATAACTAAGTTGATCTTCTAGCATGATGATATTTTCTGGTAGAGGTTTTGTTGGAATATCATTATTCTCAGATAAGGATGCTAATAATTTGTAGTTATAGTTAAGGGTTTACTTCCTTTTTGCATCTGTATTCCTGCTAATTCATGATATATATATAAACTTTGATCTAAGTTTTTATCATTCAAACTGATAGCATATTGAGGGAAAATTCTAAACTTTAGATATTGATAGATTAAATTGCTTTATATCATTCCTATAATAGACTGAGAATGGGTTAAAAGTCTATTATCTGATATGATGATTGTTGATGGAGCATTTATTCCTTTTCTAAAATTAGCTTTAATAGTAATATCTATACATCCTAGATGAACAAGTTTCCTACATCAGCAACATCATGGTGCGATGGACGTATACTGATTATTGATAAGTTCAAAATCATAGCACATCATCTGGAGGTCAATACAACATTTGATACTTCATTACTGGGACCATCTAGTCAGAAGATATTTGAGGAAATTCCTCAAATCAATCCCAATGATGATATAGCCCCAACATATGTCTTTGGCTGTCAACCCATTAAACATAGCAAACCTAGTCAGAATAAATATCATTCTCCACCTCAGAAATATTTCTTACCTTGGAAATCTAATCAGTTATCTCTTCCCTCTCCACAGAAGAAAAGATATAAACGATTCTATAAATTCTCAAGAAAACCTCGTTTTATTAAACGAACAAAAACTTACCTTAAAAGAAAACAACTCTTTCAGTCATAAAGAACATAATGGATTAGCAAGTGATCAAATAAAATTAAATTTTAAAATATATTTGATCAACAAAACTCAATAATAGATTATCAAAGAGAAGCTCAAAGCTCCCTTAAAAATATAACTTCTAAACTTATAGAAATGACTATAAACTAAAACCTAATACTGAGATAAAATCAAATTGGTTCATGCCAGAATCTATATTCGATTACCATAAAATCCTGAACCCACCTAAAGATAAACAAAAGGCTATAGAATCAATCCTTACCTTAGAAGATGACTATAAGATCTTCCAAGATAATACAGACAAAATAGAAAAACTAACGAATACGTATTTAGCCAAGCTATGACATTTGACATGGTTGATAAGAGAGCTATATATGCCATAGAACAAGGATTGGTCCAATGTTTGATAGTCTCAAGACAGCAGGTTATGAATATGAATTTCCTAATGATAATCTGTTACCCATGCAATACGTATTCATCTTATGTTTTTGTTTTTCATTGATACTTTTTAAAATATTTTTTATTGATCTTTTTATAATTTATAACCATACGAGCTTTACCACGCTTTTGTTCAGAATAGTTTCGGACCATAAAAGCAGGTGAAGTATGTGGACTAGAACTATTTTGTACTAAAGGAATAGCTTTGAGTTCATGTAGTTGACTTTTGAACTCTTCAGTATCTTGTTTTGAGTAAACTATAGGTTTGGTTCTTATATTTTTTTCTTTACTTTCTGGAAATAATTCTAGCTTACAGTATCTAGGACTTCTATCAAATAATTTTATAGGATTATCAGAAAAAAGTTCTGCTAAACTATTCATAAACTGAGTCTCAAATGTTTCAGAGACTGTTTTAACTATGTTTTTTTGTTTTAATATGAAGTATCTAGGGATGATAACTTGTCTCTTATCTTTAGTAAAAATATTATATAATCTATCAATCGTAATTGGGGAGTATAGATTGATAAAATTATTGCCAAGTATCATTTTTCCTATAGATTGATCAATGAGATATAGTTCTGGAATTATGAATTCTTCTTCTATATCATTTTTATCTTGTATATATATTGGAACTGTTCTGGCGACATATGTGGAAGTAATTTCTCTTATGATTCCAGAGAAGTATTTTGGTTCTGTTAATCTCTGTTATATTTATCAAGCCAGGGAACATTATCAGTAATAGATTTTGTTGCACCTGTGTCTATAATAGGAATTGACATATGAAGCTTATTAGAATCTGGTTCCTTTATATTTATTAGAATCCTATTTGTCTGTTTTGATAATTCTATTGGATTTGTTTATGTATTATGATATCAATTAATTTCATTTTATTTATAATTTTTATGATTGCATCTTCGCAATTTTTATTATAACCTTTATTTCTCCGGAATATGAAGGCTTAATCATACCTTCTATGATATCTATATCGACATTTTTTATCCATCCATTCTTTCCTTTGATAATACCAAAGTATGTTGGGGGAAATTGAAAACCTATTCCTGTTGAAAGTATAACTCTTTCATAGGGTGCTATTGTGACTGTCTCATTACTAAATATTGTAAAACCTATTTCAGATTCTTCAGGCCATAAGGCGTTAAGGTCATATTTTATGATATATAATGACTGATTTTTATGAAAATATAGACGCTTAGGACAAGCTGTTTCCATTCTTATAGAACTATAAGGTTTTGTAGTTCTATTAACTGTTATTGGTTTATGATTAAACATAAACGTGATTGTATTAGGATTTATGGTGATAGGATGCAGTTTATCTAAGATATCATTTCCTATTAATAAATCAATCGTATCTTTTTGATTAGCATATACTGATCAAAATATATGGTATGAGATTCATTATTTACATCTATTAAGGATAGATTAGATACACATCCTTCATATTGAAGTTCGATAATTTTATTTTCAAAAGTAATATATTGCATACGTTCTTTTGCAGGTTGTATTTGATTTTCGATTACCTTGATATTTATATGAGAAATTGAAGCTCCTGAGTCTATCAAAGCATTAACGGTTGTTTGTTTCTTCTTAGGTCCATAAGTTACATTGATAGGAATTGTAACTAAATTATCATATTTACTTGTAATTATTACATGTTCTTCTTTAGGAAGATCATGTTCTAATATCTCTGAAGTCCGAATGACTTCCTGGCTGACTGATATTTACTACTAGATTCTCCTGCTTCACTTAAAGCATCTAAATCTTTTATTTGAAGTTGTCTTGGTAAGGTGAGGGATCTATTGATTTTTATTATATCATCTTCTATTACTAACTTTTGTTTAGTATCAATTTGTCTTTCTCTAAGTTTATCTATGGATATGTACCAATTCTGTGGTAGAGTTATTGCTTCTTGCCTAGGTTCTATTATCTCAGAATAACTAAGTTGATCTTCTAGCATGATGATATTTTCTGGTAGATGTTTTGTTGGAATATCATTATTCTCATATAAGGATGCTAATAAATTTGTAGTTATAGTTAAGGGTTTACTTCTTTTTTGCATCTGTATTCCTGCTAATTCATGATATATATATAAACTTTGATCTAAGTTTTTATCATTCAAACTGATAGCATATTGAGGGAAAATTCTAAACTTTAGATATTGATAGATTAAATTGCTTTGTATCATTCCTATAATAGACTGAGAAGGGGTTAAAAGTCTATTATCTGATATGATGATTGTTGATGGAGCATTTATTCCTTTTCTAAAATTAGCTTTAATAGTAATATCTATACATCCTAGATGAAGATATTTCATCTTATGTTTTTGTTTTTCATTGATACTTTTTAAAACATTTTTTATTTGATCTTTGTTTATAATTTGAATTTTAGTGATATTACTATTAGTTTCTTCTGAGTCTGTTACTCTTTCAAATCTTTCAATAAAGAACTTATTTTGTCTAAGAAAATTCCATCTAAAGTTATAAACCTTGTTTTTATCTATTTGCCATGAAGTTTTTTGAATTTTATTATAAAGGGATTCATCAAATATAACTAACTGTTTATTGGAATCATCTGTATCTTCTTCATGAATAGATAATTTTTCAGAATCTTTATCTGTTACCATATATATATAATGTATATCTTCGTTATTATCATATTCAACATTTATGCCTTCAAAGTTATATTGTTGATATGGAGTTTGGAAATATTGTTGTGGTTCATAGTGATTTTGTGGGTTTTCATATTGTATATATTGTTGTGATTCATTATGTTGTGGTTCATAATCATTATTGTCATCTATAATATTTCCATATTCATCTACTTCAACGATAACACTTTCTACTTCATATTCATATTGTTCTAGATCTTGATCTGAAATATCGGATCCAGTTATTAAATTATATAAATCAGTAACAACATTCATATCTTCTATAATATTTATTATAGATCGTTTTTTAGAACATTCATTAGCGTAGTGACCTTCTTCACCACACTTAAAGCATTTACATTTCTTTTTGAAATCAGGTTTTCTTTTAAGGTAAGTTTTTGTTCGTTTAATAAAACGAGGTTTTCTTGAGAATTTATAGAATCGTTTATATCTTTTCTTCTTTGGAGAGGGAAGAGATAACTAATTAGATTTCCAAGGTAAAAAATATTTCTGAGGTGGAGAATGATATTTATTCTGACTAGGTTTGCTATGTTTAATGGGTTGACAGCCAAAGACATATGTTGGGGCTATATCTTGACAAGCTTGTTTTGGTGTTTTAGAGGCTTTTAATGCAAACTGAGAATTTTTATATGATTTTTGTAGAGCTGCTTGTTGACAGCATCCACGATATCTTGGCTCTGATACCAAATATTGCGTGGTTAGCGAGTAAGAGTCATGAAAGGGGCTATGGACGAGAGGGCTATGGAGAGAAAACCTTGCAATCTTATTGCTATTCTAACTTCTCGTGTCCTTCACAACCGAAGGAGTAGGTCCTTTATAGAAGAGTCGAAGACTCTGAAAAGCCTTATACAAGATGCCCTTTCAGCTATTACAATGTTCGATGTTATCATAGTTATCTTGATTTTATCTGTTTCCCATCTAGAGGCAATCTTATTATTATCTTTTTTATACTTCTTATTCTCATAGTTAACTTTGTTTTGTAGATATTCAGTTAGTTCACTCAATCTTGGAATATATCTTCTACCATAGTTAAGTATTCCCAAAAAACTCTGTAATTGTTTGAGTGTAGTAAAAGTATCCGAAAATCTTTGATTTTCGTTATGATATGAGTCTGTAGTTCTATCTGGCCTTTAGTAATAATTTTACCTAAATATTCTATCTGTTGTTTACATACTGGGACCATCTAGTCAGAAGATATTTGAGGAAATTCCTCAAATCAATCCCAATGATGATAACTATGAAGAAGACGACACATTTGATATGGACATCAATCCAGAGGACATCTAGCGATAAGGAAGAATCTACTGCTGAGCCAAAGACAAGACGGAGGAGATAAGAAGGAATCGGCTGCTGACAAGAAAGTGATAAAGCACTACAGTAACCATACTGTAGTAGGACCAATAATGGTACCTTTCAATAGTGATATGATAACATCGAATATTGTAATAGCCGAAAGGGCATCTTGTATAAGGCTTTCCAGAGTCTTCGACTCTTCTATAAAGGACCTACTCCTTCGGGTTGTGAAGGACACGAGAAGTTAGAATAGCAATAAGATTGCAAGGTTTTCTCTCCATAGCCCTCTCGTCCATAGCCCCTTTCATGACTCTTACTCGCTAACCACGCAATATTTGGTATCAGAGCCAAGATACTATGATAATCATCTTGTTTGATAATTTATTTACTATTTTGCAGCTGATAATCTCATTCCTACTGATACTATTACTACTCCGAGATCTGATTCGGACACAGTAAGATGATACTCGAAGAAGGAGAAAATACTTCTTCATCCGTAAGAGTTATCTTGATTTTATCCGTTTCCCATCTAGAGGCAATCTTATTATTATCTTTTTTATACTTCTTATTCTCAGAGTTAACTTTGTTTTGTAGATATTGAGTTAGTTCACTCAATCTTGGAATATATCTTCTACCATAGTTAAGTATTCCCAAAAAACTCTGTAATTGTTTGAGTGTCGTAAAAGTATCCGGAAAATCTTTGATTTTCGTTATGATATGAGTCTGTAGTTCTATCTGGCCTTTAGTAATAATTTTACCTAAATATTCTATCTGTGTTTACATAGTTCTATTTTCTTTGGAGAAAGGATTACACTGTGTTTGATTAGAATAATTCTAGCTATATTAAGATGCTGAACATGCTGTTCATAAGTATCTGAAAAAACAAGAATATATATAATGACTGATTTTTATGAAAATATAGATGCTTAGGACAAGTTGTTTCCATTCTTATAGAACTATAAGGTTTTGTAGTTCTATTACTGTTATTGGTTTATGATTAAACGTAAACGTAATTGTATTAGGATTTATGGTGATAGGATGCAGTTTATCTAAGATATCATTTCCTATTAATAAATCAATCGTATCTTTTTGATTAGAATAAACTGATCAAAATACATAAACAAATCTCGGCAACATCCACGATAAATATCGATTGCACACTTCATACGAGTGGCTAAGTTATCAGCACCTGCTCTTTCTGACTGTACTTGTTGAAGAGTAATATGATATGGTTTTTAAAAATAGTATCTCATGGAGGTGGCATTTATTGAAATATTCTAATTCCCAATGATTTATTTTATTTAGAGGGAGTCTTCATACATAGGATGAATATAACCTCTTTGTGGCTGAAGAAGCTGGAGGTCTGGTAGAAGATTGAGCTTCTTCTATTATGGGTTCTGTGGCCATAATTTCTTCTATAAAAGATTTTATAGATTCATTATCGGAGTCTATTTCAAAATTTGGAGTAAAATTATGTTCTTTAAAGTTTTCATAATTTTTCTCATAAAATTCTTGTATTTGTGATAAGCTTTCTGTAGTTGGATTGGCTAAATACGTATTCGTTAGTTTTTCTATTTTGTCTGTATTATCTTGGAAGATCTTGGCGACATATGTTGCTGGAGGCGCCTTTTCGTATGATAGTTCTCAACATGCATATAATTTTAATATTCCATATAAAGTATTTAACTCTAGTCAACCAGCACAACCTCCAAATGAAAAACTATTTTTTGATAAATATCAGTTCTTTAAAACTGAACCATCTACATATCCATATGTTTTAGATATAGATAATATTCCTATTTTCAAAAGAGCAGAGGTACCATTATTGGTCCTACTACAGTATGGTTACTGTAGTGCTTTATCACTTTCTTGTCAGCAGCCGATTCCTTCTTATCTCCTCCGTCTGTCTTGGCTCAGCAGTATATTCTTCCTTATCGCTAGATGTCCTCTGGATTGATGTCCATATCAAATGTGTCGTCTTCTTCATAGATATCATCATTGGATGATTTGAGGAATTTTCTCAAATATCTTCTGACTAGATGGTCCCAGTAATGAAGTATCAAATGTTGTATTGACCTCCAGATGATGTGCTATGATTTTGAACTTATCAATAATCAGTATACGTCCATCACACCATGATGTGCTGATGTAGGAAACTTGTTATAATTCTTGATCAGACAGAGTTTTCCTTTGTTCTCTGTGCCAATCAAAAGTTGCTGGAGGCGCCTTTTCGTAGTAGAGCAGATATGAACTCTGAGGAGATATTTCCCAGATTTGAAGAGCAGGGTGTGTCCTTCCAACAGTTGGTTCAAGGAAGGATGACCTTATGGAAAATTCTATTATTTGTTCTATATCTATGATATTCTTGATATAGATATCCTCCGTACATATTTAATATTGTAATAATTACCACCTCCTTCTTATCTCCTCCGTCTTGTCTTTGGCTCAGCAGTAGAATGGAAACAGCTTGTCCTATTAACCTAGAAAAATAAATATGATTTTAAACTGAGATATTTCCCAGTAATCGTATCTTTTATTACAATTATACTCCACCAAGAGTAGGAGGGAATATATGTTTTATAGAACCATTTTCTAGGTTATATTCATCCTATGTATGGAGACTCCCTCTAAATAAAATAAATAATTGGGAATTATAATATTTCAATAAATTACCACCTCCATGGGATACTATTTGTAAAAACCAATATCATATTACTCTTCAACAAGTACAGTCAGAAAGAGCAGGTGCTGATAACTTAGCCACTCGTATGAAGTGTGCAATCGATATTTATCGTGGATGTTGTCAACAAGCAGCTCTACAAAAATCATATAAAAATTCTCAGTTTGCATTAAAAGCCTCTAAAACACCAAAACAAGCTTTTCAAGAAGAAATTATGGCCACAGAACCATAATAGAAGAAGCTCAATCTTCTGCCAGACCTCAAGCTTCTTCACCCACAAAGAGGCAATATGATAGTTCTCAACATGCATATAATTTTAATATTCCATATAAAGTATTTAACTCTAGTCAACCAGCACAACCTCCAAATGAAAAACTATTTTTTGATAAATACCAGTTCTTTAAAACTGAACCATCTACAGATCCATATGTTTTAGATATATACAACATGGTTCATATTAAAACAAAAAAACATAGTTAAAACAGTCTCTGAAACATTTGAGACTCAGTTTATGAATAGTTTAGCAGAACTTTTTTCTGATAATTTATAACCATACGAGCTTTACCACGCTTTTGTTCAGAATAGTCATATGAAGCTTATTAGAATCTGGTTCCTTTATATTTATTAGAATCCTATTTGTCTGTTTTGATAATTCCATTGGATTTGTTTATGTATTATGATATCAATTAATTTCATTTTATTATAAATTTTATGATTGCATCTTCGCAATTTTATTATAACCTTTATTTCTCCGGAATATGAAGGCTTAATCACACCATCTATGATATCTGAAAATAAAATTATCGAACTTCAATATGAAGGATGTGTATCTAATCTATCCTTATAGATGTAAATAATGAATCTCATACCATATATTTTGATCAGTTATATGCTAATCAAAAAGATACGATTGACTTATTAATAGGAAATGATATCTTAGATAAACTGCATCATATCACCATAAATCCTAATACAATCACGTTTACGTTTAATCATAAACCAATAACAGTTAATCATAGGTACACAACATCGGTACACACAATATGCATGAAATAAATAATTACAATATGTTCATCAATAACTAGATACTACATGCACATTTAAATAAATACATTACATTCATAGGAATAAACTCATTTATATCTATAAGATTTATATATATATAGCATTAATTACATATTATATGCACAACATTACTTAAATACAATATGCATAGGATTTAAATAAGTACAACATGTACAAAATTTACAAAATAAGATATATATATATATGTTTATCTTGTGCATATGATAGCAATCTATTTCAGTACATATTACATTGTTTATAGAGTATAATGTACTTAAATAATACTGGCATGGTGTATGTATATATATAGTGTATGCTTGTATAATTATTTCTATTTTTCTGGCCGAAATGCCAGTTAACATCAACAACAATTGACGTTGATGTCATGTTGACGGCAACATACATGCTGTTGATTGCATAGCCAGAGGAGCTTGACGTCCAGATCGATGGACGTTGACTTTTTGTGAACGGCAACATGTTGCCGTTTATTTTCCCAGTTTTGTTACGGCTTTAGATTTGGTAACGCCCACGTTTCCTCGGTTCTAGATTAGGAAACCTAGCTCTAATGGTAGGAGACCTACCCTAATGCGTACCCCAACCCACCTAGTCTATACAACCTAGTGCTTTCGGTAAGGAGAAGTCTTTTTGCTTGGGAGAAACCCTAGAATTTTCTGTGAGGAAACCCGATCTTTGGGGAGCTGGATCCGACAACTGGAGGAGTCTTCTAGCAATCTGCATCGACTAGGAGGTACTCCATACATCAAGGAATCATCCCCGACTCCAAGAATGAAGCACATCGGCAAGAAGGACCAGATCTGGAGCGATTTTGAGCAGCTTCTTGGCTTGGCCGAGGAGAGCTTCAGCAACCTAATTAAACCTTTATAGATTTTCTATAATGCAAGTGATCTAGGGATCTCATCCCTACCCATATTCCCTAGGTCTTAGGCAATTTTCCGGATTTTTATTCGAGTCCTGAAACCCCCAATTCTCTTGTATTTTCAGGCTCAGTCTGCATTTCTGCAAACAGCAGGTTGGCGGCCACTTGTGTGCCACCAAGTTCTTGAGTTAGCGGCAGCTTATTGTGCCGTTAACCCCTGTTGGCGGCAATACCTGTGCCGCCAAGTTTTTTCAAGTTTGACAGAATGATTATTGATCTCTATAATGCGTTTATTGGACTTCTGGTATGTGTGCATGTTGTAAAAATTCCCTGTGGTCAGGAACAGTCATTAAGTCATATCATGAGGATTGGTTGAATTTTTGTATTTAGTTCTATTTATTTCTGTATTTAGTTCTATTTATTAAAATTTCTATAACTGAATAATGAGCATGAATTGACCATGAAAACTCCTAAATAAATAGATCCATTGTGTATTAGGGTTTTGTAAATTTTCCCTATTCGTAAGATGACTATTTTCATATTTTAAACCTATTAGATACTACTGTTTTACTGTAGCACCTTGGAAATTTCAGTGATTTAAAATTTCTAAATAAATAGAAAATAGATAATTGCAATATTATCGAAACGGTAGAACTTACGTACCACTATCGTATGTGAGAAAACACATCAGAAAATTTCGTAAAAATTATGAATCAACCCCAAACATCATTCTTAAATGTTCCACGAAGAAATTCGTGCAACTAAAAATCTGATTGACCAAGTGTACGTCGCAATGCGACCGATTATCCAAATTAGGAAACTAAGTCAGAAAATCATTAACACGGAAATAAAACCGACCATAAATTAAATAAACATGTTGGAGAGTCTTCCAACATCATGTATTGATGACCCGATATCGGAATTGGGCCATGGATCACTTTTGGCCCAAGAACAAAATTGAGCAAGAAAAATACCAGAAATTCACAACCCTAATTAAGCTGAAAATAGAAGGGGGTAATTAGGGCAAATCCCAAGGCAATTAGGCTTTCTTGGTAACCCAATTTCGTGGATAACCATGGTGGGAGGTTTCCTAAAACCTCACACACTCTATTGGGGTGAGAAATCACCAAAATATGGAAAGTGGAATGCCAAAACCGCACCTTGCCTTTCCTTCACCCAATGGGACTTCTAAAACACACTAGATGCATATATACATGCTATGAAACCCTAGGGGACAAAAATATACATTATTGGGGTCATGGGAGGCTGTTCTTGAGCTCCCAAAGGAGGAGGAAACCACCCCAACTCGGAGCTTCTTCCCTGTTGTGTTCTGCATCGACCTGTGCAGAAAGCTCATCTTGGAGTCAATCAAAGGTAGGCCAAACCTAAACCAAATCATGAAAGGCTTATACCCCTGGAAAGAGGGTCGAGTCTAGTTCCTAATCCCACTAGTTTGACTATTTTTTATTCAGTAGATTGGGTGCACTAAGCGTTCTCCTGCAAGTGGTCTGAACATAGGTTTTTTGGAAAAAAATGTGACTTCTTCAACCCAAAAGTAGGTTTTCTCGTGCCAAACCTCAACAACTCATATACCAATGTGTAGAGCATCAAGTCTACTTTCATTTCCAAGTGGTTGCATCGAATTTCATGAGTATATCTTGAGTTATAAGCGTTTTGCCAAAGTCGCGCATGTTAATCGCGTTTTATGTTTGTGGGGGTTTCTCGCCATCCCGAGGCCATTTTAAATTATTCCAAAACCATAGTTTTAACCTATTCCATGTTCCAACAAGTTTCATGTTGATGCTTACTGGGTCTTTTAGACTCATACTTGCTTCGGCATACAGGTGTGGCAGGTGTTCTCGTCTTGAGGAGGATATAGCAAGGAGCGACATCGAACGAGAGGAATAGCTGCTTGTGGAGTTTACTAAATAGTTGTTTCATTCCATAGTATGCAATAATGTTATTCATATGAACAAGTTATGGACTATATTTTCATTGGGAATGTAATAATGTGGACTCTTATCATTTTCATTTACTATATAGACTGTGAAATGATGTGATGATGATGGAATGCGAAGAGTTATTCTTTTTATTTTCACTATACTCATTAGTTATTCATGTATATATCAACCTATCGTTTAGTGTTGGGTTAATATCCTACTGTGACGGCATTCTTTGTACTGACGTGGAATGGTATAGTCGTACCGATATGAAGAGGGTCGTTACATATTATGAGAATGCTTTTGATGATTATTTGTACATATATTATTATATGGACATGTATGAGTACAATTATCATAAAAAAATATATTTATGTTATCCATGAATTTTAGTTATCACCAAAATAAAAGATAAATATAAGAGTGGCTCAACAGAGCCCATCAGGTATGGTGCCCCTTTGTGGGTCATGCTTAGCATGTAAGGCCCTAGAATTTCCTCTCCTATGTACGTGTTTAATTGTGTGAAAATGGATGCTGGTGTGTATGGATATATGTATGTATATATTTATATATAACTAATTGATGTATTGTTGTAAATATATGAATGTATATCTATTATATATATATATTTTTTATTTGTATAGTATGAGAATGTGTATAAGTGTGCCTGTTTGAGCAGTTTTTAGTTCTGTGCAGATGATCTGTTGGCGTCAACAAGAGTTGACGTTGATGGTTAGTCAGCGACAACATCGACAGATGCCAACTCCATACTGGCGGCCAGTGATGTTGACGTTAATATGCCAGATCTGTTGCATTTTCAGATCCAGAAACGCCCCCGAAATCTTCGCCCCTTGTTATGGTAATCGTTCTCCAACGGTAACCCAGCCTTACCCAATTACGTCTCTGACCCTAGCTCTATAAAACACCCCATCTCCGGCTAGATCTAACCCTTTTGGCTCTTGAGTCAAAACCCTAGTTCTCTGTGCGAAAACCCAATCTTTGAGCTCTGAAATTCGGCGATTGGAGGCTTCATCCGGTGCTCTACTGCGACTGGAAGGAAGGCTGGACATCAAGGAGCATCTTCCCAACCCCGGTGGACCCTAAAGACCATCACAGAACCCGGATCGATGGAGTTTTGAGGACTCTTTGGCTCTGGCCGAGGAGGGCTTCTCCGGATTAAATCATTGCTTGTGGATTTTCCAAGAGGCAAGTAACCCTTCTACATCATTCCTACGTACGTCTAGTAGGTCCTAGGTAATTTTTTGAATTTTTATTCGTGTCCTGGAACCTCAATTTCACCAAGTTCTTGCAAGCAGTCTGTGTTTTGCACATACAGGAACTTAACGGAAAGATCCCTTGCCGTTAAGATCTTCAGTTGGAGGCACACTTTGTTGCCGTTAACCTGATAAACAGCCACCTGCATGCCGTCAAGTTTGCCAGACTGCAACAGTGTACATGTTTGACCTGTATGATCTAATTTTCGGGATTTTTCGCATGAGGATATATGGTAAATTTTATATGATATGTAAATATCTATGTTGGAGTATGTTGTGAGATTTTATGAATTTTGGTGAATGCTTCAATTACTAGAATTTCTGAAATGTCTGGCTAACAGGTTTTAATCTTGTAAAAATTTCATTTGTGCAATCTGTGTGGAATCCAAGTGTCATAAAATTTCTGTGTAGTGTTGTGGGTTTCAATTCATGTTGTAGAAATTTGGGAAAATTTTGATATCTGAAAAAAAAGTGTTACATTTTCTGAATGGTAAAACAGTAAGCATGTTTTATTAGTGTAGAAATTCAGATAAATAGTGTGGAAATAGTTAAATTCCTAGAAATTGACATATGTTTAGGACTATTAGTATCCATGTGTAGAATGAGTTGTGGGTCTGAACAATGAAAATCCATGTTAGTTTGACTATGTTTACTTTGTATAATACCACTGTTAGAATTTTCATAATTTATGTGTAATTCAGAAAAATGCGAAATTTGGTATGCATGATGGGTAACCTGTAAGAAGTTTGTGGTTAAATTTTCATATTGAAACGATAACAGTAACTACATATGTTGGTTTTATGTGAACATTGATCAATTAATACATGTTAATATGGTTGTTAATAAAATTTGCTAATTTCAGCATGATTAGACTTGTTTCGAATCTATTTAATATTGAGAACAGTAGTACCATGCTAGTTAATACTGAAGTATGTAAATGTGTGAGCATGAAATGGATGTGTTAAAATTGTGCATTAAGTGTGTGTTAAAAGATTAGAGAAAATGTGTAAATGTGCCAATGGGTGACACTGCTACCTTAGAGGGTTGTAAAACTGTAGCGTAGTAAAGTCCCTACGAAAGGTTCATATGTGTGTGATATCCCATGGGCATTGGGATGAAATCCTGGAGGCGGACAAGTACCGCTGGTTAGGGTAGAGAGTGCTTCTCCCGATTCTGCGCAGTAACTAAGATTTATCACTATAATGTCTAGGTGATAGATATGTGTGTGATGTGACAAGGGTGTGTCCTTCTAGAGGTGGTTTGGACTATGTGTCATGGCATATAATTAAGAATATGTGAGCATGTGTGTGAGAGTGTGAACATGTGGACTAGATAAGTGAAATTGTGTAAATGATTAGGTGAGAATATGAATCAATGGTATAACATGTAAAATGATAATTACTTATATGAATGTGATATATCCATGTCAAAACAACAATCTATTCATGTGTGTAGATGTGTTAACCATGTGAAAATGATCATAGAATCCATGCTAGGAATGTGTTTGTAATATGTGTAAACCCCATGTTTAAAATGGTTATTATCTTAGCATGTGAATGTAGTTAAATGAGATTTAGTTTAGTATATTGTAAAGTAGGTTTTAAGTCATTGTAAAATTGTTATAAATCACTTATCATGTGTAGCATGTGTAGAAATCATGTTTAGATTTTTGAAACATTATCAAATCCATGCTTTATATTATAATGGTGTAACATGAGAACGTAAAAAGTCATGTGATGTATGTATGTTTAGTGTGGTTGGAGTTACATGTTGAGTTCTTTTGGACTCATTCTTGCTTCGGCGTACAGATGCAGATATTTCTACTTCTTCCGAGGAGATCGTTAGGAGCGACTCAGAGCGGGAGTAGGAGACTTTTGTCTTGGATTCAACATTGTATTTCCTTCTTTCATAGTATGTAATAAAAGACTCTACGTAGTCTTATATGGACAATGTAATAATGAAATTCTCAGTTATGAAGTATTTACTTTTCCTTTTCTATATAGACTGTGTATAAATGATGATGATAGAATAAGAGTTACTTTCCAGTTATTTCATTTCCGCTGTCATGTGTCATATATTGTGTATGTTTCAGCCTAATTGTACAATTGTTGGTTAAATGTCCCACTGTAATATCGTTCATTATATCGATGTGGGTTGGTGTAACCGTACCGGTATAAGGAGGGTCGTTACATAGTATATGGGAGTGTCATGATGTCCTTTTGGGGAAAGACTTCACAGAGCAAGGTAGTTGCTCCCATACAACAAGGTAATCATGAGGCTATGCTCAACCCCCATCCTTGCCCATCTTGTTGCCTTTTTCGGGGGCACTTTGCTGACATTGTAATCAACTGAGGACTTACTCAAGTTGTATCCTTGTTGAGCATAGACTTTTCAAGGCACTACCTTCTCATTCAAAGCTATATTAGCTCTAAAAGTGGGGGGGGGGGGGATTAGCTTCTGGGCTCGTGGGTCCTTTGGCCACGACTAAGCCTTATCATGAGGTCTCGACCTTTTGCACTTCCCAAGAGTTTTGCCCAAGAGCTACCCATGTGTCTAAGGGGGCCTTCTAGAGTTCTTCTGTCGAGCTTGGGGCAACTTTCCCTAGGGTGGGCCCATGGGGCTCAAGCATGTATTTTGTGTGGGCTAGGCTTATTCCCCAATTTCCCCTAATGGCCTTAGCTTGGGCTATCTTTTATTTGGACTACTTTCATTGGGCCCGGTGGGTGTTAGGCTTTAAGCGGCAAATTTCCACTCTCCACATCGACCCCTTAGTTCTGAGCTAGTTTTTAGCCCGGGGAGTAGAATGCTTGGGTTCATAGGAGTCAGGTGCAAGTGCCTTGCTTTTGAGTTGCTCAGTGGTCTGTTTTATGGTGGCACGCCCTTCCATGATTTTTGTTGTGAATGTGCCTCGAGAACTGTGGTAATGACGTCACACATCCTTTCGAGTCCTTTACAGCCGACTAGTGGCGGATCCTCAAACTTAATCCAGTGGGGTCACTTGAGTGTAGGGAGGTCACCTTAAAAGTCAGTGGGGTCACCTTACATAAGATTACATAAAAATTTGACTTACATAAACAAAAAAAAAGGAACTCTTTAAGACCCTCTTCCAAGTCAGTGGGGTCACGTGACCCCACTGACTATAAGGAGGTCCGCCACTGCAGCCGACCTTGTAGCCACTGCCACTAGGTGTATCTTATGATGATTATGATGTCTTAATTTCTGCATGCCCCTTTAAGCGGCGAATTTTCACCTCTCCAAATGTAATCTTCAATTTAAACTCTCTTAAGAAGTGATCAATAATTAATCTGTAATATTTTGTACATTAAAAGATATTTTCTTACTTCTCAAGTCCCTTCCGAGGCTAATACGAAGAGTCATTTTTTTTGTTTTTTTTTTTCGGGGGGGGGGGGGGGGGGGGGGGGGGGGGGGTGGTTGTTGTTTAGTAGAAACTAGAAGTGTGTGCCTATACATTTGCATACAATGTAGGGAGGATTATTAATTAATCTCTTTTTTTAAAAAAATTATTTTTAGGTCTCTAATTTACATATTTATAGTCATAGACATAAATATGTAATTACATATTTTTTTAAATAGAGATTTAAAAATAAGTCTAAAAAAATAAAACTAATTAGTAATTCTCCCTACTATGTAAGGGTGTCAATGTGCCGGGTTTGGACCGGGCCCGTGCTGGCCCGGCCCAGCCCAGTTTTTGATAGTTCGGCCCAAGCCCGGCCCGGCCCGGGACGAGGCCCAGTTTTTTGAAGTCCGGCCCGACCCGAAAAAATAAGGTAAGGCCCGACCCAAGTCCGGCCCGATTTTATTTTTTAAAGATATTATTATTTTTTTTATTTATTTTTATAATAAATTTAGGTTCATTTAATCAAAATAGTATAAAATAAATATTAGACTAATCTAGATAAACTTATTTCAAGTTGTTACAAATATAAAATAAATGTTAAGTCATTAAATACAGTTTCACACACAATTTTCAATCTAAAGTTTTAGAATATTAGAATTATCACCGTGTTACTTATTTTTTTTAAAAAATACTGGGCCACCAGCCAGGCTGAGCCAAATCTGAGCCCAGTCCAATCTTACTCTGGGCCAGACCGGGCTGGGCCGGGCTCAAAATTAAAAAATATTAAAATATTCGACCCAAATCTGTGTAAAATCGGGTCCGAACCTTCAGGTCGGTCCGGCCCAATTGACACCCTTACTACTATGTATTCCTCCCTATATATTTAAGCAGAAGGGTGTCTTTCTCTCTCCCTTCTAGACTTTGACCTGCCGTCCTTGTGCCGAAGCACTGGCTTTGGATCGTGGGTGGGTGGGGACCGAGACAAAACGCGTGCATATGCCTTCGCATTGACTCTTCCCCGGAATTCATCGGTTTCACTAAATAAATAACAATAAACAGATATAATTACGGAGCCGCTCCGCTCCGACGACCGCCATCCAGCTTTCCTCGGTCCCATTGCCCTCCTCTATCTCTCTCTCCCTCTCTCTCTCTCTCTCTCTCTCTCTCTCCGCCGTGTTTGTGTGTGTGTGTGTGTCTCTCTCTTATTAGTTTCCATCGCCGTGGAGAGGAGAGGGACGAGCGCCGGAAAGGGCGAAGGCGTCGTTAACGTTTCCCTCCTCTACTTGTTCCTACTTCTTCCATCCTTCTTCTTTAGCGTTTCCGGAAAGAGCGTGTAGGCGTCCCAGCCATGTCGTCTCAGGAGTACATGGACAAGATGCAGCTCCGGCAAAACTACCGGAACCTCTGGCACACCGACCTCATGAGAACCGTTGTCGCCGACTTCCCCTGTAAGATCCCTCTGCTTCTGGTTTCCATTTCCCCAACCCCAACTCTCTCCAAGCGCCCACCCTCCACTTCGATCGAATTTGGGACCTCTGATTTGGAATGTTTCTCCTTCTGTTTCCTGTTGTTGCAGATTGTTGCTTGGCCTTCTGGTGGTTAGTGCACTACTCAATCTAATCTGCTGCCTACTTGTTTCCTGATCGAGACAAGTTATTTTGTAAATAGACGAGTATATTGAACCTTCTGAGATCTCATGCTGCTTGTCATTTATATGGTGGTTATGTTTGCTGTGAGGGCTTTCAACAGGCTTTCGGTATTTTTAGACCGACCTTCTAAGGATATTCCTCGATGCCTCATGCCAAAGAACGTGCAATATGCACCAAATTGTTAAATGATCCAAAATCTTATGGTGGAATCGGCATTCTCTGTTCCTTTACGGTTTATGATCTATTATGTGTCTCTTGAGTTGGAAATCAGAATTCGTGGGCCGCCACAGCAGAAAATTCACTTCCACTGCCTACGTGTCACTGGATCTCTTATCTCCCTGTTTCATGTTTGATGCTTTGCCTTCCCGGGGTAACTCCAACGGCTTCTCTTATGGACTCCTCGGGATCCCTGACAGGAATTGATTCTTTTTGAGAATGTGCAGAGAGCATCCATCTGCACTATAAAGGGGCAACCCAAATTGAGAAAATGTTGGATGCAGGGGAAGTAGGGGAACTGCATTAGTCTTCGGGACATTGTCCACTTATATTGTCAAAGTAATCCATTTGTAGAAAAGAATTCATCAAATTGACGGAAGTAGGAGAACACATGGCTGGAAGAGAGGGAAAGATGAAGCATCCACCTTTTTACTGAATATACTTTTGTTATGTCAAAGATCACCTTAAATCACTGGCATGCTGAGGTTGTTGTAAACATATCCTTCTGTTCTGTAGAATCTGTTTAATGAATTCCCAACTGTTACCTAGTTAGTATATTACCTGGTTATTCTATAGACATGGCTGATCTATGAGAAGATGGGGGACCTTAAACTTCAGGGATGTTCTTGTGTGTCTTTTTCTCCTTATTTCCTTTTTCTGTTCCTTTTGCAATTTAGTTGTGTTTGTAGAAATCTTACCTTTGTTTATCCAATATTCTATAATGGCACTTGGTGAAATGCTCCCATCTGGTGCTCTTAGTTCTGTTGGTAGAAGCCAGTACTTGTTTGATTTGCAATTAAAGCCACACAAGGTGTTTTCTATGTTATCAAAGGTGACTGAGGCGGTCGCCTGGGCCATGAGGTGAGGCGAGGCAGCCTCAGGTTGCCTCGTTCAGGCCCATTTTGGCTTGGCAATCCCAGGCCTCAGTTGCTACCTTCTTTGCCCCTGTCCCACCAACACAAACTGGCCCACAAAGAGGCCCATTTAAGCTAGTAATTTTCACTTTCTATTATCATTTAGTGTATTTATATATGTGAGTCTGAATTTGTTTGCTTGCAGCTTAGTTTGTTAAATTTTACATTATGAATGAATGAATTTAGTGAGTTATTCAATAATTTGGCACATAGGAATGAATAGTTTAATAAATTATATTTGTTTTATGCATCCATGTACATGATATTTATATATATATCATATTTTTGAACTATATATATTATTTATAGTATATTGCCTCAATTGCATAGGCCATTGCCTAGGCATTTGAGGCTGAGGTAACCTCGGCCCCATGGAAGGCAAAATCGGTGGAATCGACCCTAAATCGACTGATTCAGGATCGGATCGACAGCCTGCGATCCGATTCCGGGGGAAAGTCCCTTGGACGTCTAGACTTCCAGCTGGATCGGCCAGAGTCGAGTAAAAACGGACTGGGTCGGTTGATTCCAGACTGATCTAGGCCGATTCTCCTACTTGTTCAGGCCTACTTATTTACCTGAATACCATTTAAGTAAATGTTAGAATTTGTGGTTTCATTTGCTTAAGATATTACATGTAAATAAGGAAGTATCTCCCATTTGAATCTAATAAAAATATTAGAAAAATCATATCTCTTATCAATAAAATGTCAACTCTCCCATTCAAGAAAAAAATCATGATTTTGGTGATTTCATCAAAATAGCGACTTTCTAATCTCTCATAATTTGACATATCTAAAAATTTTATAATTCAAATAAACTCATTAGAGTACTAAAAATTTAAAGTCCGATGAAAAAAGTCAAATATATATGACTTCTCCAAAGAACCCACTCTCTTACTGACTGAGACTTAATTGCTGTCAGTAGGAGAGGGCTCCCTTAGAGAAGTCATATGCACGTTTGACTTTTATTATTAGACTTTAGAATATTAGTAATTTATTGAGTTTATTTGAATTATGAAATTTTTAAATAGGCCAAAATATGAGGGATTATAAAGTTGCTATTTTGATGGAATTACCAAAATTACGATTTTCTTCTTGGATGGGAGAGTTGACTTTTCATTGGTAAGAGATATAATTTTTTGATATTTTTATTGGATTCAAATAGGGGGTACTTCTTTATTTACATGTAATATCTTAAGTAAATGAAACTACAAATTCTAACATTTACTTTCTAAAATTTACTTAAATGGTATTTAGGTAAATAATACACAAAGTATTAGTTTCATCTTTCATATACTCATCTGCAGGGTTTAAAAATATGTTTGTTATGTTTAGAAAACATTGGAGACCTATGGTAGCATCTGGAGAGCTTACCTCATCTCAAGGTCAGAGCTTTTGACTTTTAAAAGAGGGTTTTATCATTTCTTATCCAAGATCCGATTAAGGAGTTGCTTTCTTACTAGTAGTTTTACATGTTAATCAAACAGTGAGCATATGAATCTTTGATTTCTCTAATCCACATCATCACATTACCAGTATGGAGGAGGGCATCTATCGGATATTCAAATCGATATCTAGTCACTTGGGCACAACTTCATCCTTGTTGGGGCGGGGCATTGGGGAGAATAGATTTTGGATCAATCTTCGACAAATATTGAGAGATTAGGAATGCCAACGAGGATCATGACAGTCTACAATTTTAATTGAAGAACTTAATATGATAAAGTTAAGTTAACCCAATAGAATATAAACACTTGAAAGACACATTATACACATGTAAGTTTCTATTCTTTTTTTGAGAATGGTAATACGACCACTTAATTTTATTGGGAACACAAGGTTAGTACAGTGTAAAGTAGATAAGTGAGCTTCCTCAGCCTAAAAACTGAAAACTAAACTGTAACTCCTAGTGGTTGTGGATTATTCTATATTTCAGTAATTATTTGATGAATGTTAATTTAGTCTGATATTAATGTGCCAGCCAAAGGATTATAATTAATTTCATAAGGATCTAGATCCTTAGATTACCCTTGTATGCTTAAACCATTAGTGTGAGATCCAATTTAGGTAATAGTGATTAGCAATCTTCATATTAGCAAAACTTTTTGTACGGAAGTCCAATTAAGGTGTAATTAATGCCATAATTATGTTAACTAAAATGTTATGTTGACACTTTTCTAATGATACCATCTGGGATGTCAAATTTAGGCTGGTTACAGGATTGGTCTAGGTACCCAAAGTTTCCAGAAATTATAAAATCCCCCTAAGGGGGAATTGATATTGTGGTTCACTCAAATATAAGGACAAAGGAGTCGGATGAGATGGCAATGTTACATGAGGTGGCACTCTTGAGGTGAGGAGACAGACTCGACACCTCTTGCATAAAGAGAGAACATATTATAGGAGATGTGTGTAGATAATGCAGATGGCAAGCAGCATTCTTTGGAGTAGGTGGCTGCATTTCATGTACATGGAATAAGAGGTGGCAGCAAGGGGAGCTAGGGCATGCCCATCTCATTTAGAGTAATATTATCAGCTGATGTCACATGCACACCCCAACGTGGGGGTGGCAATACCTAGGGCAAGACAATAATCACATGGGTAATCACTCCTACTTCTAGCCTTAAGTCTCCTCATCCCCTTGTGGTCCTATCACATGGGGTTGTGCTTGTGACATTAGCCCTTGTTGTACACTATTATTTTCTCATGCAAGGCTTCAGAGGGTGACACCAATCCAAGTAGGTATCAAGGCCGTGAGAGTTGAGAATTAATGGTGATTCAACCTTTTCAAAGGGGCTAATTGATCACACCTCAACCATTGAGGAGGCAGACTTGGTTGAGTTAGGAGTCCCGGTAAATCGACACCACATGGGGGTGTGCTTGCCACGTCAGCCATTGTTGTACATTGTTACTCTCTTATGCAAGGCTTACGAGATTGACACCAATCCAAATTGGTATCAAGGCTCTGAGATTTGACATTTATGGCATGAAACCTCAAACTTTGAAGAGGCTGACTTGGTTGAGATAGGAGTCTGTATAAATCGACATCTGCATTTATGATTAGAAACTCTTACAGAGTGATGCAGAACAGTGAGGGGGAAGAAGGGGAACAGGCCTCATGCCTAGGGATTCGCACCCAAGAAGAAAGGAGGAGAAGAAATGCGGCTATCTCAGCAGCGGCACTCACAAACACATTTTTTTTAAAAACTTTTTTACTTTTCACTGCTTCCCCCCAAGGGGTGAACAAGCATATAAATAGAGGAGGGGAAAGAAAACCCTAGGGTACCTTTTACAAAAAGGTAAGGACCAAAGTACCCCTAGGACCAAAAAGGGTAAAATCGCAGCCAAAAATACATAGAAAATGAAAAAAGGCTCCAATGGGCTCCTGATGGGCCAAAAACCCCAAATGAGGTACCAAATAAAAGAAAATACATCAACAAAGTAATAACTCGTCCTCTAGCCAAATGGATGCCGAAGTCGTAGGCGGGCGCCTCCTCCCCTGATAAACACGGATCGGGTCGAACCGAACTCGTGCTCGAGTGTCCTCACCAACCCTCCCGCCTGGGAAGAACTCGACCCCGTCGAGTAGGGGTCCTGGACGCTCTGATGTCGCTCCAAAAGGTCCGAACGATCTTCTGTAGCTCATCTTGTAACCTAGGTGTCCTCGGAGGGCGGCTGGCTCTCCAACGAACCAGGTAGCACTGATAGTCGCCGCTATGTGAAGTAACTACCTGCTCGTCTAGTATGTGGTCAATTTTCTCATGCCGTGTTCTGTTTGTGGCTGCAGGTGGACACTCGGGGGTGGGGTCACTCTTAAAAGTGGAAGAAGCTCAAAGGGCTCCCTAGGAATCACTGTCGAGTCTTGATATGCTACTAGGTCCGAGACATTAAATGTGGAACTCATACCATAATCGGTGGGTAGGTCAAGAACATACGCATTGGGCCCGATACGTGTTAGTACTTTAACGGGCTAGCTCCCTAAGCTTGTAGCTTTTTCACGGTTCCGAAGGAAACCGCTCAAGTCTAACCCTGACCATGACGTAATCTCCTACCTGAAATTCCTAGCGGTGATGGTGTAAATTTGCTGCATTAGCATATTTTTCGTTACTTATTTCAATTTGCCTACGGATGCTCTCATTCAAACTTCTAATGTGTTCCGTTAACGATTGGGCGACTCAGAGACACGGGACTGACGATGCATAGGGACAAGATCTAAAGGTCTGCTAGGTCTATATCCAGTGGACTATCTCAAATGGGCTCATGCCAGTAGACCTGTTGACTGAGTTATTATATGCGAATTCAACTAACGATAGGATGAGGTCTCAACTTCTTTCATGCTTGCCCACTAAGCAACGCAACAAATCACTAGACTCTTGTAACCACTTAAGTCTAGTATGGGGGTGGTACACGGTAGAGAACTTGAATTTGGTGCCTAAGAGATTCCAAAGGATTTTCCAGAAATAGCTAACAAATCGAACATCCCTATCTGAAACAATCGTTTTCGGAAGCCCATGTAAACGTACGACCTGAGTGGGAAAAGACGGGCTACCTTCGACGCATCAACGTCTTGGCACAGGGAATAAAATGAGCCATTTTGGAAAACCTATTCACCACCACCAAAATGGAGTCGTGCCAACGGACGGTTCATGGCAGTCCTAAGACAAAATCCATGCTGACATCTTGCCACAGACGGTTTGGCACGGTAATGGAGTGTATAATTCTGTATTCTGCTTTCTTTGTTTGGCCGTAGCACAGTTCGACATTGAGCCACGATGCGAGCCACATCGCGTTTCAAGCTTGGCCATAGAACCGGTACTCCATTAGTTCAATGGTTTGTGTTGCGCCCAAGTGGCCAGCCAAGCCCCCAGCATGCACTTCCCATGCAAGAAAATCATGAACGGAGGTCCGGGGAACACACAACTGATCACCCCGAAAAAGATACCCATCTTGAAGCATGGTTTGGCGTGGCGGATCGAATGGTCCGATTCGGCCGATCGGATCGAATTAGGAGAAACCCGATTCGCCCGATTCCCATCGAATCAGACCGATTTCTATGCGAATCGGCCCGATTCAGGCGAATCGTGGCGGATCAGGAAAAACCCAATTCGCCCCGATTCCCCGATGCGGCAAACCTTGTCTTGAAGAACAAAATCACTGAATATACGAGAGGGACTAGATTGGAGGGCAGAGAAGATAGGGACTAAAATCAGGGCAATTGGGATATTCATCTCGAAGTCTTTCAAAGCCCGTGACCTCGGTGCTACAATAGCCAAAAGGGAGAAGCGACAACTCAAGGCGTCAGCTACCCGATTCTCCACACCAGCCCGATGCTTAAGAACAAAAGTGTAAGCTTGAATGTACTCCACCAACGACTGTGTCGAGGGTTGAGCTTCTTTTGTGCGTGGAGAAATCAGAGAGCTTCGTGGTCCAAATACAGCACAAAATCCTGCGATAATAGGTAGTGCCTCCAATACCTTAGAGCTTGGACCACAACATAGAATTCTTTATCATAGGTGGAGTATTTTTGTTTGGCATCGTTTAACTTCTCACTGAAGAAGGCTATTGGGTGGCCCTCTTGACTCAGCACTCCACCTATACCAATGCCAGATGTGTTACAAGAGACCTCAAACACCCTCGAAAAATCAGGCAAACGGAGAACAGGGGCTTGAGTCATACACTCCTTAAGCTCACGAAGGCTAAGGCAGCGGCCTTTGTTCAGACAAAGGTCCCCTTTCGAATGCAATCTGTAATGGGAGCTGTGACGGTACTGAACCCTCGAATGAATCGACGGTAGAAGGTGGCCAAACCGTGAAAGCTACGCACATCATGAAGGGTCTGCGGCTCTGGCCATTCTACGATCGCTTTAACTTTTTCTGGGTTAGCGGAGACACTTGGCTCGAGACAATGAACCCCTGTGACGTGATCTGTCATGAAGGCGCACTTCTTGAGATTCCCAAAGAGGCTTTCTTTGCGAAGCGTGAGACACACTTGTCGCATGTGGTCTAAATGGTCTTCCCTTGGCGGCGCTGTAGATAAGGATATCGTCAAAGTTCACCACAAGGAACACCAATAAATGGGTGTAGTTCTTGGGTCTTCAACCGCATGAAGGTGCTCGGGGCATTAGATAGCCCGAAGGGCATGACTAACCACTCAGAGTCCTTTCGTCTTGAAGGCGGTTTTCCACTCGTCTCCAGGTCGGATTCTCCTTGATGATAGCCACTCTTCAGGTCAATCTTTGAGAACACAGTGGCTCCCGCCATCATATCCAACATATCGTCCAAACGGGGAATGGGAAATCGGTACTTCACCGTGATGCGGTGATGGCACGACTGTCAACGCACATTCTCCAGGTACCATCTTTCTTTAGAACCAACAGTGCGGGGACTGTACAAGGACTCAAACTTTCTCTCATGCGACCCTACCTCAAATATTCCTCAACTTGCCTTTGTAATTCTACGTGTTCAACCGGATTCATCCTGTGGTGTGGCAGGTTAGGCAACGTGGACCCCGGGATAAGATCGATGGCATGCTGAATCTCCCGCACCGGGGGTAACCCACCAGGTAGCTCATCAGGGAAGACATCGGCAAACTCTCGGAGGAGGGAGGTGACTTCCTCCACTTGCTCTCACGGAATTGTGTGCTATCCTTCGGAACTTTCCTACATATAAGGACATAAAGACATCACAGTCATGAAGTTCTTGCTCGATCTCTCGAGCAATAATTAGTTGTAATGTCATGGTTGTGGAGGCACTCGCTTTCGGGGCACGAGTAGGGGGGGAACGACTTAGATTTGGGACTATAGGAACCCCATGTGTGATTAACTGAGAAACACCAGGGCTGGAAGGAGTGATCGAGCTAGGGGAGCCTGAAACCACAGGTGTGTGGGGACTGAGGCTCTTACTCGAGGCAGGATTTCGAGGACGGGAGGGTTGAATGGTGATACGATGGCCACCATGTTCAAAGACAGGTGTTGGAGCGACCGTAGAGAGTCGCATCCACATCATAAATCCACGGTTGGCCAAGAATGACACTCCCAACTTCCATGGGTAGGACGTCTCACTAAATTTGAGCTTCGTAAGAATGTAAACAGATCGGGACGAGGCATCTCAGGCAAATGGGAATGGATGTGGTGTCAACCCAAGATACATGATAAGGGCGAGGATGATCTACAGTCGCTAAACCCAATCGGGTGACAGTACTTGTGGATATTGCATTGATGCAACTCCCGCTGTCGACGATGACCCGACAAACCTTACCCCCAAGGCGACAATAAGTCTGAAAAATCGCCGTGCGGCGCCAATCATCACTCTCCCTAGGCTGGGCTAAGATGCACCGAACAACTCCAAGTCTTTCACCACAGGTGCATCCTCTAGGTTTAATGCTTGGATAGTTCCAGCCACCTCTTCTTCCATCAAAAGCTCTTCTGCCAGATCATCTCCTGCCTCATAATTTACATCCACAAGGTGCTGTGTGGGGTCAACGGGATCTGCTGTCTCAATGGCCAGGGCCCTGTTGGGACAGGAGAGAGCATAGTGTCCAATCCCATGACACCGATAACAGCGAACGCGAGCCGCCTTCATGCAGAGCTCTCTCTCTCATAGGAGCGTTTCCCTTATCCTCGTGCGGTGCAGAGGGTGCTCCAAGAATGGGACGAGAAGTAGAGGGGAGTGGAGGCTGAGCAGGGGCAACCCCCTTAGGGGGAAAAGGACGAGGGCGGGCCATAGGGTCCTAGCGCAAGCCCTCAGGAAGTCTTGGGGCAATGCCCCTCTGGGGAAGACTAGGGATGAAACGCTGGTCATAAGGACGTTGATTGAAGGGCTTTGCTCGTGGGGAAGAATCTCTATCCAATTCATATTGTTTCATCTCACACACAACTTGGTAAGCGTGGTCTAAGGTAGTAATACGTTGGCGGAATAGTTCTTCTTGATAGACTCGATGAAGTCCCTTCCGAAATCGGGACAGGGTCAAAACCTCCTCCTCACGGGCTCCACACCTCAACAGAAGGTCGTCAAACTCATCAATGTATTCAAATATAGTTCTAGAGCCCTGAGTGATGTTCTGCCATCGATCAATCAAGCGATGGCGATAGGTCACCAGAATGTACTTCTCTCGGAGCCTAGCCTTCATTTCCTGCCATGTATTGATAGGCCCCTCATACCTTTGCACCAAGCGTTCCTCTAGGTTTGACCAAAAGGTCAAAGCTCGACCCCTTAAGAGGGTCCGGGGCAAAAAACACACGTCGTGGGTCGTACATGCCCATCCAATCAAAATATTGATCCACCCTGGCTTCCAGTCAAGGTAAACTTGTGGCTCGAAGGAGCCATCAAAGCTAGGGGCCTCTAGGCGGGCGTTCCGAATGTCTTGGTCCCGTTCATGATTAGCCCCATAGTCATCCTCATATTCCGGAGCAGGTCTCCGGTCAAACCTTCTATACCTACGGCAACTGGGACCCTGGGGTTTTCATCCATCTCCTTAAAAGACTCACGGTCAAGCTCCTCATTCCTTCCACGGTGGTCTTCTACACGGGGTCCACGAGGGGGTGGTCACCAAGGGGCAGCTGGGGGTGGAGGTTGTCGTTGGGGGTAAGGATCCCCGTTCTGCTCCTGCCTAGGGGTGTGAACAACCCCCCCTAAAGTAGTAATGCGTCCAACCATCCCTTGGACCGTGCGGTCAGACTCAGTAATTCGCTCCTCTATACCAACGAAACCTTCACCTAGACGTTGCTCCATCCTCCTAACCTCAGTCCTAAGCTGATGTATCTACTCGGTCAGAGCGGGATCTCTAGGAGGGTCAACACTTGTGTTAGGGGCATGCACATGGGAGCTAGACATATCCTGATGTGGTCCTGACATTGGCGCTGGTAAGTGGTACGCAACATCGCTACGTGTGGGCATGAGACACAAAAAGACTACTCTCAGATGCAAAGACGACTGGTAGTAAGACACATTTTTTTTTGGGACTGATTTTTTTAGATTTTTTTTGATGTTTATGTGCAACTAATCATGCAAAATTGACACTATATGAACATTTTTTTTTGCAGCAAATTTCCGTCACAACTAAAATTCAAGAAAAAGTTACGTGTAAAACAAGGCAAGCTACACTATCAGGAGTTGTCTGTAGTAAAGGTGACAAGATATCGGCCCAATTTGTAAAAACGGACTACCAAAGGCTAAAGTGACATGCTCCACATTTAACAACTTCACCAGATACAATCAAGATGGTACTTCACACTCACAAGTAGACAGTGATAATTAAAATAGTTAGGAACCTATCACACATTCACGGCGGCAAATTAAATTACATACGAGAAAATCAAGTAAAAGAGGCGAGATATCCGCATTAACGACTCGCTGAAGAGCGAGGCGCACAACCGAGGTACGAGGGCCTACTAACTGCCGCTAGCGGGGTGCTCGTCGCCTCTAGTGGGTGAGATCGTTAGCGCAGCGAACTCTGTAACAATAGCTGCAGGGTGCCGGCGATGGATGCGTGGCGGCGAGACGCCTGGGTGGTGGGACACTGGCGTGGGGGAGTCTGGGGTTGTCGAGGCTGACTGAACTCGTGCGGGAAGGTAGGTGGATAGAAAAAAACATGCTTGATCTCGTTGACGACTTCGACTCCCAGTAGACTCATCCGCTGCAAATGATACTAACACTACTGGTCGTGCACTATGGGAGGCCGAGCAGGTGGGCCGGCCTGTTAAGACTTCTCAGATTGCATTGTAGCACCCGGGGCATTGTAGTGCAGGACCGCCTAAGTTTGACCAGCCCCTAGCTGGCTTGACCGGCTCCCAAAAAAATAAATGACCCGCCCTTCCCTTATTTTGTCTTCTTTGGTCGCTTCTTTCCTAACCCCGCACGTTGGGTGAGACAGGGGGGAGAAGGCGAAGGCGGTGACGAACGCGACCGCGGTGTTGGCCTGGTTCTGGTGGCTGGGGCGCGAGGGCGGGGTGTTGTGACTGCCTGGTCGTGGGGCTCGGCCGCTGTGTCGGACCGCAACAACGGTGAGGGCTGGCCGTGGTTCTGTGAAGGCTGGCTGTGGTGCTCGGCCGACGACAAACGTGACGGCGGTGTTGACCAGCCACAGTGCTGGGCCGCTCCGACAGTGATGGTCGTTGCTCTGTGCGACGACTGGGAGCCATTGTGGGCGTGGCGCGGGGCGCGAGCAAGGGTGCTTACAGTGCCGGCGCCGCTGAGGACCGACCGCGGTCGGGTGATCCGTCGAGGGAGAAGCCTCGCGAGATGACGGGGTGGCTTGCTGCTGTGCTTGGATGAAGGGTGATAGGAAGAAGAAGACGACGCTGGTGACGTGGCGTGAGGTAGAGAGAGAGAGAGCACGTGGAGAGGAAGGGATGCAGGGGTTCGCGTGGTGGGGTGATGGCACAGTCGACGAGGAGACTGTAGCTGTGCTACAGTGAGGCGAAAGAAACGCACGTGGTGGGAGGGAAGAAGAAACCGGAAATCGGAAGCTCGCGCTTCTGTGGTGGGGCGAAGGCACGGTCGACGACGTGTGTTCTCCTCTCATGCGACGCGAACGAGTTCGGACACGCAGCAAAGGACACGATCAACGTGCTCTGATACCAGATGATGCGGAACAATGAGGGGGAAGGAGGGGAACATGCTTGATGCCTAGGGATTCGCACCCGAGAAGGAAGGAGGAGAAGAAATGCGGCTATCTCAGCGGCAACACTCACAAACACATTTTTTTAACATTTTTACTTTTCACTACCTCTCCCCAAGAGGTGAACAAGCATATAAATAGGGGAGGGGAAAGAAAACCCTAGAGTACCTTTTACAAAAAGGTAAGGACCAAAGTACCGCTAGGACCAAAAAGGGTAAAATCGCAGCCAGAAATACATAGAAAATAAAAAAGGCTCCAATGGGCCCCTAATGGGCCAAACAACCCCCAAATGAAAAAAGGCTCCAATGGGCCCCTAATGGGCCAAACAACCCCCAAATGAGGTACCAAATAAAAGAAAATACATCAACAAAGCAATAACTCGTCCTCTAGCCAAATGGATGCCGAAGTCATAGGTGGGCGCCTCCTCCGCTGATAAACAAGGATCGGGTCGAACTGAACCCGTGCTCGAGTGTGGTCACACAGATGGTGGGCTTATAAAGAGGGAACTTCTAGAACTTGTCTTTTTTGCTTGTGGATTAGAGCTTGTTCATAGAAGGCAGGATCGGGATCGGGATCGGGATCGACCCTGGTCGATCCGATCCTGGATCGGATCGGATCGAAGGATCCGCTGGATCCCAGGGAAGTCTGGCCGATCCTGGATCGGCCAGACTATAAAATGTTTATTTTTTTGGAAAAAATGCAGGAAAATTCAGGAAAATTCAGGAAAAAAACAGAAAAATCTGATATATGAAAGAACTAAGATTTGCATAAAAAATCAATTATACATGCATTCATAGTACATAAAACATGAAATTTAAGACATTGTACATGTAACTTACATTTGATAGAAGACTAATAATCTTTCCATCCACTTCCAGACATAGATGAGCCACCATCATTGGGTTTTGGTAGCTATAACCAAAGAGGGAATTTGCTAAATCATGCATACCCATTTGAATCCCTCTTGGTGTAAATTGTTGACTTGAGCTTTCTCCAGATTGTGATGGAGCTGGACACCATATACCAAGCGGTTTGTATGTACTTGTTGCTTCACTAGGGCCACTAGGCTCTTGTTCTTGTGAAGGCCAAGGTCCCCATCTCCTTGTACTCCATAAGGTGAGCTACTAATATCTGAGTACGGTAAAATGGGAGGCTGAAATGCAGGTATATGAGTAGACCCTGAACTATAGTTTGGCTCCCAAGGTGGCCACTCATAGGCTGCATGATGTTGTTGTCCTTCATATCCCCCTTGTCCATGCCCTTGTCCTTCTCCTCCGCCTCCCTGATGTTCTGTTTCTGGTACATAACTTTCAGTAAGCCCTACACTGTGGCCCCAGTATATCCTGCATATCCCTGGCCAGCTCCTGTGGCCCCAGTGGCAGCCCCATCATCATCATCATCATCATTTGGATCTTGTGTGGTGTCATCACTACGAATTGGTTGCTGCACTTTTCTCTTTTTTTGCCTGGTATGTTCTTTTTTCTAGCTCTAGGCTTTTGAACTCCTCTCTTTTGTGTTGCAGCTCTTCTAATGCAGGCTGAGTGGGAGGCACTCTAGATGTCTCTGGCAAGATAGCTGAGTGTCGTGGCTGAGAGAAGAGAGGACCGAGGGTGAGAGGTTGGTCCTCACTTACCCTAAGCTCTGGATCTCGAGCCTCTACTCCATCCAATTCTCCTTCCGCCCATGAACAATCGCGAGGGTCAAATTCTGGAACATCCATTTCCTGTCTTGTTTCCACCCATGCATTTAGTGGGTGTTCCTCATCAAATAACTCATCAACATCAATTTGAGATGATAATGCTTCCCTCTCTGCAAAACGTTGCTCCCAATGACTACCTGCAAAAGTCATTAGCCTTGCCTCGCTCTTCTTTTGTCTATCTTTAATGCATTTCAGCTTCAACCTCATATTGTAGTGGCAATAGACCAACTTCTCTAGCCTAGTTGCACTCAACCTGTTCCTCACTTTTGTGTGAATAAGTGAGAAAGTGCTCCAATTTCTCTCACACTGGCTAGATGAAGTGGTCTGACTGAGTACTCTAATAGCAATCCTTGCAAGTGGACTTCTTTGACCAGTCTTGTAGTCTAACATAACCCACCACTCACCTACAAAAAAAAAACATACAATGAATTAGCACAAGTGATTTGTCATTTTGTTATGAAGTAAGCATGAGCTTAAGTCTGAAGGTTCTTACTCGGACCCATTCTGGTCACTGCTTCTTTAACATCATAATCTCTGTAGATGTCCAACTTCAGTTTAAATCTGTCCATCTACAGTATAATACAGTTGCTAAGTGTAACTCCAAAAGTATATTGAATACATGAAAATGGAATGAAGTTTTTAACTTGGCCGTACCTCTATCATAGCATCTATTCTTTCGTCCATGCTCCTAGATAATCTCCCGATGACATTGATTGTCCCCTGGAGCACCTCACCATCATTGTGAGGGGAATCACTATATTGATGCCTAGGGTTAAAGAAATACCCTATATGTACAAAACATGTCTAGTAAGTTAGAAATTCAACTCATGCTAATAAGAAATATGCACAATAAGATATAATACATTTACCTGCTGCATGTAAATCGTGGTGGAGTGTGGACTCCCATCTTGCATCAATAATTCTCCACCATTTTTGATATGCCTGCGGATGCTTCTCTCTCAACCTTTCCTGGCTTTATCCATAGCCTCATATAAGTAACCCATGTCATTCTTGTCCTCTCCATCAACCATCCTCACACTTGTACAGAGGCTCTATTAGCTTCAAATAATAAATGATTTTCTCCCAAAAACGATGGTCGCTGACCAAGCAAGAAATCTCATGTGCGACATCTCTTGATTCCTCTCTCAATGTAGCCACATGTGCCAAGTACTCAGAACTGTGTATAAGAGTGCCCAACTCATGTCTAAACTATGCAGACTCTCCAATGCAATAAATTGTGAGGCAAATCTTGTTGGGCCAGGACGAATTATGTCATGTCCATCTGTGCACTCTCTCATCATATGTAAGATTCTATTGTGTCCATAAATAAAAGTAGTAATCATTTGCGACTTGGACACCAAGTCATGCACATGTTTATCTTTCCCAATATCCTCCATCATCAAGTCTAAGGAGTGTGCTGCACAAGGGACCCAATAAAGATGATGTCGTTTTACCATCAATTTTCTTCCAGCTGCCTTGTAACTAGCTTCATTATCAGTGACAACTTGGACTACATTTCCTCGCCAATTTCATCAATCATCTCATCCATGAGCCTAAACAAGTAATCTGCATTTTTTATTTGTCCACTTGCATCTACAGATTTCATGAACACTGTACCCTCACTGCAATATACAAGAAAGTTAATCATAGACCTTCTTGTTGTTCCCGTCCATCCATCACACATAAGAGTACAACCTCTTGCCATCCATATATCTTTGAATGATGCCACCCAATCCTTTATCTCAGTCAATTCCTCTTCAAGATATTTGCCATAAATCTCCTTTGGTGTAGGAGCTTTCAAACCTGGACCTGCCTCACCAACTGAATCTATCATTGTCTGGAAATAAGGACTAGATGCTGTATGGGCTGGGACCCCTGCATGCAAAAACCATTTTACAATGTTTTTAACTGCATGTTTGGCGGAAGCAGCTGTGGCCTTTACCCCTTTCATGCATGCTTTATGCCAGGCTGTTTTGATGAAGGTTTCCTTGCAAAAATGTGTCAACCCCACTAGTTGGTCCCGTTCCCCTCATAGAACCACCTCTCCTGATAGGTGGTGCCGGTGGCCGTGTTACACTAGCCCCTGATGATGATCCTTCTCTTGTACTATGGAACCTCCGCATGTCACTTTCTAACATGGCAGCACGCCGACTCTGCCGTAGTCCTTCTCGCCATTCTCTCTCATTAGGTGAGAGATCCTCATAATCTGTCTCATCTGAGTCCTCAACATCAACAGGAATTTGTCTTCCTTCATTGCAGCCTTACTTTTTCCCTTCCCAGAAATCTCTTCATGCAGTTCTTCTTGATGTGAATACGTATGCCTCTTTGTTGTTGTCTTCCAGCCATGTAGTCTTTCATCTCATTCACTAACTCCCGTGGACAATGCTTGCATTTTACTACATTTGTTCCAATGCCTGCAATGTGTTGTTTTAGGCGGTATACACCTCCATTCATTTCCTTACCACAGTGGTTACACCGCACTCTCTTAGAGGCAGCATCAATAAGGACACCGTGTTTCCATCCAATGTCTACTTGTGGTTGCTCTTCCTCGTGTCCCTCATCAGCCATACTTGCTAATCCTATAACAAATTAAGAATACAAACACATTCGTGTAAGTATACAATTATAAACATAATTACATCTAATATTAACCCTAATTAGGGTGAAATTTAGAGATTTTCTCTAATTTCCCGAAATGAAATAGTTCCATTATCATAGAAAGGCATGATTAAGTCAATTAAGTGATTGGAACACTTAATGATCTCTAATTGTGCTAATACAACATAAGCCCCAAATATCAAACCCTAATTAGCCAATTAGGGTGAAATTTGGAGATTTTGTCTAATTGACAAAATGTAAGGGAAGAATAAGAAGATATAAGAAGATTAAACATGTGTACATGTGTTTTCATTTTTTTCAGAATTTATAACTGAATTTCGAAATTAAAAATGAAATATACCTTAAGAAGAACAACTTCTTCCTTGCTTGAGTAAGATCTCTTGAGATCTACTCAAGAAGATCTCCTTTGGATGTGCTCCTTCTAACCTCTTTCAAACTTGAAAGAGAAGATAGGGTTTAGAAAAAAAAGTAGAGAGGAAGGAGAAGAGGAAGAAGAAGAAGAAGAAGAAGAAGAGGAGGAGGAGGAGGCGGCTGGGGGAGGACGCGGCGGCGGTGGAGGAGGCAGCCCGAGCGGGGGGGAGGGGGAGCACCTTCCTTCCTTCCTAGGACACACCAAAACCTGCATCTTTTGGTGTCCTCGGGTGGGAAGGGGCCGAAATAAGGGGATCGACCGCGGATCGATCGGGATCGACCCTTATCGGGTCGGATCGACGCCGGATCGATCGATTCGACCGATAAGGGTCGATCCGGCGCCTTAAGTTCAAATTTGAACTGAACCCGGCCGGCGACTGAATCGAGTCGGGATCGATCGATCCCGGTTCGACTCGAGCGATCCAACTCAGATCCTACTGAGTTGGGTCGATCCAGCCGGAAATGTGGGGTTTTGGGGTTCTTCAAGGGGGAATCGACCCTTGGGGGGTCGATCCGATCCGGGATCGAGCGATTCTGGCTCGATCCCGGCGATTCTTCCTTCCATGCGTGTTGCTGCAGTGTTGTGGAGCTGTAGATTTCTTTGCTTGTTTTTCTTTGTCACTGATGTAGTAGTCTTCTTTGTGAAGAGAGTGGAATTTGTGTTGATGGGAGGCTCTTGTGGAGGAATTACTGATGGAGGACCTTTATTTCATAGATCTCTTGCTTGTGGAGTTCCAAAAGGGGTAGTGTGTGGTGGACATCTCTACTTTCGCATTCTTCTCTATGTTGTTGTGGTGGTCATCATTGTGCTTGGAGGAGGTGGAATTCATCTATAGCAACTCTGATTTTCTTCAGGATAATATAAGAATTTAATTTTTAATTATGGTATGAAATTTCTGCAACAATTACTAACAGGAAAGGACTGTTAGAGGATGAGTAAAGAAAATAAGTCGCAAACACAAGCCAAAGAAGCCTTGAGAAATCGTGTCTCAAGAATAGACAAAACAAGTCCCAGAAAATCGAGTCCTGGACCCACCAAAAACAAGTCTCACAATCGAGTCTCGGAAGGAGTCTCAGATTCATGAAAGCGAGTCTTAGACTCATGAAACAATCGCATCTTATGAAAATGAATCTTACACTCATGAAACAATCAAGTCTCATGAAAAACGAGTCTTAGAGACACTAGCTAATCGAGTCTTCAGAAATCAAGTCTTGAGGAAAGAAGTCTTGAGAAAATGAGTCCCAATGATAGAAGCCAATTGAGTCTCATGAAAATGATTCTTAGGCACATAAATCAGTAAAATGAGTCTTGGACACATAAAGGGTAAAACAAGTTTCAGACTGAAACGGAGTCTTAGATTCCTAAGCGAATTAGATCTTAGGAATAAGAAAGTAGACTTTTGGTCGGTTGACCATATACACATAGCTAGAAAAAGGAACGACTCTCTAGGAGGGGAGATTCCATGTTCAGGAGTAAATCTCCTTTTTGATAAATTAGGGGTTAGTTCTTGAGTATTAACCGATCTAGGGTTTCGAACTTCAAAGAGGATTTCCATTCAAGGGCTGTAGAAGTCTTGAGAAAATGAGTCCCAATGATAGAAGCCAATTGAGTCTCATGAAAATGATTCTTAGGCACATAAATCAGTAAAACGAGTCTTGGACACATAAAGGGTAAAACAAGTTTCAGCCTGAAACGGAGTCTTAGATTCCTAAGCGAATTAGGTCTTAGGAATAAGAAAGTAGACTTTTGGTCGGTTGACCATATTACACATAGCTAGAAAAAGGAACGACTCTCTAGGAGGGGAGATTCCATGTTCAGGAGTAAATCTCCTTTTTGATAAATTAGGGGTTAGTTCTTGAGTATTAACCGATCTGGGGTTTCGAACTTCAAAGGGGATTTCCATTCAAGGGCTGTATCGCCTTAGTCATGCATGGCAGGATAGGACTCTCGCGAAAAGAGATCCAACAGCTTGTGAGAGGGCAGCCTACAATTGGATGACCTGCTCACGTGCCTGCCAAAAGGAACTAGCTCCCAATGAGGGGCACTCCATATCTAAACGATCTGATCCTGTACCTACCAAAAGGAATCACGAACCAATAAGAACGTTTGGGCTCTGGAAACGTTTTGAAACCACACCTACAAAAAGGAACCCCTGGCCAATAGCTTAAGGGCTACCACTGTACTGCCTCAAGCTTTATCGGGATTCTGCTTCTCTTAGTTTCTTGTCCAGGAAGTATTTGAGGACCGAGACCCTCCACAGCTTAGTTGGGTTGGAGAAATGACTGAGATCTGGACGATCTCTAGGGTTTCTTTGGATAAATAAGAGAAAACTCCTCAGTCCAATACCCATTTAATTCTCACTGTATTAATCTCTTCATCCTCATTCATCTAAGGTCGTTCTATCTCCAGAGATCCTTGGAGCTGGGAGCCTGTGCATGGGGAAGGACGAGCGATTTGAGTGCACATTTCTCTTAACAAATGTACAGCATGCTAGATAATCGGTATAGTGGTCTTTTGCATGATAGTCTACCCATTGTTTCCTTCTCACTTGATCTGAAGGTGAGGCCCTTGTTTTTGGCTAAATCATCCCTACCCCATAACCTGACTGATCTGGCCATAGGTTGACTGCTTTCGCGCGGGTCTCATCGCCCGCACCACGAAGGTGCAAGCGACGAGGCCCAAAATCACTTGCCATCTAATTTTTATCGTAGAAGCGGCTATTTGAGATTTTGCCTTTTTACACCACGTTTCCAAACAGTGCCTTAGTTGTACATGGCTTTTGATACTTGACTATTTCTCTTGATAATTGATCATGCCTCCTGATGCTTGATTATTTCTTTAGGTGACTGGCTATTTCTTATGGCACTTGCTATTTTGAAATACAATCATATCCAGTTTGACTTTATCTTGCCCCTCATTTCCTGCTGAATTGATGTATTGTGATAACTTTTTTGCCCTTTTTAAACCATTGGATTGGTGATCAGATTACATAGACATGTTCGTTACAATGTGGCTCAACATGTCTTCTCAAAACAATTTAAGAAGTGGGTACATTGCATGTGGTGAACCAGGCTGAGTCTATTAAAGGAGGATGTGACGAATCTGCACTCAATGGTGTCTTAGCTGGTGCATAAAATTTAATTACCTTTAAATATATATACTTTTGCAATGACAAAATTTCTGGCAAACATCACGTATTGAAGAGCAATTGGGAAAAGATAATGATTTCAAAATGTAATTCCAAGATAATGTTATTATTTCCAAAGTAACTATTGTCACATATGCATGACACATCAAGCAAGTACTTATGCAAATAACCTTATTCATATTGTATTCTTAAGAATTCCAATTCAACATTTTGTGGGACTCCTTTAAATTGTGTCAGCATGCATGTTTTTCATTTGCTTATGGATCCTTTCAGACATCCATAGTTGTTCTAGAGGATTCCCTACTTGGTTTTAGCATTCTCGACTTTGATTAATAACAGGAACCAACCTCAAGTGGCAGGTCACTGCTAGTCAATGTTGACAATTAAGCATCAGGATGATCATTGATACGTTGAAAATATTTTACATGTTTTTCAGTTTGATTCAGATGATTCTCTAGTTGAATATCATGAAAGATACTATTTTGCATAGTATGCACATAGAGCCACTTGCATGCAAATTTTCTGAGGGTTATCACATGATTATATCTATCATGCACCAGGACTAAAATGAAGGTTTAATTAGTCATGGGTAAGCTGTCATGTTGGGTGGGACGGCCCAGAGATACCTAGGGAATCCTTATATTATTATGTAGGCTTGGGAAAAAGGAGGAAAAAGGGGGGCAGCAGCACTCGCAAAAAACTGAGAGAGAGCTTGAGAGAAAAAAGAGGAGGAAAAAGATGCAGCACTTGATGTGCACTAACCAGCAACAGAAGTAAAAAATGTATACTGTTGTGCCCAAAAGGCATGCTTCCTTTTCCATCTGCTTCTCTCACTTCTTCCACCTCTGTTCACAAGCAGGTGGGTTGTGGCAAATGTCTTGGCGGTGCTATCATGCTAGTTTCAGCTGTTCTAGCACCATGGTCCTTGGCACCTTTGAGAGATGAGAATATTCTGAGATTCTCTCTAGATTGCAAAGAATGCTTTAGCTGATAACTGTGAAGAAGTCCTCTAACTATGTGTACCATCATGGTTCTTGGCACCTTGAAAGGACAAAATCTTGTGAGATTCTCACTAGATTGCAAGGAACACTTTCGGTGGTAGTTGTGAAGAGGTCCTCAAAGCTAACTTTTGTCGTCTGTTTTCAGATGTAGTGTAAAAGCTTTTCTCCTGTATTCACCACTGAGAGATGGTGGAAATGCATGCCTATTCCTTTTGTGAGAAAATGCAGGAACAACAGGGAAAGAGGTACAAGAAGAAGAAGAAGAGCAAGAGAGAGGTCGAGAAAGGGGCGACCAGAACAATGGGTTGGCCATTTGGCCTCCTCACATGCTCTATTTATATGAAACAGTGAAGAATAAATTACAAGTATGCCACAGGGGCTGAATACCCTAAAAACCTTACTCTTTAACTACATAATATACAAAAATATAAGGGACAGAAATGCCCTGCCAGACCACAGCTATCCTTGCTGTCTACACTTTTGTCGTGTGTCTTGGTATATGAGAGAGAAATCTCCTCTCCGGCTCTCCCGATTCCTCTTGCTACATAATTGTACTAGATCCATGCAATTGCTTATAAAATCAGTGGCACAATCCGGGCCAACTTTGAAAGAATAGTTTTAGGAATAAGATGCAACTTTGAAAGCAATTGCATGATGATATCTCTTGGTGTATGTTATTTGCGGATGATATTGTCTTAATTGACGAGAGTATTGATAGTTTAAATGTTAAATTAGAAAGTTGGAGGCATGTCTTAGAGTCTAAAGGTTTTAAAATCAGGAGTAAGTCAGAGTTTATGCATTGTAATTATAGTAATGAGAGGGTGTTACAGGAAGGTATGATTCAAATTGACGGGTAAGATATTCCTAAGAGCAGTAGCTTTCGATACTTAGATCTATCATCTAAGAGAATGGGGAAATTTATGGCAGTGCGGCACATTAGATTAAGACAAGCTGGTTAAAATGGAGAAGTGCATCAGGAGTCCTCTGCAATCGTCATATACCAGTGAAACTTAAAAGGAAGTTTTATAGAACGACTGTGAGGCCTGCTTTATTATATGACATCGAGTGTTGGACAGTGCGAAATGAATACATTAACAAAATGTGTGTAGTAGAGATGACGATGTTGAGATGGATGTGTGGTAAGACTAAGAAAGATAAGATTAGGAATGAGCGCTTCCGTGAGGATTTGGAGATAGCTCCAATTGATAGAAAGATGAGGAAAAATAGACTCAAGTGGTTTAGACACATATACTGTCGCCCTAACTCGGCGCCGTTTAAAAGATGTGACCAAATTTTAATGGATGTCAGTAAAAGAGCTAGGGGAAGGCCTTAAATGAGATGGTGTGATATTATTAGGAAGGACTTGGACTTCTTGAGTATAAACACGAATATAGCACTTGATAGAAATCTTTGGCGGAAAATGATTCATGTAGCCGACCCCAAATAATGAGATAAGGCTCTGATGATGATGATGATGTAACCAATATTTAACCTCGGTATGTAACCCCTTTGCATCCTATATGCATGTAAAAATGTAGCTCATAGTTCATGCATATCTTACATTTGTGGTGACACAATAATAGGTGGCAAAAGAAAATATTGGTAACAATAAACAATTACCTAGCTGGTAATTCAAATAGGAAAGGAGGAAATTGAAGCTGGGCAATAATCTACTTTGAGATAGTTTTTGTGCTGGCATATTTGTGCCCAAAGTTTGGGCATATTACTTTGGATAAATTAATTAATAGTCCCTGACTGTAACAAAGGAGGTCCTTGTTGTAATAGGACTTAACGTATACTGTAACAGAGGATAACACTTACTGTAATGAGTTACAGCTCTGTTAGGGACTAAAAAATAAGTCAAATATTTGATAGGGACTTCTAATTAATTTTTTCCTATTACTTTTAATGTAATAGATCGGTCTGAGACTAGCTTATCTACTTCTGATCCCATATCAAATGGGCCACCTGACCAGGGAAAGAAGTATGATTCCATATGGAACATGTAAAAAATCAATCAGAATGGGAAATGAACAGCAAATTGGGAAAATATAAAAGATTTGAAAGGATGATAATAAATGAGAAAAAGGCTACAAAATGGAAATGGTAAAAATTACCCCACTCCCATCCTTCGTCAACTTCTTTTTCTTCTTCATCTTCTCATCTTAATTATTTAATTGTTGATTCATCTTTCACTTTCCAAAAAAAAATTATTGATTCGTCTGTCTTCTTTTCTCCAAGTTTTAGTCGGGTGCCATTTGGGCCAAATTTGGTCTCACCTGGTTAAATTGGCCAAAATTGAGTTACAACCTGAGACGCATAAGTCTGTGCAAGGGTCCATCCAAATGCTAAGTTTTTTCACTTTATTTTGCTCTCTTGATTTCTCTCTCCTATGGGCTGATGCTAATTGAACTGGCAGTTTGGATTGTTGTCTGTTGATTTTTTAGGACATACCTAACCATATTCTGTGGGTTTTGAGCTTTCGTACGAAGATCTAATGTCATCTTGTTTTTCCCTTTTACTTAACTGAGTTGATTTTCCCAAACTTTGCTATCACTTATTAACTACACTAATCTTCTGATTTGATTTTAACTATTTGACACTCCTATCTATTGCAGTGCACCATGTGTATCATATCTTCTTCGTAAAAGAGCTCTTTACAATGACATGTCAAGGTAAATCATATTTACTTTCCCTTATGAAGTGTGCTATTTTGCTTGCTCTCTATTTATTGTTATCTATAGACCATTTCAACACATTTCCACTTGTAAATCAACTAGGCAAATTTACTCTTTCTCTTTGTAGGTATGTTTGTTGTGCTGGTTATCTTCCATGCAGTGGCAGGTGTGGGGAGAGCCGTTGCCCTGAGTTGTGCCTTTGCACTGAGGTAATATGCTTTCTTGTACCTATTTTCATGGATGTGCATAACTGTCTAGGAACTGCAAAAGACTTGGTTGTTCAGTCATTTATGGCTTGAATGGTGAGGTATATTTAAAATTCTTCATGTTGGTAATGATCAAAAGGTGTAGGAAAATGAAATTCAATAGGCAATTAACAACAGATGTGTTTAAAGTGTGAAATACAATGAGGATGTTTAGTTCTTACAAAAATATAAGTTTGAAAAAGGAACATGAAGCCAATGTTAATGATGCTATTTGCTTTTGAAGGACTCTATCTTAAAGCAAGTATATCGACAGTTTGGACTGTCTTGGATTGGCCCTGATACAGTGTGGTAGGATAATATGGTCTGATGCAGCAGATATGGCCTAACTGCAGTCTGTTTTAAGTGAAAACCAAAATTTTGATGAAAGATCCTTTCATTTTAAGCTGTAATGTCAAGAAATACATCTCAGGTGTTTGAAGGATTACTACCCTATTAAAGATGATGAGTTATTAATTTTGTACAGAAACTAACATCACATGAGGATTTTGTGCTCCATAAAGTGAAATGAAGGTGAAATCATTCATTTCGTTTATTCGTTACCATTACCAGATTATTACCTAAAGCCCAAACATGAGTGACAACTCAGAACAAGAATCTGTGTGGTGGATGCGGCATGATAACCATGCAGCCTTGCAAGTGGGGTCAAAAACGAAGGGAATAGAGCAGGGGTGTAGCACCATGCTTGGAGTGGCATTGCCTTGAATCATAGCGGCAGGCATTACGTCCATGTGGTGCAGTGGCAGTTGCTGAGGGAGGCAGATGCGGCATGGGTGCTTCTAGCGGCAAGGGTGACTGTGATGGGTGCATGGGAACCAGATGATGCTTTAGGCCCATAATCACAGGTTCTGTTGGTGATGTGGTGTGTGGGGCAAGGTTTTGTAGCATTGCTGTGGTGAATGTGGGAGATGGAGGAAGACATAAGGGAGAATGTGATGCGGGACAGAGTTGGGAGAATGTGATGCGGCATGGGTGCTTCTAGCGGCAAGGGTGACTGTGATGGGTGCATGGGAACCGGATGATGCTTTAGGCCCATAATCACAGGTTCTGTTGGTGATGTGGTGTGCGGGGCAAGGTTTTGTAGCATTTCTGTGGTGAATGTGGGAGATGGAGGAAGACATAAAGGAGAATGTGATGCGGGACAGAGTTGGGGGACAGCAGAAGACAGAAAAGAGGTAGCCGGAGTCTCACCGGAGAGGAGGTAGAAGGTGGGATGATGAAGCCTTCGCGGCGGGGCTTCTCGCCCGGTCCTTCACGAACGCTGCTCCTTCGCGGAGGGGAGAACAGAGGCGCATGCTCTCAACTCAATTTGCAAGAAAATCTGTTCTATTCTTCTCAAATAGATGTTTACAAATATTTAAAGAAGTTTGGGTTATTCCCAATCCTAATGGACTTCAAATTAAAGAAAGACTTCTATGCCTAATAAAACTTGTCATATTAGAAACCTACAGAATCCTACCCAAATACAACTACTCAAATAAAGAAATGCAAAAATACATAATAACATGGTTTGCCGAGTCGGAATCGGAAGGCGAATCGGGTTGCTCCTGATTCGCTCCGATTCCCCCCGAATCGGTCCGAATCGGACCGATTCGCATGGGTATATTATATATAATATATATAATATGATATATATATTGCAGATATATTATATGTATTACATATATGATATAATATTATATATATTTATATTATATATAAAGGGAATCGGGGCGAATCAAGCGAATCAGGGATCGGGTTTCCCCTGATCCGCTCCGATTCGGGGAATCGGGCCGATTCGCCCCGCCATGACAAACCATGCATAATAAAAACTAAATGGACTCTAATTTGACTCTTTTTGGACTACTTTACCCTTGGACTTTAAAATAGTGCGAAAATACACCAAAAAATTACAGAAAAATAAAAAATCTCCAAATGGGCTTAATAACGACTGTGAACAGTGACACAATATAATGCATTGGTTTTAAGGTGCTGGCCAACTGCCTGCCTAGGCGAGCAGCCCTATAAGACTAAACAGCTGCATGATTCATGAACCACAGCAGCCCCTGTTGTGTTTTTTATTGCTGGATGCCTTAACTATACATATAGTTTAGTCATTCTTTATCCCTCCTCTCTCTCTCTCAATTCATTATTTGTCTTGCAATCAGGTTAAATAAAACTTTTTGACTTGTTGACATTTGACAGATATATGCTCATATTCCAATTGATTGCCTTATACTATTGATCATTTTGTTAACTTTTGTTATTTCTTTTAGTATATGACCTTACACACATTGGCTAAACATTTGTCAATAGCACTTTCATATTAATAAATAGAGAACATACATGGTATAAAATATAGATTTTTGGGTACTTTGCTACACAAACTAGGCTTCGCCTAGGCGCCTCGCCTTGGTGCCTAAGTAGTAAGGCAGTGGGCCCCCGCCTTAGTCGCCTTAACAACCATGATCTAATGACATAGGTCATTTGGTGGGTCTTTAATGGGTAGCACCGCCTTGGCACACCTTTTTGGCCCCCTGAAAGACAGGCCTGTGCCTAGCTGTTGGCTGTGTACCTTTCTGCCTGGGCACCACTAAGGCAGGTGCCTTGACATCTATGACGAACTTGTGCTCTTGTCTTCACTAAGTCCTAGACAATGCTTAGGTGTTTTAGACAGCATTTTATTAATATTTGTATGATTAAACATGACAAAAACAGATACAAAACATATAAGGTTCCTAGTTTCTTTCAGTCAAAGGTTCTAATTAGGGTTTTTTTTTTTTTGGGGGGGGGAGCCTACCTGGAATGTCATGTGAAACATCTTAAAAGTAGTAACTTTTACTACTTAATATACAGTCATGTCCAGTTTCTATTATGATCATGCGATGCTTTTCCCACCATCCAAAATAAATTGGAGTAGTACCTTCATAAATTTGCTGGTGAGTAAGCAAAGTCCGATGTCAAATAGGAGGAAAAATGTAGTTTAAGATGTTGATAACATCCAAAGTGCATCTTTATTTTTGTAAGACAATACTCTTATCAGATAAGCCATGAAGCTACAATCTCATCTTAAACATGACCATTGTCTCTCCCTTTCGCTGTGTGAGTGCAAATTTGTTATCCCACAATTCCAAGGGATAGCCATTTGTAGATTAGGTCACTGTATATTATTGGTTTCATGTTCTTGTAATCTAGTATTATATGCTGCTTTCTCACTTGAAATTGTGCTTCATAATTTGTACTGCATTTTAATTTCCAGGTTTTCCTATGCTTTCCAAATTCAGTTGCTTCAACCCGTTTTTTGCTGCAAGACGAGTTCAACATACAGACTACACAATGTGACAACTGCATCATTGTAATTCATCTACCCTCTCTCTTACATGGGGACCAAATGAATTCTTCTTTTAATCAGAAGTTCTGGCAGCTGGTTAATTGGCAGGAATCACTCTGACTTCTTTTTCTGGGCGGGGGAATCACTCTGACTTGCTAATCTATTTTCAAAACATTTGCAGGGATTTATGTTCTGCCTCCAGCAAATTGCTTGCATTTTTTCAATTGTTGCTATGTGTGTTGGAGGTGGGGAACTACAAGATGCTGCTCAGATACTGAACTGTTTTTCTAATGCAGTTTATTTGACGTAAGTTTCATCTTCTCGGCTCTTTATCGTTATCTTCTTGACCATTATTTCAAGAAATTGACAAGTTTCATTGTTGGCATTGCAGAGTATGTGCCTGCATGCAGGTAGGCATAAATTCACTTGGTGCACATCACAATCTAGTTTGACATTCACTTATTTAGTCAAATTAACTTCTTGCGGTTGAAATTATGTTTGGCAATTGCAGACTCAGCATAAGGTTGAAATGGACAAGAGAGACGGAAAGTTTGGGCCACCTCCGGTGATGGCTGTTCCACCACCTCAGCAGATGTCACGCTTTGATCAACCTGTTCCACCTCCTGCTGGATATCTTCCTCAACCAGGATATGGGCAACCGTATGCATACCCGCCACCACCAGCGCAAGGCTATACTGCTGCTGCGGCTGCTTACCCACCTCCGGGCTATTCTTCTTCTGGGTATCCCAAGTGAGAATGTGGTCAACCTACCATAGAAAACCATGAATTGTCGGTATTGTGTGACAGGTGTGGTGTTGCTCATTCATTTGCCGAGAGACCGCTACCATTTTCCTTAATAAGTTTACGATTGAAACCTGAACACACTCTCGACCACCCCTCCTCTTCTTTTCTCCTCCGAGTATTGAGTAGTACTTGCATTAAACAAGATTTCTGTTGGCGAACCTTTTCAACCATTGCTTCAGATAAAACTGACGTGAAGGTAGGAAACTGAAAGGGGAGGCGTGGAGCAAAGAAAAGGTATGCGTCTTGAGTTTGCACTGCAAACACCAGTTCGCAACGAGTATTGCCTTTCGCAAACACCAGTTCGCAACGAGTATTGCCTTTCTTTCCTCCCAGTGGAACCGGTGACCACACCGTATGTCCAGATTGTTTTGATGATGATGCGGCCACACCTTGGTGGTGGCATTCTCCTGGGGGCACAAATTTCACGATGATGAAATTGTTCTACTTATCTTCCCCGAACAGCACCTGTAGGGGAGGGATGTGTGGGCTAGATTTTGCTGTGTGGTAAGGCTTGTCAAAATTTTTGATGTTTAGACATTGCTAAACTATGTTTTAAAATGCAACCCATGCCTTTGGACGACATTTGATATTGAATAATTAATCGATTGACGTGTAGCCTACCAATTTCAACGGTGGTCAAATTTAGATAAAAGGACCATCGACGACTTGAATTTCAAACTCTTACAAAGATCGCTGCGAGGCGAGGAATTCCTATCATCTATCTCCTAACAATGGATTATGGTGAACACTTGGGTCAACTAGACATCGATGAGCTGACGGCTGTTTGGTGAAGTTGCTGCAAAGAAGTCTATTATGGTCTGGGGTGCAGAGGCTACCAGACAGTGCAGGTCCATTTGGATAAAATCATATTTGGAGGCCTACTTGTGTGATCGCTCACTTTATTGCTAAAACTGACAAACCATATGAGGTGGAGCAGGTCACTAACTAGAATGCACATTGTATTTGAATTGCCCATATAGAAGTGACAAAACTTGGAGAGAAGAAAGGTCGATGTAACCTTTTGTTTTCTCTAACATATATACACATGTATAAATAAGGTCTCCAAATCTTACCATTCTAACGCGAATCAATCATTTAATGGTATAAAAGATAAATAAATGCTTCTCATACTCCATCTGCGCATCAATCTTCACTTGTCCCCATCGACGACCAAGGCTCTCACATGACAACCTATTTATAGGTGCATGCGAATCCTTGTTCCCAGGTGCCATCTCCAAGTGCTATCTCTCATGGTGGATGTCACCCGCCATGCTGATTGCATGCTGTATGGGTGGCGCATTGTGTTTGCTCCATGTGGAAGTCATTATCTAGCTCCTAAGTCCACTGGCCCATCATGACCCAATAAGGAGCAAAATGACAGCTATTCTGTCACGTGTCCCTAGACGCATCAAGTGTTGAATCGAAGATGTAGTGTTATGGCAAATATAAAAGGAGGGTTGAATAGATTTGCAGCGAAAAATTTACGTAATTAAAAAATGAGCTCTTCAAGGGTACTCATGCTCCTAAAATGGAGCTTTGCGGCTTCACCTTTGCTGAATCATACTCATCTTTCTTCTTCATCTGTTGCTATCTCTTTCCCAGATGGTAGCTCTTCTTCTTCTCCACTGTTGCTCTTTCTTCTCTCCTCCTCTTCTGCTCCTTTCACTCTTCAGATAGCTTTGATCTGATTTCCTCTCAGATCAGATCTCTCTTCTCCGCTTTGCAACTCCTTCTTCTTCTACTCTTTCTTCTGCTCGCTGCTCCCTCTCTTTTCTTCTTGGCGGCACTGGGAATATACTACACTCCTTTTTCTGATCGCCCTTTTTCCTGCCCCTTTTTTACGCACCCTAAACGCCAAGGACAAGGGCATATTTATAGCCGCATCTCCAACCTTGTACCTAGGGTTTCATGTACCCCAAACATCTTGAGTGAGACATGTGCTAGTCACAAGATATTCTGCACAGATAGCATCTTAAGGCATTCACGAGAAAAAGCTTCAATTGATAACAACAATCGATGTGTGACTCACAACAATTGATATGAAACTTAAGAACAATCGATTCCTTAGGAGATGATTGACCAATTGATGTGAAATAGTCATCAATCGATGTGACTTGAATCAACAATCGATTGATGAACAAAGCGCATGAACAATCAATTGGCCAGCCATCGACTGTCTGTTACCAAGTCATAAACAATCGATTGGCCAGAATTCGACTGTCAGTTACCAAGTCATAAACAATAGATTGGCCAGACTTCAACTGTCAGAGATTTGACTATCAAAACTTTGACTGTCAAAGAGTCGACTGTAAGAAGTTCGACTGTCAAAGAGTTGACTGTCAGAATTTCGACTGCCAAGGAGTTGATTGTTAGAACTTCGACTGTCAAGGACTATAACACAAATATCCAAAGTCCCTGCACTTCGACTAATCATGACTAAAAGTGAGCATCTGAAGTTTTGGTCGAAGTCTGGTTTCGACTGACAGAGATTATAACAAGAATATACGAAGTCCATTGCTTCGACTGGCCAAGTAAAAATCGTGACATCCGAAGTCACAGAGCTTCAAATGATAGCGACCAAAACAGGAATATATGAAGTTCATTGCTTCGACTGACCAAGTGTAAATGTGAACATCCGAAGTCACAATGTTAAAATGGTCTTGATCAGTCGAAATGACTTTGTCATATCCGAAGCTTAGCTTCGCATATGACGAAGTTCCACTTCTTCACATTTGAAGTCAAACTTCGTATATGATGGAGTTCTACTTCGACTGACAAAGAACAAAATATAAGCCGGATAAAATTGTCTTGATCGGTCGAAGTGACTTCGCCATATCTGAACCTTAACGAAGTTCCACTTCGTCATATCCGAAGTCCAACTTCGTATATGATGAAGTTTTACTTCTACTGACACAGACCAAAATTGTACATCCAATGGACTGTGCTTCAGCTGACTGTGACCAAATGTGAACATCCGATGTTCATTTCAGAAAGTTTTCAATGTGACCAGTTTGTTTATGATTTGCAAACAATTATCGTAGGATATGTAGCATGAAAGAACTCAAGTTCATTAACAAAACTATGATATCAACAAGATGAACAATGATTATGTCATCATCAAAACAAATCAAAACAATCATTGTCAAAACAATGATTATTGTTATTCACATAACCATAATTCAACATTCTCTCCCTTTTTGATGATGACAAAACATTCTCAAACAATCACAAACAACTGAAATTTCTCCTCCTTTTTGACAACAACAAAAAGACTTTCTCTCCCCCATAATCAAGGACAAGTGAAGTCACACAGATGTGATGATACCAATGGAGTAAGTAGGAAAATAACATCACACATATGTGATACCAAAGGACATCAATAGGTGGATGTAGCGTATTGACCGTTCGGATCGAGGTTTAGTGGTTGTGGTGGCCAGTGTCTAGCCTATGGTGTGTGTTACAGGTGTTTTCGTAGGTTGTGGGGCTTTGTGGGCCGATAGATTGGGCCCAAAGTACCCACTGGTTCACTGTCTGTGAACACGACAGAGCTGGGCATCGCATTCTGAACAAGACAGTCCAGGGCGTCGCGTTTGTGAAACCATGCTTGAGGGTCTTCATCTGCATGTCCGCCGCATGGCGCGCGTTGGTCGGCTTGCTGGCGTCAGCGATGAGAAGGCGACAGCCTGAATCGTCACGTTTTGGTCACGACGGCAAGGTGCGTCGCGTTCTCAACTTCGAGTTGTTTTTAACTTAGGTCGGCCAAATAGAGCTCAGAAGGCTCTACTCGGCCAGGAAGGAGTTCTTGCAGGTGGTTTTGGGCGATTTGAGATTTCGATGCTATTTTCGGCGTGTTCTCGCCGAGAGGATGTGGTACGGAGCGGAGGAAACGCTGGTTATCGTCATTCTTTGCGTTCTTCACGAAGGTAGGGAGATTCCACCTTGTTTCTCACTGTGGATTGTGTGTTGAGCATGTTCAGCTTGTTTTACATGCTATAGATGGTAGATACCATGCTAGTGTATTGAGTAGAGCATGTATAGTAGCATTTTGTAGAAGATAGCATGGTTTGTATGGGAGTTCCGGAGATGGAATCCCAGATTTAGGTTTTGGCCTGTGAAGGCGACGGACCCAGGTGTCGCATTCTGAACACAACAGCCCGACCCATCGCGTTCTGTTTCAGAACGTGCCGTATCTGGGCGTCGTGTTCTGAAGGCGACGGTTGACCCTGTCGTGTTCTGGCTTCCAAGGACTAATGGTCTTTGCATGGTTACGTGATTATCGGATCACCTTTATTTATTATTTATAGCAATGGTAAGCGGTGCATTGGCACTTGTTGAGGTTGAGGACAACGGTCTTCACGTGGTTTGTGTGTGCGTGGCGAGTAGTGCGACGCCTACCGTGGTTACCTCTCTAGTCGGGAGCCCCAAGTTTTGTGTGAGCCAGGCATGTTAGTGCTCGGGGCTTGTCCCGGTACTTGTGTACCGTCGAGGTCTGTGTCGTCTTCTTGGACACCCTTACTCTTGTATAGAGTTGTACGTCCGGCTGACGGCAGTGGGACACGACTTGTGTGAGTTTATGTTTGTCGCTTGTAGCACGCTCGTGGTTGGGGGTTACGGACACCAGTAGACGTACTGGGCCCCAGCAAGTCCTGTTTTCCAGTGCCTCACTTTAGGGAGCTCAGGCCGGAGTCCCTAAAGGTGCCAGGCATGGGCCTGCAACAGTATGGTCCACAGGTGTGGTATTGGTTGGTCTCCACAGTTTTTTGGCTTGTTGTGGTGGAGCTGCAGCTGGACCTTTTGTCCGTGGCTACGAGGCTGAGAGGTAGTCCTGTGTGGTTTGTCCGGGTTAGTTGCTGGTGTCGCGAACCAGTCTTCGTGACCTGAGTGTGGAATTTTCTAATTTAGCTCGTACACTTGGACGAGGTTTACCGTTTATTTATTAAAGGCTATTTTCAGTTAATAGCCTGTGATAATTGTTATTTAACAGCTTTAATACCATGCGTAGATAGTTCTATAAATTGCCTAGTGTAGCTTCTTGTTACTACACTTTGTGAGTTTGATTTTGTGCAGCTTTTGGGGGAGTTTCCCTACTGAGCCAGTGACTTGCGAGGCTCACCCCTACCCCTTTCAGGTGAGGGAGAGTAGGAGGCTTCCCATTCTTCGTCTAGTTCAGAGCCACACCGTAGCGGAGTTGGGTCTGCACCACCAACAGTGTAATCTTTACTTTCTGTTCACCTCGGGGTATGCCCCAGGCTGTTGTACTTTGAGTTTGACTTCAGTTGAGAAATGACTATGTATATTTCATGTAAGTATTTGTGAGATGTGGAAATCTTATATATATTTGAGCTATTTCCTTTATATTTCTACGAACATGTGAATGATATCCCTTGCGAGGCTATAGCTCGTTCGTGGGAGATGGAGTTGGGTGAAGCTCGTTGATAGGTTAGCGGGTTTGAACGACGAGGATCGTCACAATGGAGATCAAAGTATGAGTGACATGAAAGTAAGGAGTGGAATTGGGAGATGGATGTATTAGAAATAATCAGAAACTATGAGATCTTAGATATTAAAATGTGAGAGATAGATTATTGTCTTGTGATTGTGCAACAAAGTTTAATAACAAAGACATTCAATCACAACATATGTCAAAGTTTTAATAACATGAATGCATTTAAAAAGATGAAGCAAATGTGATTGAAGGTGACCTATATGAGTTGATAATTACCAGAAACATGCAGAGTATGATATCCAATGGCTGTGATTTATTTTTGAAATCTGTTTGGGAGATTCTATAATTACCAAAATGCCCTTTCATCTAATAATGACCCTCCTTATATCGATACGATTATACCAATCCACATTGATATAAAGGGCGTCATTACAGTGGGACATTTACCCAATACTACACAATAGGTCGAGATGTACAAAATAAACAAGAGAGTACAACGGAAATAATAGGGATCTTATTCCATCATCATTCACATAATTCCATAGTCTATATAGTGAAAGTAAAGAAAGAACAATTGTCTACATTATACATGTCCATATGAAATAACATTGTCCATAACGTTGTTTACATACTATGAAAAAAAAGAGTAAACTACACAGCACTCCACAAGCAGCTACTCCTCACGCTCGGAGTCGCTCCTCACTAAGTTCTCTTCAAGTACATGGACATCTGTCTCACCTGTATGTTAAAGCAAGTATGAGTCTTCTAAAAAGAAAGACTCAGCAAGAAATCTAAGGAACATCCTTACACACATCACACACATGCTATTCTTCTAATCCATAAGAGAAAATACATGGTACATGCTTCATTTCAATTTAACAAATAAATATGAACAACCTACATTCTACACATAATATATAACATGAATCATGGTTTCAAATTCCATTCATATCATTTCACAATTATACACAATTTGATCATGAGAATATGCATATAATAACTAGCAAACCTAGCATGATATCTAATCATTTTTGCATGTGTTTATAACACTTATTCACATCTTAAGCTTGCTGTTTTAACATAATTGTATCACATTCACATGTTTTCACATCATTTCACATGCTATCACATTCACATAACACTATCACATATTCACATTTTACACTTAATTTGCCGTGACACATAGTTCAAACCACCATAAAGAAGGACACACATTCACATAACACATACCCGTCACCTAGGCAATACAGTGACGAATCTTGATAACTGTACAGAATCGGAAGAAGCTCTCTCCACCCTAACCAATGGTACTTGTCCACCTCCAGGATTTCATCCTAATTCCCATAGGATATCACACACACATTGAGCCTTCCCATAGGGACTTCACTACGGTACGACTCCACAGCCTTCTATGGTAGCAGTGTCATTGTCAGCACAATTTACACATTATCACTTAATCACATGGTTCCATTTACGTATATACACAATTTAACTCATTCACATGCACTTTAATGTAACATATATGTTTCAGTTTATAGAACATGATATTACTGTTTCACAGGGACAATTTAACCATAACAGTGCTTAATCATGCTACAAATCACTAAATTTTACATGATTTGAGTTAAACATGCTTAATATGGACTAATTTCCTTTTTTAAAACACAAACAGTACTTACTGACATCCAAACAATATCAAATTTTTATCACCAACTCTACACACGTAATATGTCATATGTCTAATTTTGTAGATTTTTCGTAATAGTAAAAATATTTTTAAAATTTTAAACAGGATTTATGCAAATTTAACAAAATAATCCATTCACATGTTATACAGTACAACAGTCATTTTTAACAAGTCTAGAACATGCAAACAGTCACTATAAGGTCATGATAATTTTCTGTAACTCTAACATGCAACCGAACCATTTATTCAGAATTAACCACCATCAAAACATGCTTATATCCTCAAAACAGAAATTATATTAATTAAAACCCTATTTAGTAATTCGACAGAACCTCATGATATGACCTAAAGACAGTATTCAACCAACCACAAATTTTACAACATGTTTAGATATCGAAAAGTCCGAAATCATAGCATAGACATGATCAACACAATTCTGTGAAAATTAGACGAACTTGGCGGCAAGGCCCTTGCCGTCAAGGTGTGTTAACGGCACACGATCTTGCCGCCAACTCAGGATCTTGACGGCAACAAGCTTGCCGTCAATTTCCTATCTATAGAAAGTGCAGACTGAACGCAAATAAAATGGAGAATTGGGGGTTCTAGGACATGAATAAAATTCTGAAAAATTCCTGAGACCTAGGGGACATGTCTTGGGATGTAAACCCTCAATTACTTGCATGCAAATAAATCTCTAGTTTGATTTGGTCGAAGAAGCCCTCCTCGGCCAAGCCAAGAAGGTGAGATTTCCCCTCCCAGATCCGGTCTTCCTACTGATGTAGATCGATCTCCGGAGTCGGGGAAGATTCAACAATCCAAGGAGCACCTCCCAGTCGATGTAGATCACCGAAAGAAGCCCACACACGTCGGATCAAGCTTTGCAAACACATTGGTTTTCTCACAAGAACCCTAGTTTTCCTTTTGAGCAAAAGACCCAATCCAGTCGAAAACACAAGGTTATATAGACCTAAGCGTCGAGTTACGTTTAGGGTTAAGTCATCCTACCATTTTCAGATCTGGAATTGCAACATAACTGGAGAAGTAGACGGCCACATTGCTGCCGTTAACAAGAAGTCAGCATCCATCGATCTGGATGTCAACATGAAGTCAATGGCACACTGGTTGCCGTCAGCCTGCCCTTAACGTTAATGGATGTTGACGTTAACTGGGATTTCGGTAGAAAACAGAACATCCAATAACCAATATACACCATATAGATGCATACAATATGTACAATATTATTTAAATACAATGTGCATAGAATTAAATAAATACAATATGTACAGAAATAACATGTATATACATATGCACATAAGTAAATAAATAATTATAATATACACAAAGTTAAATAAGCATACTATGAGCAAAATTCGAGGGCCTTACACAATGAGAAAATGAACTTTTGGACACGTGGTAGCCTGGGGTGCAGTCTAGGTTTCTGTGCACATCTCTTCCACGTAAAAGGGACTGCACAGAGGCTATAAAAGGTCCTATCTCATCTGAAGCAGGCATCCCCTCCAGCCATCCATCGATTCCATCCAAGAGGACGTGGGGATCAAGGCCAAGCAGTGGAGAAAGCTTTGAAGTGTTGAAAGAGGAGCAGATCAAGTGAAGAGCAGTAGCAGAAGAAGAAAGAATTGTGCAAGCAGCAGATCTGAAAATAGAGCATCATGGATTAAAGGAGTGCTCCATATGATCTTCTCAAGAACCTTCAATTCAAGCTTTTGCAGATCATCTTCAACAAGGGACATCCAATTCACATTTCTTTCATTCATTTTTATTGGAGTGTTCTTCTCATTTTGCCCTTGAGTGCTTGTAAAATTTGTACATGCATTCTGTGTAGATTTCTGTGTGCATTTAAGGGTGTGAATCAGATTAGTGCTAGAGGATCTAATTTCTTGTGAAGTTGATTTAGCATGTGTGTGTGTGTTCTGAGCAAGTGTGCTCGTGTGTGTGTAGTTTGAGCCATCGTGCTCAGTTTGTGAGTCATCGCACTCACAATTGTGTGTTGCACCGTCGAGCTAAAGGGTGTTTTGGAGTTGTTGTGCTCCAGTGTGTGTGTTGTACTCAGATTTTGAGTAGTGTGGCCTCACTGTGTGAAGGGTGGATGTAGGAATCACGGGTGTAATTTTCGAACCACCTAAAAATTTTCTGTGCAGTGGTTTGATCATTTTCTACGCTAGATGTATGCATAGGAATTTCACCTTCACAACACTTGTCTAATTGCTTCACACATCATATACACACACCCACTCATCAGATCAGTAAAATTTGTTTGACTGAATGGATCTATAATTTGAAGTGAATTTTAAATTCCTCAAGCTTCCGCAGTATTTGGTGTAAGATGTATTCAACCCCCCTTTTAGATCTATTCATCTACCTATTCGATCCTACACAATGAACCCTGTTACTCAGTGATAAAATGAAGTTTTCATTGCTCTGTCTCCATCTTTCTATTTTTCTAAACACTTTCTATTTGAAAAATTTCAAGAACATATTTACATAAATTAGAATAGACATGATCATGAGTGTAGAAAGATTATTCTTAATTTGTGTTAAAGATAAAACTTCAAAACATATACATGTTAAACACTAAGGCTACTCATATGCCTACAAGTGTTTTGCAACTCAGTTTAAATGAGTTCAACATTAAAAGTTGGCATAAACTTGTTCTTAGATTGTATCTTTAAGGCTAAATTGATTGCACAATTATTTAATCTTTATGTATGAAATCTCTCATATAAGAATATCATAAAGAGTCATTTATCCTGATATAAGATTGGAATGAAAGGTATGACATATTAAGGAGATTGAATCAGGAAATGAATGGAAGCAGATATTCAAGCATGAATTTAAGTGGATGTTAGTATGATGATAAAAAAAAAATCAGCTCCCCCCTGAATATGTGCTGTAAGGCCCAACAAGTTTTCTACAGGTTTGCACTTTTAGAAATTCGTTTGGTCAGCATTTGAGACCCTAGACGACGTGTTTCAGCCGAATCAAGGGTCTACAGCGAGGGGGCTCTTGACGTCAAGCATTATGACATCAAGATGTGGTAGACATCAACCTCCCTTGACGTTAACCTGCTACTTGATCTGACGACAAGTTTGATTGCCGTATACTTTGTGTTGACGTCAACATGTTTTGACGTCAATTTTTCTTAGAATATTGACGTCAACAATGATTGACGTCAATATTTCTGTTGACAACAACATTTGTGGATGTCAACTTCTGTGTGTTCTAGTCCGAGTTTTTCTCCAAAACTTGTGATCTTTTTTGGATATGTTTGATGGAATAGAGTCGTGTTAGGGCAAGGATCTTACCCCAATCACGACCTTGGCTCTCTATATATAGAGAGAGTTTGTTTTTGGGAGAGAACTTTTGCTCTCTTGCTTGAGTTTGGGGTTGTGAGAGAGGAGAGAGAGAGGGTTTCTTCGAGGTAGATCTGCCTTGTTGCTGCTTGTTCGAGGTTGTTGCTGTGAAGAGAAAGCTTCCACGACCTGAGAGGAAGGCTTTAGACGAGGAGATCGTGGACGAAGGATTTGATCGTGCTTGGAGGATACCTCTTTTGGGTGAGAAAGAGGGCTTCACCGGCTAAATTCTCCTGTTGTAGAATTTTCTTGAGGCAAGTAACTTAGGGTTTCTCTCCGTGGACTTGTCTCCTAAGGTTTTCCTATTTTTCTAGATTTTTAGAAAATTATTTCGATGCTGTTTGCCATGTTTTCTTGCCCTCGATCTGCACTTTCTGTAGTCTGGGAGGTTGACGGCAATAAGTTGGATGTTAACCTGAACTTGACTACAACAAATTGGCAGTCAAGTTCATCTTGTCCAGATATTTACAGTTTCACCATTTATGATGGTTTTGTGAGATTCTGTGATGGTTTTTAAGTTCTTTTCATTCTGTCTTGACCTGTTAATCATCATGATGAGTTTGGGCAATCTTGGATTAATTTTTGTTAATTATGATAATTATTTGAATTTTTGTTTATATGAAAAGCATGTGAATACTTGATAATTCTAATTTCCATGATGTATACATGTTACAAAAATCATTATATGCTATACTTCAGTTTGTTAGACTACTGTAAACATGATTTAGGACTTGTTAATCTCATTTTATTTCTGTTCATGAATAATTAGTACTTTTATGAATAATAATCTGATTTCTAACTTTAATTATGAAAAATTACTGATATGTTCTGTCAAGTATATCTACCCTGTGGTTAAAATTTGAGCATGTTCTGATCACTGTACAATTAGTTATGAATTTCTGAAGCTTTCAGTACCATGTTTTAATAATAATAAGTCCCAAACATGTTTAAAAATGTGATTAGCATCATGAATAGGTTCTATTAATTACTGTTCATTGATTAATTTGAGTATTTGGAAGTGATTAATATATATTTCATATTATATGTGTGCATGTGCATGGAAAGAGAGAGAATATGTGACATGTGTGCATGAATAATATGATAATGTGAAAGATAAAAGTTGTGCCAATGAGACACTGTCACCATTGATTACATGGAGCTGTACTGTAGTAGTGCCCCTACGGGAAGACTCAATTGTGTTATGTGATACCCTGGGCAACGGGTCGTGTGAAATCCTGGAGGTGGACAAGTTCCACTGGTAATGGTGGGGAGGGCTTCCCCGGGTTCTGCGCAGTAACCAAGACTTGATCGTTTTGCCTGGCGATTAAGTATGTGTATGTGATTGTGTGATCTTTCTAGTGGTGGTTTGGGCTGTGTCTCGGCAAGTGTAAAAGTGAATATGTGAATAATGTGTAAAGTGATATGTGAACGTGGCACGAGGTATGTGCAAGTGATGTGATATGTGATCGTGAATGTGCAAAGTGAAATCTATGTGAAAGCTATGTGAAACCAAGTGTAAGTGAATGTGAATGTGATAAATGTGAGAATAAGTGCATGTGAAAGCAAAGGTAAAAGTGCATGTGAATATGCTATGATAAAATAATGCATGTGTTAATGTGATTTATTTTAAATGATAATTGTGATATCATGATTAGTACCATGTGTAGAAGTATGTTAATTATGTCCATGAGTTAGTAATTACTTGATGAGCATGTTAGAAGTATCATGTTATATGTTTTTAATATAAGCTATGTGTTAGTGTTATGTGAAAGTAAGAATTACAAGTGTGTGATTATATGAATGCTCTCATGTTAGTGACACCATGTTATAAGTGACCATGTTTAGAATTCTTGTTATACATGAGTTAGTATAGCTTTGTTTAATAGATTCCATGTTTAATTATCCATGTTATAGCATGAGCATGTGTTAGTTTAATTGTTAATTACTAGTAAGTTAATGATAATGTGATAGTAAAATGTTAAACTGTTAGAAGCATATGTGGTAAGTGCGTGGTTTGCAATTCTAAGTTGCTTGCTGAGTCTATTGCGTAGACTCACCCTTGCTAACATTTCAGGAAGAGTTAGAGATTTAGAAGCTGAGGAGTTAGCGAGATCCGACATGGAGCATGAAGAGTAGATTGAAGATTTTTAGTTTATTTCTTAGTATGTGATGCAATTGTAATATGGACTTTGGTTTATTGTACTTGGAAACTGGCTATATTTAGTGGATGTTATGCTATGTTATTTCTTTTCTTAGACTATATAGACAGTGGTATGTGGATTATAAAGTTGATGGAATAAGAGTTATTTATTTTCCGCTACAATATTCCTTTCTATTTGTGTATATCTCAGCCCATGTGACTATCGTTGGGGTTTTCTCCCCTGTAGCAACTTGCTCTCGTTTGATGTGGGTTGGTATAACCGTACCGGGTGGAAGTGGGCCGTTACATGTGCAGTTCTTTAAAAGTTAGATGATGGTGTATCGACACAGGATTTTCAGTGTGTAGACACAAGAGCATGAATTCTTAAATAGAAGGTAGAAGAAGACCACTGGTGTCGACACATGAGCAGATGTGTGTCAACCTGATTATGATCAAAGTCAAAAATTTCTGAGGTTTTCAAGTTCCAACAAGATTTGACTTTAATGAGCAGATTTTGCAACAACAATTTTGCCCTTTTCGAAATTGCTACCCCTTAGCATGTGCAAGGTATGAAATAGTTTGTAAGCACTCCAAACATGATTATGTACAGAATTAGCTATATACTAAACATGACTTTTGGTACTTGGAGGAGTATTTTACTCATGCATAATGATAGTTTCTAGACAAGAATAACTTGTCCTTTCACATTTCATCATTTGATATACCAAAAAGTCAAAGAGAAAGAAGATGCACTTCAAATCATGGGCAAATTTATGCAATCATTATGATACAAATATGATATCAATTGTTATGACACAATGTTATTGTTGGGAGTAGCATCAAAACACACTCTTCATTGTTCAGATAAAACTCTAAGAATTTATTCCAACTTAAGCAGTTCAATTTTGAAATGATAAGTTGTTTTACCTGAACAGTCTTCAATTTGGATTTTACTTGTGGTCTCTAATTTTCTTGCCTTGCATAGCCATTGTCTTAATTCTAGATGGAAAGGTATGGCTACAAGGCTCATTGCTTGCTGATCAAGCTAGTTTTATGACCCATATGGATTTGGGTCCTGCAATGGAGAAAAACTTAGATTGCAGTATTGATTTTTGAATTCAAAAAAATTTTATTTTTGGTATAGATGCATTTCTTTCATTAATGGAGCTATGAGCAGCATTAGTTCTAGATTTTCTCTTTGTCTTGTTCAATGCATCTATGTTTTCATGAAATTGTTTACTTTTAGAATTTTAAGCATGAAGAACAAAAGACTTCATTTGTGCAGTTTTTCTATTCAGATATACATGGAATCTCTGAGTATTTTCAACATGAACATGATTTTTATTCCTATAAACATTGATGATCAGTCCATCTCCATATAATTTGTTATTAATTATATGTATTTCTGATGATTAACAAAACCCAAACAATTATTGTCTAACATCATTTTCTGAAGTCTATCAACAGACATCAAATCAAACAAAATCAATAAGTTGTCTACACTCACTGTCATTTGAAGCTCATTATATATATTTTGTCTAAGTATACATCGACTTCCTTGTAAAAGCTCATAACGATTACTGTTTCACTTAAACAACAATTTCCTCTATGGAACATCGACTTCGGTTCTACAACGACTTCATAATTAGAACATCGATTTCGGTTCTACATCGACTTCATATTTAGAACAACGATTTCATCTCTACATCGATTTCATTCACTTAAACATCGATTTTGGTAGAACATCGATTTCATATGAAACAATGACTTTACATAAACATTGACTTCGTTTCTACAATGATTTCACTTAAACATCGATTTCAGTAGAACATCGATTTCATATGAAACAACGACTTTACTTAAACATCGACTTCGTTTCTACAACGATTTCACTTAAACAATGATTTCAGTAGAACATGTTGCCTAGCTAGCAAGCCCAGAGGGGGGGGGGTGAATGGGATTCTAAAAATTTGATTATCTAAACCTGTCCACAAAAATGTTCACACCACAGACACTTCGATGATTGTTAGTGTTAGTGAAAAGAAAACAACAAACACAAAGCAAGCAATCACACTACACAAGATTTTATCCTGGTTCGGACCTCCTCTCCACAGTAGTCCTACATCCAGTCCTTGAGCAACAACTCAGGATTCACTACCCAAGGGTATAGTCTCCCTCAAAGACACTTACACACCCAGCCGCAGTTGGTCTTCTCTTCACAACCCGAAGAGGAATACAACACCCTGGAACCCTCCAGGTCTTCCTTCAACACGAAGGGAAAAACACCCTGGAACCCCCAGGTCTTCCTTCAACACGAAGGGAAAACACAAAGATGTGTTCAAGGGATGATACGCCCCTGGACCAAGATAATAGCACAGTGCTTGATCCGAAGCGAAGACTGAGAGGAAAAATCTACGACAAAGAACACTCTCAGTACACAAAAGCTCTCTCAAGGTTCTACACTAGACACAGAGAGCTAAGAGCTATAACAAAATGATAAAGTGAGACTTGAGCTCTTCTATAGTGCTTGCAGATTTTGAATTCTCAAGATGTATATCTTCACGTAGGCACCAGTCTTCTATTTATATCTTCTTTGAAAAATGTAGTCGTTGAAGTATCTGTTGTCTCTATGTTCAGAGAACGTTAGACTGCATGGCTTTCCTTTATAGTCAACGGTTCTTTGCGTTCCATGCACGTAAGAAGAAAATCCTTCTTGATATCCTCCAGGTTCTACTTTATCCAACGTTGTATGGAGTCGTGCTGTCAGAGACCTGCACACATTAAATGCTAAAACAAAGACAACTAAGTTGTCTCTTGTTTTTAGTCAATGTTAGAGTGAGAATACATCAAAATAGAAATTCTATTATGTCTTTCTAAAAAGATATTACATGCAGAAGCATAATAATAGAAGATATCTGGACATACATCGTGTAGAGAAATGTACGGTTATATTTAATGCATGGATGAAAGAGAAATACATGGGATGACTTTGACTTGTCAAGATATTTGAATATCAAGTCGTTATATTTCATGAAATCGTTGTGAGAATCACTTATGAAATCGTTGTATGAGTGAATCGTTTGAGAACGAATCATTACAAGAAAATCGTTATAACCAAATCGTTGTTTTGTTTTATCGAATCGTTACACAGACCAAGTCGTTGTTGTGACTTATCGAATCGTTACAGTAAGCAAATCGTTGTGTAACTTATCGAGTCGTTATAATGACCAAGTCGTTGTTGTAACTTGTCGAATCGATGTAAATACTAAATCGATGTGGAACTAATCAAATCGTTATGAGAGACAAATCGTTGTGAGATCAAGTCGTTATTCTCACTTACCAAATCGATGTGAAATCGAATCGTTGTGAGAGCAAATCGTTGTTCTCACTTATCAAATCGATGTGAAACCGAATCGTTGTGAGAGAAAATCGTTGTTCTCACTTATCAAATCGATGTGAAACCGAATCATTGTGAGAGCAAATCGATATGATCACTTAGCGAATCGTTCTAAGATCGAAATTGATACGATCACTTAGAGAATCATTCTGAGATTGAAATAGCACTGAGCGAATCGTTCTGACTTGCAATGAAATCGTTATAACATTTAGAGAAATCGATGTGTACTTAGAAAATTTATATGCACTAAACTTTAAGTATTGAAGGATGAATATACTTACTAGTTTTTCTTGATTTTCCGAGATTCATTTCCTGTGCTCAAATCTCATGGAAACCTTGTTAGATTAACCATTATTTTAGTTTTGTTAATCACCAAAATAGATATGTAATTTATCTAAATTGCATGGGGATAAACTGATCATCAGAACATGGATTTCATATGAAACAATGACTTCACTCAAACATCGACTTCATGTGAAACAACGACTTTACTAAAACAACGACTTCGTTTTAAACAATGATTTCATCTGTACATCGATTCAGTTAAACAACGATTTCGTTTAAACATCAATTTCAGTACAACAACGATTTTAGTTGTACACTGACTTCAGTTAAACAACGACTTCATATAGAACAGTGATTTAATTACATGCATACATGGATTATGTTCACATCGACTTTGTTTCAACATGGATTACATTCTCACATGGATTATGGTTATAACATCGATTTCATATCAACATCGACTCTCTCTAAACACAGACTGTCTCTAAACATCAACTCTCTTTTAATAACGATTATATTTTTGACAGCTGTTGAATATTCCTATTTAAATTCTTTTTAAACATTCTTAACTTACATTCCACATGATATTCAAATATATTTTCAAATCTCTATGGATTTACATGATATTCAAATATATTTTCAAATCTCTGTGGATTTTAAGTCTTCCCGTGAATCATGTTGTATTATGTGCTCTCTAACATTTATTGCATTGGTACAATATCTCTATACGATATATCTCTTGTTTACCACACTCATGTCACATAAAGTAATGCTTTATATGTCGACAGAATGGAATTTCCTTTTTAGTATATATTCTTAAAGCACGACTACTAACGTTGATTGACAGTTTAGATAAAGATGAGTTGTCTATACTTCAACATTTATGATGTGCAGGGTTCCGGTAGAAACATATGTTACAACGTTGGACCTGTCAACCTGACAGAAGAAAGAAGAGATACAGAAAATCCTCCTTTGTGTAAGTGTCTATTCTAGCATTTAATGGCTGCAGGTTCTCTTGCTCCATACTTCAGACCAGACACTCCAACGTGCATGAAGATGTGAGACAATAGATACTTCAACGGTTCAAATCTTTCAAAGAAGATAAATAGAAGAATGGTGACTCCATGAAGCATCTTCTTGAATCCTGAAGATCTCAGTCACCTAGAAGAAAGAAGAGCTTGCTCGTCCATTCAAACTTTCTTTAGCTCTTAGCTCTCCACAGTAACCTGCTTAGCCTTTAAGAGCTTGTGTAGATCTGAGAGAGTTCTTTGTGTGAAAATCTTTGTCTCTCAGACTTCACCTCAGATCAAGCAGTTTCTATAAGCTTGGTCCAGGGGCCATCCACTCCTTACTCATTCTTCTTGAGTGTTCCTCTTCGGTTGTAAAGAGAAAACCTGCTGTTGAGTGGGTGGTTGTTCCCTTCAGTAAGAAGAAAGACCTGTTGCATCAGATGGTTCAGTGCCTCTTCGGGTAGAGAAGAGAAGGTCAGCTGCGGCTAGATGTGTAAGTGTTCTTAAGGGGGACTGTACCCTTACTTAGTGAAATCCCAAGTTGTTGCTTGGGGACTGGACATAGGACTCCTTGTGACAGGAGATCCGAACTAGGATAAAATTCCTGTTGTCTGTGTGATTGATCTTTTTGTCTTTGCTTTGCACTAACTCTAACTATCGAACTTAGTGTCTTCTGTCAAAGCATTTTTATTTACAGGAATATTCGAAAAGAAAATTTTAGCAATCCATTCACCCCCCCTCTGGGCTTGCTATTTGGGTAACAAGTGGTTTCAAAGCCAAGTCTCTTTGAGTAAGTAGAACTCATGATCTGAAGAGCAAAGATAAATGGCAGCCTAAGGTCACGCAGAAGAACAATCCGTCAACAGACCTCCTCTATTCGATGGTGAAGACTATCACTACTGGAAGACAAGGATGAAGTTCTTCCTTCAAGGACTTGATTTCCAACTATGGACAATAATCGAAGAAGGAGATCTCAAGGTAACCAACAGTAAAGACAAATGGACAGATGAAGATAAGAAGAAGCTGTCCAAAACAGCAAAGCAAAGAGTATATTGTGTTGTTCACTAAGCAAGAAAGAGTTCAACAGAATATCGGCATGTAAGTCAGCCAAGGAGATGTGGGACAAGCTAAGGCTCACACATGAGGGAACTGACAAGGTAAAGGAAACAAGAATTGATATATTGGTAGCTCAGTATGAGAGGTTCCAAATGCAGTCTGGAGAATCCATCTCCCAGATGTACAGTCGCTTCACAGACATAACCAATGGACTGGTTGGGCTAGGAAAGACTTATGAGACCAGAGACATGGTAAGAAAGATATTAAGATCTCTACCAACTTCATGGACTTCAAAGGTAACAGCAATAGAAGAAGCAAATGATCTCAGGAGAATGTCCCTGGAAAAACTCATTGGGTCTTTAATGGCTCATGAGATAAACATGGAATGTTGGGTTTACATGTGTGATGTTTGTGATTACATGTGTTTGATGATGAACAATGTTAATTGATGTGGTATGAATGGTTAAAACATGATGACATTATCCAAGTTAAGCAAGATACAATCATATTAAAACATGTTTCCTTTAATCATCTACATGTTCATTATATTTCACTAACAATGTTCTTTGATGTAGGTGTGATTGTGTGCAAAACAAGTGTTAAAATCAAGAGCAAAAGCTCAAGAAAAAGTCATTAAGCAAGTACCTGTCGACATCCCTACAAGTACCTGTCGACAGCAAGCACAGGGAAGACATACAAGCCACTGGAAATTCAAGTAAAGCAAGAGCTGTCGACAGATGAAAGCTGCCTGTCGACAGATAGAACCAATTCTGAAAGCTGTAAGCACTGTTGAAGTGTGTCTGTTGACAGATGCAAATCGCCTGTCGACAGCTACACACAGGAAAGCCTTCTCCCGGAAGTTCGGAGTTCTGGAAATTGATAAACTGTCAGGATCTGTCGACAGATGAACAATGGTGCTGTCGACAGACGTAGAGAATCTTCAAATCTGAGAATTAGTTATGTTCCGTATTGGGTGTTTTCTTTTACCACGTCTCTCCAAACTTGGACACCCTTATATATAGAACATAAGGAGGTATTTTCGCAGCAAGAAGCCACCATACCAAACCCTAATAAAAAACCAAGATAGAGAGCTTCTTCCTGCTGCTCTGCTTCAACCGTCTATCCAGGGAAAGAAAGAACCATCTTCCAAACGGAGTTGAAGCTGGTTTGTCCGTCTTTCAAAGCTTCTCCATCAACTGATACCTGTCTAGACGGAGCTTGAAGTTCATCTGGACGACCATCTTGAAGAGTTCCATCTCAGGATTTGATTCTACAACTCTGAACTCTTCTCTACTTCTACTTTTCATACTCTGTGTGTGTGGCAGTGGATCAAATCACTTGTGCTTGATCTACGTGTGTGGTGTTGTTTTGATTGTTTGTTTACATCAGACAACGTGGTGTGTATGTGTGTTGTAGTGATTGAACTCGCTCATAAGCAGTCTTTCTGCGTATGTGTGTGGATGGTGGACGTAGGATAGGTTGTGTACTCCGAACCATCTCAAATCTTCGTGTCCTATGGTTTGCACGTTTTCATGGTAGATGATTGATAGGCACGTTGATTCTACACACGCTAGATAGGTTGTTCATGTGTTATTCACAACAAGCACACACTTAGCAATTCGAATTCAAATTAAATTCTTTGAGATTTCGATAAGTATGTGTTTCCATCGAAAAGAAGGCAACAATATTTCTAGTTTGCACTAATCTATTCTACCCCCCTTCTAGATTACCATATTAGATAATTCCGCGCATCTTTCAATTGGTATCAGAGAGAGGTTTCTCCGATTTACTATTTTAACTATTTGATCTTACGATCAGGAGATTATCGATCTCATGGAATCTAACAAGGGGTTAATGGCTGAGGGACATTCAGTGTCCAGGCCACCTTTCTTTGATGGCACTGACTATCCGTATTGGAAAAATCATATGCAGGTTTTTCTGAGAGCTCAAAATTTTGAGCTATGGAAGATCGTCAGCAAAGGAGCATATGTGCTGCCTGAGGATGAACATACTTGGACAAAGGACCAATTGCTAAGGGAACTCTCAATTGGAGCGCATTGAACATGATGCAGTGCACTGTGCATACCAAGGAGTATTCAAGAGTCTCCACATGCACCTCAACAAAAGAAATGTGGGACAAGCTAGAACTCATCTACGAAGGTACGTCTGAGGTAAGGGAAACCAAAGCGAGCATGCTAGTATCTGAATATGAGATGTTTAAAATGAAAAATGAAGAAACCATATCAGATATGTTTGCAAGGTTCATGCTAATAATCAATGGGTTGAAAGGTCTTAAGAAAGAATACTCGGAAAGTGACTTAGTAAGGAAGATACTTCGGTCTCTTCCATCCTCTTGGAATACTAAGGCTACCGTCATTGAGGATTCTAAGGATCTTTCAAAAATGAAATTAGATGAGCTAATTGGCTCCTTAATGACCTATGAAATAAATGTAAGGAGGAAAGAATCTGAAGAAAATCCAAGAAAATCTATTGCTCTAAAAGCCTCCAACAAAAATTCCTCTAGTTCCAAAAAGGATGTTCAACAGGAAAGTGATGATAATGAAACCTCTAGTGATAGTGAGAACGATGAAATGGCCATGCTCACTAGACAGTTCAAGAAATTCCTCAAATTCAAAAGGAAAGGCTCAGGTAATTCCAAATCTTTTCAAAAGAAAGACTTTTTAAATAAATTTGAGTCTAACAAGAAATCTGACATGATTGTGTGCTATGAGTGTAAGAAACCAGAGCATATGAGAGGAGAATACCCAGAGCTCAAGAAGAAACTGAAGAAAGAAAAATTCTCCATCAAGAAAGCCAAGGCAATGTTGGCAACTTGGAGCGATGAAGACGAAGACGAGGACGCACAAGCAAGCTCAGGAGATGAAGAAATTCACTATTTAATGGCAAGGAGTGAGGACTCCACTAAGGTAAACTCTTCCTTTGAAAATTATACTATAGATGAATGAGAAGAGGCGTATACATTGCTCTTTGAGAAATTTTGTGAGTTCAAGTCTAAAAATAAAGCACTCAAAAAGAAAATCAACTCATTCGTTCATAGCACACCCAATGATGAACAGATTGCAGTCCTAAATAAAGAGATTGAAATGATGAAAATTGATGAGGAAGCTCACTGTAATGAAATGGATTGCATAAAAGAAAAGTTGCAAGAGACTAAAAAAGAAAAACAAAGCCTAATTGATTCCCTTGAAAGCCTACAAAATGAACATCAAGAAATAAAGAAAAAGTTGGAACAAACTGAAAATGAATTAAAACAAAAGACTGAAGATCTCACAAGATTTGTAAAGGGAAAACAAAATCTTGACGCTGTTTTGGGTGCAAATGTTAATGTAATAAGGCATGGGCTTGGATATCAACCAGTGAAACAAAAGAAAATGGGAGAGACATTGATAACTTCCTTTGTTGATTCTAGCACAAGCACAAGCAAACAAGTTCCTTCTAAGAACAAGAAAAATCAAGCCTAGGGTAAGCAACAGCAACCCAAACAAAATCCCTCAGATGTTCAAAAGAATAAGCCGTCTGTTGACATGCTTAATGAAAGCTGTCGACAGGCCTGGAAAAATGCTGTCAAGGGACAGCCATCCAGGCAACTAATGGGTCAAAAGAATTCAGATGTTCAATAAATGATAAAACAAATGTTTTGAGAAAATCTTCATCATGCAATTTCTGTAAGAAACTTAGGCCCAATGAAAAACAGTGTTGGAACAATTCAAACAAACTGAAATGCAAACAAGTTTGGATTCCAAAGCACTTACTTTTTGGCATGAATGAAACATTTGGACCCAATGTAATTTGGGTTCCAAAACCTCTTGTCTGATCCATCTATGCAGGAATGCCTAGCAGCCCAAAATCAAAATAAATGGTACTTGGATAGTGGCTGCTCGAGGCACATGACGGGCGACAAAGATAAATTTTGTTTGCTGGTGGAGAAAGACGGAGGTCAAGTTGTCTTTGGAGGTAACAACAAGGGCCAAATCATTGGCACATGTAAGGTTGGTAAGTATGCCTCTAACTCAATAGACAACGTGTTGTTAGTTGATGGTCTTAATCACAATCTGCTTAGCATAAGCCAACTGTGTGATAAAGGTCATAAAGTTGTTTTTGAATCAAAAGCATGCCAAATTGTTGATAAAGAAACAGGAAGTCTTAAATTTTCTGGAAAGAGAGTGAACAACATCTATCTAGTTGATTTAGATGAACCAGAAAACAAAAATCTATGTCGTTCTGTAAATAAACAGGATGAGTTGACTTTGTGGCATCGTAGGCTTGGTCATGCGAGCTACAACGTATTGCACAAGATCATGAGGCTGAAGTTGGTAAGTGGACTTCCTGACATTTCTTTTAATAAAAATGAGAGTTTTTGTGATGCATGTGCACAGGGAAAACAAACCGGAAGTCTTTCAAATCTAAAGCGCCGGTAATCACTTCAAAACCTTATGAACTGTTGCACATGGACCTTTTTGGACCTACTAGAACGCTAAGTCTCAATGGCAAACGCTTTGGGTTTGTCATTGTGGATGATTTTTCAAGGTTCACTTGGGTAAAATTCTTGGGTCACAAAAATGAAACACTCAAAGTCTTTGAAGAATTCTTTAATAAGATTGAGCATGGGAACGTTCACAAGATATGCTCAATCCTCACTGATCATGGGGGAGAGTTTGATAATCACTCTTTTTCTGACTTTTGCAGGCACCATGGGATAAATCACATGTTCTCCTCTCCAAGAACTCCGGAGCAAAATGGCGTAGTGGAGAGAAAGAACAGAACCTTGGTGGAAATGGCTCGCACTCTTCTGGTCGAGAGCCAACTCTCAAGGAGCTTTTGGGCAGAAGCGGTGAACATTTCATGCTATATTCTCAACAGAGCCATGGTAAGACCTGTGATGAAGAAAACCCCCTATGAACTGTTAAAAGGTAAGAAACCTAGTATTGGGTATTTCAGGGTCTTTGGCTCCAAAGTGTTTATACATAACAATGATAAAGTTGATTTAGACAAGTTGAAGCCAAAAGTAATCCAGGTATTTTTCTGGGATACTTAGGACACTCTAGAGCATATAGAGTGTTTAATTATAAAAATCGAAATGTGGAAGAAACTCCACATGTTGTTTTTGATGAGTATCATACAAAGACTAACAGTTCAAATTTACACAGGTATGATGTTGGAGATGAAGTAACAATACTTGGGAAACAACATGAAAAAGAAAAAGGAAATTCTCAAGTAGCAGCAAAAATTAATAGTGGATACTTTCGCAGGTACAATGATGATGATCATGAAATACTTTTCAAAAAGCAAGATGATGCATCTGCAGAAGATCCACAAGAGGAAGAGCCTCAAGGTGAAACTCCTCAAGCAAACCATCCTCAAGAACAACCTCCACAAGATCACCTTCCTCAAATCCAAGATCAACTGGTCCTTCAACAATCACAAATGTGAGGTACTCCAAAGATCACCCACTGATAATGTGATTGGAAATGTGAATGATAAAGTTCAAACTAGGTCTTAGGTTAGACAAATAGTTGAACAAGATCATTTAGCCTTTGTCTCTCAAGTGGAACCTAAAAATGTTGAAGAGGCTCTAAGAGAAAATTCATGGATTGATGTTATGCATGAGGAACTAGGTCAGTTTCAAAGAAATAATGTCTGGAGTTTAGTTCCTAGAAACCTTGAAATTTCTGTCATTGGCACAAGGTGGGTGTTTAGGAATAAACTAAATAAAGAGGGTAAAGTGGTGAGAAATAAAGAAAGATTGGTAGCAAAAGGGTATAACCAAGAATTTGGGATAGATTTTGAAGAATCTTTTGCACCAGTAGCTAGGCTTGAAGCAGTAAGGATCTTGTTAGCATACGCATGTTCAAACAAGTTCAAACTTTTTCAAATGGATGTTAAAACTACTTTCTTGAATGGCTACATAAAAGAGGAAGTCTATGTTTCTCAACCACCTGGTTTTGAGGATAATGAAAAGCCTAACCATGTTTATAAGTTGCATAAAGCTCTTTACAGTTTGAAGCAGGCACCCCGAGCTTGGTACGACAGACTAAGCAATTTTATGGTGAGTAAAAACTACTCAAGAGGTAAAGTGGACCAAACCCTTTTCACTAAGAAAGTTCGCAATCACATAATTGTTGTTCAAGTCTATGTGGACGACATCATCTTAGCTCCACTAACCCATCACTGTGTGAAGAGTTCTCTAAACACATGCACAGTGAATTGAGATGAGTTTAATGGGGGAGTTTCAATTTTTTCTGGGTTTGCAGGTAAAACAACATGAAGATGGCTTCTTCATTAATCAAGAAAAATATGTAAAGGAGCTACTGAAACATTTTCAGTTTGAATAAGCCAAGCCTGCCTCAACACCCATGAGGACAAGCATAAAATTGGAAAATGATGAAAAAGGTAAAATGGTAGATGCAAAGCAATTCCGAGGTATGATTGTCTCTCTCCTTTACCTTACTGCAAGTAGACCAGATATACAATTTAGTGTTTGTCTTTGTGCTAGATACCAATCTAGTCCAAAAGAAAGCCATTTGGTTACAGTTAAAAGGATTTTCCGATATCTCTCAGGTACGTATGATTTGGTTCTTAGTATCCAGCAGGGAGTAACTTTAACTTGATTTCATATTCTGATGTTGACTATGCTGGGTGTAAAATTGATAGAAAAAGCACTAGTGGGTATTGTCAATTCCTTGGTGGTTGCATGGTTTCGTGGGCATCCAAGAAGCAACACTCGGTTGCACTCTCCACTGCAGAGGCAGAATATGTTGCTGTAGGGAGTTGTGCGGCTCAAGTGTTGTGGATAAAAAGTCAATTATGTGATTACAACATTGACATTGGATGCACACCTATCTTATGTGACAACACTAGTGCTATCAACCTTTCAAAGAACCCAATTCAACACTCAAGAACCAAACACATTGAGATTAGACATCACTTCTTGAGAGATGAGGTAGCCAACAAATCTTTGGAGTTTAGCTTCATACCCACTGAAAAGCAACTGGCTGACATTTTCACAAAACCCTTGTCTGAAGATAGATTCATTACACTAAGGAGAGAATTGGGCTTGTGTAAAATGCAATGAAACCTATACCCAATTTTTGGAGTATATGCTCTTGTGTGTAAGGACTATGTGGTATATCAAATGGTGACATGTGAAAGAACAAGTCTTGCTTGTTTGGAAACTATCATTATGCGTGAGGAAATATTCTCCGCCACGTATCCACAGTCAAGTTGCATATAAAGGTCCTCCACTTCAAATAGGGTATATAGTTTCTGTTCAATTTGCCCACTCATGTTTGTAAAACAATGAATTTCTGTGTTCATATACTTATGAATGATCTCTAGTGTGCGAATGATTGCCATGCATATGAAGAACTTGCTTGACTTGCTTGAATATTGGTGCCCTTAAATGCACACACTATGGGGGAGTAAGTTCAGGGTTGTTGAGTGAATTCATGAGGGACAATCTCTATTTTTCATATGTTCCAATCTAACGAGAATGAAGCTCCAATTATTCTCTCATCTCAGCCTTTTAATCTGATTTGTCAAAACTCCTGTCGATATCCCCAAACCCTCCTGTCGATAGCTATGCCTCCACAGAACCCAGATTTTGAACCCTGTGTGCATCTGTCGACAGGCTCAAACCAGCTGTCGACAGCCAGGCACAGTTTCTGATCACCCTGAACTCAATATTTTCAGTCTGCGTGCATCTGTCGACAGCCAACACCCATCTGTCGACATCCATGCTCTGTCTGAACCCAAAAATCTCAAGCTGTGTACATCTGTCGACAGGCTCAGTCCAGTTGTCGACAGATACACATTTCACAGACAATTCCTTATTCTTTCTCAACATCCTTCATGAGCATGTTCATCCCTTTTATGTAAGGTGAAACTTGGGTACTTACTTGTGTTTTAATCTTTCATATCCACATAATATCAAAGATATTGTCTGAATCACAATGATTTTGACATACTATTCTTGTATGAGTCTAGGTTGTATCATTTAGAGTACATTGCACAACGCTAATGGATTTCATGTAACTCATTTGAATAACTCCCTTGTGGATAATCATTTTTCAAGTGACTTGATAAGTCAGACGGTAATTGAACCTTGTGTCTTGCATTGATTTTTAACCATAAATGCTCTTTGACCTTGATTTTCAAAACAACGAAATATTCATAAAGGAGAAAAGCTGCCTATTTCTCACACTCAAAAGTGTATCAACAAAAATAATGGGACACCGGAAGAGCAATGATGTGTATTACTGAGTAACCGGGGACATAGGTATCACAAATGTCTGTCTTCACGTCAAAAAGCTTATTCATTATCTCTGTACAATGGTATGATGGTCACTCTCACTGAGTAACTGGGGGTACGAGCATCCTAATTATCTACCTTCACGTCAAAAGGTGAAAGTATCCTAATTACTACTTTTCCCATATACAATTGACAAAAGAAACAATTCAAAACCGAAATAGTGTGAAGCCTCCAATTTTTGATTAATCACGGATACTTTGATGTTTATGGTCACCTACTCATGTAGACATCTTTTTCATAAACCATCTGACCATCACCCACTAGGAACTATGTTTTTCTACAATGGTTTTTATTCAAAGTGGTTATCTAATTTTCACAAGCTTGGTACGATGTTTTCTTAATGCTCCAACTTGAGACTCCAAGGGTATTGTCTCCCAACCATTGTAGATTTCTAACGTGTCTTAATATTAGTGGGTATGACATTTTAAAATGTGTATATACCTATGCACGGAGATCAATGCCCACTCAGGCACATTTTATAATCCCCGGAGATCAATGCCCTATGCCAGCCCAATCACTTCACTTCTTCTCTTCATTGGCATCCACATTCCTAAGAGTGAACTTGTAACCCTCAAATTGCGTAGTGCATTGATCTTACTGCTGCCCATCGGATGGGATATAAGCTTGTTTATGGGATAGTATCACGGGATCTCAAGGGCAAGGACCAGGCGGTCGAAGAAGAAGATTCAGCGGATGGAGAGTCCGGTGATGGTGATTCTCAAGCTGAGCCCATGGATGCTCAGGATAATGATGATGATGCTGAAGACCAAGCGCCTCAGGAGAAATCTCTTCGAGATTTTATCTCTGCTCAACTGGGCAACATGCAACAACAACTTACCACTGGATTAGCACAACTCAATGCTCGACTTGATCATATTGACAATAGGATGGATGCAGTGGCTGACAGTCAAGTGCAGATTTAGCACAGGCTCACGAGGCTCTCTACTGGATCTCAAGAGTTCCGTCATCCCCCTACTCCTGGGAATGATGATGTCTAAAGAGTTTAGGAGTCAGTTATCTAGTGTCTTTTCTTGACACTGCAGTCTTAGTTTGCTATGTCAAGTCCTGTTATTTTCCTTCCTTTACATTTCTTTGAGTCATGTCATGGACATCTTCTTGTAACTGTGTGCCTCAATGTCTCATAAATGAAATTTAAAGTTATTTGCTTTCTTTCTATTCGTGTGTGCATGGCTTGTTTTTTGGATGTTTCCAAAAGGGGGAGAAACATCAATTGCATAAATTGAAAATTTTGTCATCATCAAAAAGGGGGAGAATGTTGGGTTCACATGTGTGATGTTTGTGATTACATGTTTTTGATGATGAACAATGTTAATTGATGTGGTATGAATGGTTAAAACATGATGACATTGTCCAAGTTAAGCAAGATACAATCATATTAAAACATGTTCCTTTAATCATCTACATGTTCATTATATTTCGCTAACAATGTTCTTTGATGTAGGTGTGATTGTGTGCAAAACAAGTGTTAAAATCAAGAGCAAAAGCTTAAGAAAAAGTCATTAAGAAAGTACCTGTCGATAGCCTTACAGGTACCTATTGACAGCCAAGCACAGGGAAGACATACAAGTGAAGGATCGAATATGTGATGGACAAGATCTAGAAGGGGGGGGGGGGGTTGAATAGATCTAGGCCAACTATTGCGGAAGCTTAGCCAATTTTAAAACAATGCATAGAATCAGAGGCAATTTGAAAGAGCAATTTAGATCTGATGAGTGATTGTGTGAATTAGATGATTGAAGTGTGGAACAAGTTGATTAAAGGTGAATTTGAAAAACCCTATGCATACATCTAGCGCAATGTGAATTTAAGTCACACACAAACCATTGGACAGAGAATTTTTAGGTGGATCGGAAATCACACCATGTGATTCTTACATCCACCCCTCACACTGTGAGGATCCACTAAACAACTGGATACACCACACCCACTGGAGCCTGACAACTCCAACACCGAGTTCTACAACTCATACAACCTCTAGAGCAAGACTACTCTAGAACCTGAGCACAATTGCTCAACCACAATTGAGTACGACGACTCAACACTGAGCACATAGGCTCACAAACCACTTGCTAGATCACAAAACACAAAGATTTAGATCCTCTAGCAATGATCTGATCTAAAAAGGTTCATTCAAGAGGATTGATGCAACAATTCATGCACAATCTCTAGAATGATCAAGAAGAAACAAGGGGAAATGAGGAATGAGGTGAAATGTCCTTGTTCTTCAAGAAGACTCCCTTATAGAGGCTGAATTGTGAAGAAGTTTGATCACTTGAAGTCCCAGGCCGATGCTCTGCAACTTGGTCTTTGGGATCTTCCTTGAATTCTTCACAATCGTTTGCTTCTACTCGATCTACATCCTTGGAAGTTGATCACACTGCTTCATCTTGGATCAATCTTCACTTCTTGTGCTTGGAGATATGGGAATTGGGTTGAAGAAGCACAAGGGGAGCAAGAACAGGGAGGAGAACTCTCTCTGCTGCCAAAAGGATTTCTGGAAGGCTCTTGGAGGCTCTCTTGTCGTTGGATGGCCAATTAGGAGAGTATTTATTCCTAAAATGTCCAAAAGTACCCTTGGGGGTCGTGGGCACATGATCCAAGGCCGATCCACCAAATCCCTAGAGTGCCACGTGTCCAGGAGAGACTTTAACTCACAGAGTTTTCGAAGTGTGTCGACCTCCCCATGGGGTGTGTCGACACACTGTCCCAGACTGGCAAAATGGCTTCTCTGGGAAGGGTCTCTAGTGTCGACACCACTTCATCTCGTGTCGACACACTAGAGAGAACTGCAAAACAGGCCTTCTGGGAGAAGCATCTAGTGTCAACACCATCTGGTTTAGTGTCGACACACTATCCAGGCATGTTGACAGGGTTCACTGGGAGTTGGGTCTAGTGTCAACACTGCTTGATCTTGTGTCGACACTACTTGACCATTTCTTCATCTTTTGGCTTAGGGCTTGGAGCATTGTGTTGACACCAGTATGGGGTGTGTCGATGCTACCCTTGGAAGAATTGTGTGTCCCAAGAGAGAGTGGAAGAGCAGAGGATGGGGAAGAAGGAATGAGGGAAGAAGGACAAGGATGGGTTGGAGGAGGGAGGAAGGTGGAGTGGCTGCCGTTTTCAAAGGTGGAAGGCGGCCATGGGGTCGACCTTGCATAAAAAGGGTTTTAGAGGTGCAATGCCCCGCAGGTACAAGAAGACCCTAACCGGCGCCCAAGTTCTGAATCACCCTGGCAGGGATATGCGTCGACACTAGAAGAGGTTAGTGTCGACCTGGGCTGGACTATGTCGACACTAGATGGAGGTCGTGTCGACCTGGCCTGAAGAAACTTTGAGAATTTGAGCAGGGGAAAAATTTGTGAGATTTGGGATATCTTTCATATGATTAAAGATGGATGGAATTAGCATTTCAAGGATTTTTAAGAGGCTAAAGAATTCAGTTGTCATAATTCTTGCAAAAATGCAACAAACTTCAAGATTTACTCAACAACAAGCAGGATATATTCATTAAATGACTTGAACCAGTAAAATGATAATTTGAGGGATATAGGACATCCAACAATCAATACAAACGACCATACTTTCCAAATTCAAAGAAATGAAAATATTTTTTAGATTGAAGTCAAGTGTGATGAAGATAAACACTTTTAAAACAAATTGATGATAGACAAAGATGGTTATTTTAAGCAATTCTCCTTGGATAATTTTGTGTTTTTAATCAAACTATCAAATGTAGTAAATCTTGTTCACTCAAGAACTAATGCTTTTTACACACCATAGTTCCTGGATACTAGGAATTTACTCATTATCTAGTTTCAAAGGGGGAAATGACAACCTTTTACATGGAAATATACGTTTATCAGATGCCAATATTTCCAGTTACTCAGTCACCATAAAAAAATATAGAGCATTTTTTTTTAATTCTTGATTTTGAACCCCTTTGAACAGAGATAGCAAAAATACCTCATGACATACAAGGCACTTCATTCATTGTGAAGGTTTGTAGTTTCTCAGTATTTGTGCCATTGCTCTGTTGAATATTAAGTGTAAGGAGAATTTTATAAACTTGAAACCATTTATCTCACATCAGTTGCAAAAAAAATGTTTTAATTCAATGCACACATTATCCTTCAGTCTATGAAAGAGATTTGAATTTCTGTAGTCTTGAAGAGTATAATGAGAGTTGATTGTGAAAAAATGTAGTAGATCACTCAAAGGATCATTTTGAGGTTCTAGACAACTCAGTGAGGACATCATGCAAGGAAGTTGATGTAATTCAAGAAGAGTGTTGAATTTTGCAAAGAAAATGAGTTGTGAATTCCCTAGCTCCCCCTGAGATGATGATTCCAACAACTTTTCATCAAAATAAAGATAGCAAGTATTTTGAAACCAGAAATGATTCTCTTTGAACAAAAAAAGCTCCCCCTCAATGATTGCATATTCATTTCTTGGTACTTTGTGGAGACATATACTCTCGCATAGTGAAAGTGTCCAGACAAGCAGAACTTGTCCTTCTTCAAATCACCATTTGATATACCGAGAAGTTCAACATAATGTGAGTTGAAGAATTCATTGTCAAAAAAAAAATAGAATTTGAATAGTGAGAGATGTGAACAAAATGATTCAAGGAAGCAAAGAAGAATGATGAAACAATGACTCCCTCTCAGATATACCTAAACACTCAACCCAAAATGAGAGAGATCAAGAAGATGGACATTTGCAAAGACCAAGCTCTCTCCTCAAAGATGAAAATCTACTGTCAGGAAGAGGTTTGGTAAAGATGTTGGCAATTTGTTTTTCAGTTTCAATGAAGTGGAGTTCAAAGGATTTCTTTGCTACTTCATCCCTCAAGAAATGATGCCTAATTTCAATATGTTTTGTTCTGGAATGCTGAATTGGGTTTTTAGACAGATTTATGGCACTTGTGTTGTCACAAAGAATGGGAACACAACCTAACTCTTGGTTGTAATCAAGAAGTTGATGTTTCACCCAAAGAATTTGAGTTCCACATCTACAGCTGCAACATATTCAGCCTCTGCAGTTGACAGAGCAACTGAATGTTGCTTTTTAGAAGCCCAAGAGATTAGGCACCCACCTAAGTACAAACACAAGCCACTTGTGCTTTTTCTATTAATTTACACCCAGCATAATCAGCATTACAATAGGCAATCAAGTCTAACTTGCAACCAGCAGGATACCGAATTCCAAGATCACATGTTCCAACAAGATATTTGAAAATTCTTTTAACAGCTAACATGTGACTTTCTTTAGGATTAGATTGAAATCTAGCACATAAACACACACTGAACTGAATATCAGGTCTAGAAGTGGTTAGGTAGAGTAGAGAACCAATCATACTTCTGTATGTCTTTGGGTCTACTGACTTACCAAGTGAGTCTTCTTCTAGTTTAGCATTAATGGCAATGGGTGTGCTTGAATGCTTGAGGTTCTGGAAGTCAAACCTTTTCAGAAGTTCCTTGACATATTTGGTTTGACTTATGAAGATCCCCTCGCTTGTTTGGTTAACCTGCAATCCCAAGAAAAATTGTAAATCTCCCATCAAGCTCATTTCAAATTCATTTTTCATTTGATTGACAAAATCATTGCACAGGCTCTTATTGGTTGATCCAAATATCATGTCATCACATAAATTTAGACTGCAATTATTTGATTTTTTATAGTTTTTGTGAACAAGGTTTGATCAACATTACCTCTAGAGTATCCTTTGTCAAGCAAAAAAGAACTCAAACGGTCATACCAAGCTCTTGGAGCTTGTTTGAGACCATAGAGAGCCTTATGAAGCTTAAAGACATGATGAGGATGTTTTTCATTTTCAAAGCCCGGAGGTTGTTCAACAAAAACATTTTCTTTTATATAGCCATTCAAAAAAACACTTTTGACATCCATTTGATAAACTTTAAATTTCATGGAAGATGCAAAAGTAAGGAAAATTCTTACAGCTTCTAGTCTAGCTACAGGGGCATATGACTCTTCAAAATCAATTCCAAATTCTTGGTTGTACCCCTTTGCAACTAGTCTAGCTTTATTCCTAATGACTCGACCATCTTCATCAATAACATTCAGGAAAGATGATCTAGTCCTTACCCTATCATTTACATTGCCAACTACATTTTCCAATGGGTGATCTCTCAAAAATCTATGTTCAGAAGTTACCTGTTGAGATGCACTTAAATCTGGAACAACATTACCTGATCCACTTGGAGTAGGTGAATGAATGTTCAAGTTCTCACCAAGGTCTTCAATTTCCTCAACGGTCGGTGAAGAATCCACAATAAAATCATCCTCTTCATTATCTTGACTGTCCCTGCAAGATTTAGAATCATGATTTGAAAAGGAATTTTCATCAAAAATAACATGTGGAGACTCTTCAACAGTTTGATTCTTGAGAGAATAAACTCTAAAAGCTCTTGAAACTTCAGAATAGCCAAGAAAGATGGCTTCCTGACTTTTAGCATCAAACTTGTCAAGATTTTCTTTGTTATTGTTATGAACAAAGCATTTACACCCAAATATTTTGAAATAGGAGATTGTTGGCTTTTTGTTTTTCAATAATTCATAAGGGGTTTTTCTGATTTTTGGTCTGATCAATGCTCTATTGAGAATGTGATTTGCTGTATTCACAGCTTCAGCCCAGAAGGATTTGGGCAAATTGCTTTCTAAGAGCATGGATCTAGCCATTTCCACGAGTTCTATTCTTTCTTTCCACAACTCCATTTTGTTCTGGAGTTCTTGGTGAAGAAAACTTGTGAAATATGTGAAGATCAGCACATAAATCAGAAAATGATTTTTTTTCAAACTCACCCTCATGATCAGTCAAAATGTTTTTGATTTTATATGGAAAACTTGTTAAGACAGTGGTACAGAAATTCCTGAACTCAAGACAAGCATCACTTTTGTGGGACAGAAAAATAACCCATGTAAATCTGGTAAAATCATCAATGATTACAAACCATATCTTTTGCCACTTAGACTTAGAATTTTGTTGGGCCAAAGAGGTCCATGTGAAGTAATTCTAGTGGCTTAGATGTGAGTACCTCATTGAAGGTTTTAAAAGATTTTCTGGTTTGTTTTCCTTGGGCACAAATCCCACAAACTTGATTTTCTACATTAGAAAAGGATTCAGGAAGACCTTTAACCAAGTTCAGCCTTAACAGTTTATTTATTGTTCTGAAACTTGCATGGCCAAGTCTTTTATGCCAAGTTTATGCAATTTCATTCTTATTTGCTACAAGACAAATATTTTCAGAAAAGTTTTTATTGAGGTTGATCATGTAGACATTGTTTTCCCTCTTTCCAAAGAATTTTACTTTATCAGTTGATGAGTCAATTATCTTGCAGAAATTAGATTCAAACACAACTTTGGGACCTTTGTCACATAGTTGGCTAATGCTCGGCAAATTGTAATCTAGACCATCAACTAACAAAACATTATCAACAGAGTTTGAGGAAGATTGACCAACCTTTCCAGATCCAATGATCTTTTCTTTATTTTTACCTCCAAAAGTGACAGAACCTCCCTCCTTCTCAATCAGGAATGAAAATTTGGCTTTGTCTCCAGTCATGTGTCGTGAACACCCACTATCAAGGAACCACACATTTGAGTTGGGTGCATGACCTTCCTGCAAAAACAATCAGTGGAGAGAAGATTTTGGGTACCCAAACATTGTTGGGACCATCAGAATGTTTGAACATAGTCATCAAATCTTTTCTTACCCAAATCTGATTTGTTTTTGATTTTTATTTTGTTTCATTGATATTTTTTATCTTTTTCAATTTGTTCTTTCCCTTAGGAATAAAAACACCAGTGTTCTTGTTTTCAGTAGGAGGGGAGTTTTGCATTTGGACATGGTTGAACATTTGTGGAGGTCCAAACCAAGGATTTTGATGGTACACTGAAAAATTTGGATGGAAGAATTAAGGATGGTTCCAAAAAGGATTGAGATACCATTGGTTTCAAGAATTAGTCCAATCAGCTTGATGTGCTGTCTTGGAAGTCCAAGGTTTGTTATGGATGGCTTCTTTTGACTTTTTCTTATTTTTCAGATTTTTACTTGAATTTTTGATTGACTTGTTTTTGCTTATTAAGGTTGAGTAGGTCGACCTGTCCTTAGCTGGTGTCGACACAGCAATCACAGATTCCACCTTTTTGTGGACTTGTGTTGACCTGTTAGATGATTGTGTCGACCTGGTTGATTTCTCTTTGTTCTGTGTTTTTGAAATTTTTACTATGTTGCTTGACACTTGCTTATTTTTTGTGTTTTCAAGACTAGAACCTTTGACAAAATTGATCAATGGTGCTTTTTCTCTTATTTCAGCAGATTTGGCTTTCTTGAGTTTTTGTTTGTTGAATCCTAGTCCATGTGAAATTGATTTCATTCTAGCTCCCAGCAAGGCCTCCAAATTGTCTTTACCTTTTGTGAAGGTTTCAATGACTTCATCCTTTTCTTTTAGCTGGTTTTCTAAGGTTTTGATTTCTTCAACCATTTGTTGTTTATCTTTGTTTTCCATTTCCAGCTTTTCAGACAGTTCTTTAAATTCATGGGTGGCCTTTTGGGAGGCAAGCTTAAGCTCATCAATTATGTTCAGGAGATTTTCCTTTTCTTCATTAAGTTCCGCTACTTCATTTTCCAGTTCACAAGTTCTTTTATTGATGGATTGGTTATTGTAAATGTTTTCAATTTTCTTTTTGAGATGCTTGTTTCTTTCTTATTTCAGAGTAGTTTTCACAAGCTCAACATAGGCATCTTGCCAATCATCAATTGAATAGTTTTCGAAAGAAGTACTTACCTTTCCATCTGAGCTATTTGCCATGAAGCAAATTTCCTCACTCTCAGAGCTTGAGGATTTTTCTTCTTCTTCTCACTTGAGTCTTCATCAGACCAAGTGGCTACCATGGCCTTTGGCTTCTTGAACTTGTGAATCTTCTTGTATTTCTCCTTCTTATTCTCAGGACATTCTCCCTTCATATGTCCTGGCTTGTTGCACCTGTAACAAATGACAGTTTCATCAGATTTCTAATTCCTATTAGAATTGGCATTAGAAAAGGAAGTGTTTCTTTTTCCTGATGGGAATTTCTTTTTCCTAGAAAATTTTCCTTTCCTGTATTTTAAGAATTTTCTAAATTTCCTGGTCATGAGGGATATCTCATCCTCATTGGACTCAGACTCATCAGAACTTGTTTTCTCCTGATTCTTGTCTTTGTTACTTGAAGAGGCCTTTAGTGCTACTGGCTTGGTTTTAATTATATGTTCTTCATTTTTTTTAGATTGATTTCATAAGTCATTAAGGATCCTATCAATTCATCCAAAGAGATTTTGGACAAATCTTTAGAATCTTCAATGACTGTGGCCTTTGTGTGCCAATTGAAGAGAGAGAGTGTAGAATTTTCCTTACCAAGTCAGCATCTGTATAATCCTTACCTAAGGCCTTCAGTCCATTCACAATGATCATAAACCTGGCAAACATTTCAGAAATTATCTCATTAGATTTCATCATAAACAATTCATAGTCAGAGACAAGAATGTTAGCTTTGGTTTCTTTCACTTGGGATGTTCCCTCATAGAGTAGCTCAAGTTTGTCCCACATCTCCTTGGCAGATTTGCACATGGAGATTCTTGAGTACTCCTTAGGGTGGACTGCACACTGGATCATATTCATGGCACTATAATTCAAGGTAGCCCTTCTAATCTGTTCCCTGGTCCAGGTTTCTTCCTCTCCCTGGTTCTCATAGGGGCCTACCTCAACTACTTTCCAGATTTCATAATTTTGGGCTCTAAGAAAAACTTGCATTCTATTCTTCCAATAAGAATAGTCTGTCCCATTAAAGAAGGGTGGCCTATTAATGGAATGACCCTCAGCTATGAACCCTCTGGAATCCATTGAATTAAAAGGATGGTGCAATGAAGAAAACACTCAGCAAGCAAGCAAGCAGCAGCAAAACACACAGAACAAATAGAAAGCACTCAGATCAGATCAGATATAACCCACTCTGATACAAATTGAAGGATCGAAGATGTGATGGACAAGATCTAGAAGGGGGGGGTTGAATAGATCTAGGCCAACTATTATGGAAGCTTAGCAATTTTTAAAACAATGCATATAATCAGAGGTAATTTGAAAGAGCAATTTAGATCTGATGAGTGATTGTGTGAATTAGATGATTGAAGTGTGGAACAAGTTGATTAAAGGTGAATTTGAAAAACCCTATGCATACATCTAGCAAAATGTGAATTTAAGTCACACACAAACCACTGCACAGAGAATTTTTAGGTGGTTCGGAAATCACACCATGTGATTCCTACATCCACCCCTCACACTGTAAGGATCCACTAAACAACTGGATACACCACACCCACTGGAGCCTGACAACTCCAACACTGAGTTCTACAACTCACACAACCTCTAGAGCAAGACTACTCTAGAACCTGAGCACAATTGCTCAACCACAACTGAGTACGATGACTCAACACTGAGCACACAGGCTCACAAACCACTTGGTAGATCACAAAACACAAAGATTTAGATCCTCTAGCAATGATCTGATCTAAAAAGGTTCATTCAAGAGGATTGATGCAACAGTTCATGCACAATCTCTAGAATGACCAAGAAGAAACAAGGGGAAATGAGGAATGAGGTGAAATGTCCTTGTTCTTCAAGAAGACTCCCTTGTAGAGGCTGAATTGTGAAGAAGCTTGATCACTTGAAGTCCCAGGCCGATGCTCTGCAACTTGGTCTTTGGGATCTTCCTTGAATTCTTCACAATCGTTTGCTTCTACTCGATCTGCATCCTTGGAAGTTGATCACACTGCTTCATCTTGGATCAATCTTCACTTCTTGTGCTTGGATATGTGGGAATTGGGTTGAAGAAGCACAAGGGGAGCAAGAACAGGGAGGAGAACTCTCTCTGCTGCCAAAAGGATTTCTGGAAGGCTCTTGGAGGCTCTCTTGTCATTGGATGGCCAATTAGGAGAGTATTTATACCTTAAATGTCCAAAAGTACCCTTGGGGTCGTGGGCACATGATCCAAGGCCGATCCACCAAATCCCTAGAGTGCCACGTGTCCAGGAGAGACTTTAAGTCACAGAGTTTCCGGAGTGTGTCGACCTGCCCATGGGGTGTGTTGACATAGTGTTCCAGACTGGCAAAATGGCTTCTCTGGGAATGGTCTCTAGTGTCGACACCACTTCATCTCGTGTCGACACACTAGAGAGAACTGCAAAATAGGCCTTCTGGGAGAGGCATCTAGTGTCGACACCATCTGGTTTAGTGTCGACACACTATCCAGGCCTGTTGACTGGGTTCACTGGTAGCTGGGTCTAGTGTTGACACTGCTTGATCTTGTGTCGACACTACTTGACCATTTCTTCATCTTTTGGCTTAGGGCTTGGAGCATTGTGTCGACACCAGTATGGGGTGTGTCGACACTACCCTTGGAAGAATTGTGTGTCCCTGAGAAATAAACACATATTTCATTAGTCTAATGTATTATCATGAAAATAAATGATAAATGTGTTTGAAAACATGCTTTTTGAATATGGTCATTACAAGTGTGGTGCATTTAACATGTTCCAATTATTGTGCATTAAAATCACAACTTGTCATCATCAAAATGTGAGGGGAAATGAATTATATTCACACTCAACCCAACAACAAGCCACTGGAAATTCAAGTAAAGCAAGAGCTGTTGATAGATGAAAGCTGCCTGTCGACAGATAGAACCAGTTCTGAAAGCTGTAAGCACTGTTGAAGTGTGTCTGTCGACAGATGCAAATCGCCTGTCGACAGCTACACACAGGAAAGCCTTCTCCCGGAAGTTCGGAGTTCTAGAAATTGAGAAACTATCAGGATCTGTCGACAGATGAACAGTGGTGTTGTCGACAGACGTAGAGAATCTTCAAATCTGAGAATTAGTTATGTTCCGTATTTGGATGTTTCCTTTTACCACGTCTCTCCAAACTTGGACACCCTTATATATAGAACATAAGGAGGTATTTTCGCAGCAAGAAGCCACCATACCAAACCCTAATAAAAAACCAAGATAGAGAGCTTCTTCCTGCTGCTCTGCTTCAACCCTCCGTCCAGGGAAAGAAAGAACCATCTTCCGAACGGAGTTGAAGCTGGTTTGTTCGTCTTTCAAAGCTTCTCCATCAACTGATACCTGTCTAGACGGAGCTTGAAGTTCATCTGGATGACCATCTTGAAGAGTTCCATCTCAGGATTTGATTCTACAACTCTGAACTCTTCTCTGCTTCTACTTTTTCATACTCTGTGTGTGTGGCAGTGGATCAAGTATCTCTTGTGCTTGATCTACGTGTGTGGTGTTGTTCTGATTGTTTGTTTACATCAGACAACGTGGTGTGTGTTTGTTGTAGTGATTGAACTCGCTCATAAGCAGTCTTTCTGCGTGTGTATGTGGACGGTGGATGTAGGATACACAAGTTGTGTACTCTGAACCACCTTAAATCTTCGTGTCCTGTGGTTTGCACATTTTCACGATAGATGATTGATAGGCACGTTGATTCTACACACGCTAGATAGGTTGTTTATGTTGTATTCACAACAAGCACACACTTAGCAATTCTAATTCAAATTAAATTTCTTTGAGATTTCGATAAGTCTGTGTTTCCATCGAAAAGAATGCAACTTGTTTCTAGTTTACAGTAATCTATTCAACCCCCCCTTCTAGATTACCATATTGGATAATTCTGCGCATCTTTCATGGAAAGGCTGGTAGAATCCTCCAGCAAGAACAAGCACAAAAATGCTCTAAAGGTTACAGAAAACACTTCTGAGGGTGAATCAGAAAGTGATAAGAGTGATGAGAGCAGTGAAGATGAAGAAGCCTTTCTCTCCAGAAGACTGCAACACATTCTAGCTAAGAAGAAATACCAGTCAGGAAGAAGGTATTTCAAGAAAGGTAGAGAATTCAAGAGATTTGAAGGCAAAGAAGTCAAGAGATCTGAACCATATGCTATGAGTGTAAGAAGCCTAGACACCTCAAGGCTAAGTGTCCAAAACTAAAGAAGGGTGGGTTCAAGAAAAAGGACAACATGAAGAAATTTAAGAAGTACAAGAAGAAAGCCATGGCTGCTGCATGGAACAATGAGAGTGACTCAGATAGTGAGTCAAGCTCTAATGAAGAAGAAGAAGAAAAGGCCAACCTGGCCTTCATGGCAAATGTCGACGACATGGTAACTTCTTACTCCTCTTTTACTTCATGCAATGAATCTGATTCTGATAGTTTAGAAGATACTTTTAATGAATTATACAATAAATATAAAGACGTTTGTAAGAAATTAAAATTAGTTAAGAAAAATTATGCTTGCCTCGACATAACCAACTCAGATTTAAAATCTAAACCTGAACAATTATAAGAACAAATTTCTGAACTAAAAAGAAAAAATGAACTACTATGTGAAGATGTAAAAACTAAAAATGAAAAGATATCAAATCTAAAAAGTCAGGAAACAATAAGTAAACTTAAAAATGAAATGACAACCACTATCCCTTGCGAGACTTCGGTCCGTTCGTGGGAGACGGATCTGGATATGGACTCTTATTGGGTATAGATATCCAGGGCGTTACAATATTACTTGTGCAAATCTATGTAGATGACATTATTTTCAGATCTACTGATGAATCTCTGTGCAAGTATTTTGAAAAGCTCATGCAAGGAGAATCTGAGATGAGCATGATGGGAGAGCTCAACTACTTCCTTGGATTACAAATCAAGCAAAGCAATGAAGGAACTCATATCTGTCAAGCAAAATACACCAAGGAACTGTTAAAGAAATTTGGATTTGAGAATGCTCAACCACTGTCCACTCCCATGAGCACATGAACCAGGTTAGACCGTGATCCGAAAGGTAAGAAAGTTGATCAGAAACTTTATAGAGGTATGATTGGTTCATTACTCTATCTAACAGCTAGTAGACCTGATATTTTATTTAGTGTATGCATGTGTGCAAGATATCAATCTGATCCTAAGGAATCTCATTTAATATCTATAAAAAGGATCTTTAGATATTTAGCTAAGACTCATAACTTAGGTCTATGGTATCCTAAAACTTGTGAAACTAGTTTAATTGGATATTCGGATGTTGACTATGCTGGATGCAAAGTAGATAGAAAAAGCACCAGTGGCGGTTGTCAATTTCTTGCAAGATGCTTGATCTTCTGGTCTTCAAAGAAACAAAACTCAGTAGCTCTATCAACAGCTGAAGCTGAGTATGTAGCTGCTGGAAGCTATTGCACTCAGCTCCTATGGATCAAACAACAGCTTGAAGACTATGGACTACACATCAAGACCATTCCATTACTGTGTGACAACACAAGTGACATAAATCTAATGAAAAATCCAGTGCAGCACTCAAGGATGAAACATATTGAGGTTAGATATCATTTTATTAGAGATCATGTAGCAAATGGTAATATTAGTATTTCATTTATAGATAGACAAAATCAGTTAGAAGATATCTTTACAAAAGCCTTACCTGAAGAGAGATTTACGTCTCTTAGAAGAGAACTAGGCATGTGCAATTTGTAATAGATATATCTGTACGTAACTGAAATAACATAATAAATTTTAGAATAAGACTTATCCTTCCCCGCGTAATTTAAGTAAATCCATTATCCTTTGCGACATCATCGCCTATTTTGTCGTTTTCCGCATTAACTACTCCACCGTTTCAAAAGTAACTTTATGTCCTTCCGTTATGACGGGAACCCTTCCTTCACTGATTCACTCTCTTTCTCTCTTATCTCTTTCAACTCGAAGGCCTGTAAAACCCTTATCGACTCCAGCATCCCTCTTCATACTTTTGAAGGATCTCCCTCTTCCCGCTCAAATTTCTTGAGGGGTTTTGTTCCTCCTTCTCTCTCGATCCTCCAGAACCCCTTCTTACAAACTTCCATGGCCGCTTCTGGGAGCTCCGACAGTGGGGTGGCTATAGCGCTGCTTCCTCATAGTAGATCAACTGGAGAGATATCAAGTTGTGAAGATCAAACTCTGTGGCAACAAGGCAGTTGACTTAGATGATTTGGAGAAGCATGGTATGCATAGTGTGATTGAAGCCCTTTAGCGGTTGAAGTGGACGGGTATTTGCACTGTTTCTGAACCAAGCTACCCGCACCTGGCCAAGGCGTTCTACACATGTTTGAAATCAGAAGAAGATGGGTCTCTTACCTCCTTGGTCAAAGGTAAATCTATTCATATCACTCATGACCTGTTGGAAAGGCTATTTGGAGTTTCTAAAGTAGGGCACAGTCTAGTGAACTTTGTAGATATTCATGCTAAGGGGCTTGAGATTATTGGAACAAAGTACAAGTTGAAGGATGGTAAGATTGATATAAACCAGTTCAATGCATTCAACAGAATATTGCATTTTATAGTCTGTCAGATTTTGGTACCCAGGAGTGCTACTTTTTCCTCTGCACAGAAGGTGATGTTGATGTGATGTTCTGGGCTATTCAGAAGCAAGATATTAACATGGCTCAGATCATAGTAGAAAGGATGAAGTCTAATGTTGAAGTTATATGGGACAAGAAAAATAAATTGGCAGTGTCCCTTCCTTATGCTCATTTACTTACCAGAATTTTCAGCCATTTTGAGATTGATTTGAAGGTGAACTGATGGAGAAGATGGGTCAGCCCATTCGGACTAGGAATCTAAAGAAGAGTGGATTCTCCTTGGTAGGAAATGTTTGGACCAAGACATTTGTGGCTGAAGGAGATGCCATCATAGGAGAAGCCTCTACTGCTGAAGTTCAAGAAGAATAGCTGTAGTTAGAGAGGATGAGCCTCCTACATCAGTAAGGAGGATTGAAGACATAGTAGCTGAACTCATTGAGCCCTTTGGGCAATCATCTGAAAGTGTGATCCCTCCTTTAATTCCTGCACCTGCTATTATTCAAAAGTCAGTTGATGATCCTGTGGCAAGTGTTGCTCACACTGAGGGGGAGCATGTAGATGCTCATATTGAAGAAACCCCTACTGCTCATGTTGAAGAAGTTGATATGGAAGAGAGCCATGAAGAAACAATTCCAGAGGCTATGACACCAGGCCATATTGAGGATGTTCATATGGAAGATGCTCCTGCTCAGGGGGAGCCTGCAGGTCAGGAGGAGCCTACTGCTAGTGCTCCTAAAGATCAATTCCAAGAAGGTTTAGTTGAAGATACTTCTGAGGATGATGAGCCAGCTGCCGGCTCTGAAGGCAAAGGAAAATGTGTTGCCAAAAATATTCCAATGCTCACCAGAAAGGCACACTATATGTAGCACCCCGAGAATTACAGTAATTGAAAATTTGAGATAAATAGAAAATATGACCACTTAATAATTAGAACTAGTTAAATACGTACACACCGTTATCCCAGATGTAAAAACACATCTAAAAATGTCGTAAAAATCATAGTTAGACTTTAAATAATGTTCTCTAGTGACCCATAAAGAAATTGGGCCAATAAAAATCTTTTGGATTGAGTTTAAAAATTATTACGATTTATTATTGTAATTAAGGAATAAGTCAAAAATCATTATGACACGTACTTAGATGAGTCAAAAAATTAAATAAAAATCATAGATGGACTTCAAATAATATCTCTAATGATCCATCAAGAAATTTGGGTCAATAAAAATCATTTGGGATATGTTTAAGAGTTATTGTGACTAATTATCCTAATTAGGAAACCAAATCGGAAAACTGTTACCATGGAAATAAAACGTGATCATAAATTAAATAAAAATGTTGGAGAGACTCCAAACATCATGCATTGATGAACCATTATTGGAATTGGGCCAATGGATCACTTTTGGCCCATGAATAAAATGGAGCAAGAAAAATAACCAGAAATTCGTAGCCTTAATTGAGCTGAAAATAGAAAGAGGTAATTAGGGCAAATCCCAAGACAATTAGCTTTCTTGGCAACCCAATTCGTGCCTAACCATGGTGGGAGGTTTCCTAAAACCTCACACACTCTTTTGGGGTGAGAAATCATCAAAAAATGGAAGGTGTTAACCCAAAACTGCAACCCTTTCTTTCCTACACCCAATGGGACTTCTAAAAACCCTAGATGCATATATACTTGTCATGAAACCATAGAGGACGAAATTACACATTGTTGGGGTCGTGGGAGGCTGTTCTTGAGCACCAAAGGTGAAGGAAATCGCCCCAACTCGGAGCCTTCTTCCCTGCTGCATCTGCATCGATCTGTGCAGATAGCTCTTCTTGGAGTCGACCTAAGGTACGCCAAACCTTAACCAAAACGTGCAAGAAAGAGGGTGGAGTCTAGTTCCTAATCCCACTGGTTTGCCCAATTTTCATCCAGTGAGTCGGGAGTATTAAGCGTTCTCCTCTAGGCAGTCAGAACTAGGGCTTTCTGGAGAGCGAATCTTATTCAACTCCAAAGGTAGGTCATCTCCATGCCAAACTCTAATTAAACACGTCCATACTTGCATCCATATGTATAGATCATGTTCTTACTGTTTTCCCCCATTTTTATCTTGAGAGTTTCACGTATTAAATCTTGCATGATCTTGACGCTCTATTGTCACGATTTAACCTTAACTTGTCTTATGAGTTCCATACCTCTCTGTGGAGTCATTTTTAGACTAAGTGTTCAACATAGAACTTGTTACCCTATGAGTATACTTTCATTTCGCTCTGGTTTCCCTAATTGTTGTTGACCTTACTGAGAGTATTAGCCCAAACATGAACACTGTGTCATATTCACATAGTCAGTCACAATACATTTTAATACCTAGTCAAATGACTTTTGTTTCTCGATTATTTGCTACTGTACTGTCACGCCCCGACGCAGAATATTGGAACGTGAGGCAGTTGCAAGTAAAGGGTATAGAGCGAGTACTAGACATCAAACCATTTTGCAATGAATAATACTAAAGCAAATTCATTCCATTAATACTTTCAAATGCCTAGTTACAACCACTAATATCAGAGCCATTATATAGGGCCCAATTACATTGAAATTAAGCAAAAGACTTTAACTACTACAACGCTAAACATAGCAATAGGACACTAGGGTACTCATGACATCACTCCAGGTTGTTCCTGTCCTCTTGAGTGTATGGTTCATCCTCGGTCTCACCTGAGAACACAACGACAAATAACGCAGGGTGAGCAAACATCGCCCAGTAGGACTTAAATCTTAGGCTCAAGCAGGCTTTAAGTAATTAATGCATTAAAGGCAGAGTAACTAATGATAGAACGGAAGAGAGAGTCAAGTAAAAATGTATAGCAGTACAGTACGTGAATGAAATAGCAAGACTTTCCAAATATAGACTTTCCAAAATAGCACAAGTGTCGGGAATAGCACAATAATAGCAAGATAGCACAAAGTCAAGTATAGCAAGATGGCCATAGTACAAATAGCACAACGAGTATAGCATAGCACTTTGTTGTCAATGGACAACGAGAGAACATAGCACTTTTGATTGTCATTTAGATAGTCAAGATAGATAGCACTTGAGTGTAATGCCAAACACTCTGATCATTTAACTCCCATGGGCACTAGCACTTTCAGGCGCACATCCCAGGACCAGATCGAGCCCTTTATATATTGCCAGGCATTGATTATATTGTTTATCTTTAGACAATCAGTCAATGGATAATATAGAGTACCAAGAAGTAGATGAGAGCATTAGATGAATATACGAGATAGTAGAGTGAACGTGAATAGATGAGCGAGTAGAGTATAGATGAGAGTTAGTGGACATTGCACCTGAAACGTCGAGTAACGAGCGATAGTAACCGTTGCACAACACGCGCACATGGTGTTGGTAGTCAGGCAGAACTCACGACCTTACCACTGGCCATGTTAAGCACAAGTCTAGAGGTCCGGCGTGATTCAAGACGAGAGTGAATTTCTAATAGCCGTTTGGACCATATTGATCCCTAAAGGGTGTAATAGGTGTTAGGGTACAACCGGCTTGTCGACCATGTGGGAATCTATGGATAGAGGAGACTTACAGAGGCCTTGAACAAAGACTTACTAGTCCGGCAGAAGGAGTATCCGACGGAGAGTTCGTCCGGGTCAAGAAAGTGTGTATATAGAAACAAGTGCTCGACGTTCTAGAGGAGTTCTAGAACGGTGGAGCGTCGATATCGGTATTCCCAAAACATCGTAAGAAACAATAGACAAGTATATTTAAAATATGGTAATTTAATTGCATAATTTACCAGATGTATTATGAAATAATTTCATGCCAAATTACGCCATAATTGGATGGTTCAAAGTGTGTGTCAGTGTCATGAAATTGTAGATGGAAAAGATCATGTGCATGTATTTTAATCATACATAAATGTTTAATTATAACAAGTGTTATTTTCTGTATGTATGACTGTTAAACAAGAGTACAAACACTGTAGATAATCAAGCATTGCTGAGACAGGGGGTTTCTTGAAAAAATGAAGATTGCGACTTACCCTAATGAGGGCCGCGACAGGGTCAACTGAGATCGCGACGGGGTCTGGTACAGGTCGCGACAGGCCTAGTCAGGTCGGGCAGCAGATCGCGACGACAGGCCCTGTCGCGATCAGATCGCGACAGAGGGCACTGTCACGATGGCCCTTGTGAACGCGGCCTATCGAGCCGTCACGTTCACAGGGTCTGCGCCGAGTCCGACAGGGAAAGGACTTTACATTGGATTAGGGCCAGAACTTACCCTATTTGACATCGGGTGATTCAGAAAATCACAACTAACTGTATAGTTAATGAAAAATCATGAAACCAGTTGCAAAATGACCTAGACATGCATGGGTACTTTCAATAAATAGGAATTGGAAAGAAATCAGGGTTTAGACATGTTTTAAACATGGGTATGCATGATGAACATGAAACAGTACATAGTTGAGATCAACGATTAAATTCATAAGATAGGATGAATCAAATTTGGGGCTTTTAGGGGCAAAAGATGCCTAACATGCATCAGTTCCTACAGTAAAAATCTCGTGGCATGGGGTTGAGTATACAAGAGATCAAGAATTAAGAAGAGGGTTCGGGGTCATGTAAGTTGCAGAACATGAAAAATCAAGAACGAAAGATATGCTCGATGGAAGATTATGAAACCAAAGGGCTTTTGTTTCTAATAGACGAGACATCCTACAGAAAAAGTTTCATGGTTATGCTTATGAGAATGCCTACCTTTGATTGTTTTCTTCTTCTAGGGTTAAGAACTTGAAGAAATCGGGGAAGAACTTGAGAGATCCCTCCTCTCCACGAATTCTCCTCCTCTTGGCCTCTCCTTCTGGTCTAGGAACCTCCTGGCACGAGCTAGGGCCGGCCATGAGGGTTTAAGAGAAGTATTTAAGCTTCTCCCTATTCCCTTTCCTAGTTTAAGCCTAACTCCTATTAAATTCCGAATTTCCTATTTTCCTCTCCCCTTTTTAAGCAAGAGATCTCCTATTTGGGTTGGGAGAGAGGGAATTTCGTGACCAATCAATTAGGGTAGGTTTAGGAATCCAATTCTAACTCAAACTAACTATTACTGTATTAAATATCTCTTTTCTATTTTAGTAATATTTTAGTTACGAATTTTGGGTATTTCTCTATTATTCCCCTTTTTAAAATCTCTATTTTAGCACACTCATGTCTAATGGGTCAATATAGAAAAGCCCATTACTCCTTTTCTTTTAATGGGTTTTATTTAATTCTCTCTATTTGATTTCCTAGTTGATTTAATACATCTTCCTTTTATTTGATTTTCTAATAATATAAATATTTAATAATAATAATAATTTTTTTTCCATAAATTTAGGGTTGCTACATCCTCCCCCTCTTAAAAAGAATTTGGTCCCCAAATTCATGTGATCATTCAGGAGAGAATGTCTTACCGAAAAGATCGGGGTAGTTCTGTCTGATGGTTCCTTCCGGTTCCCAGGTTGCTTCTTTCACTCCACGGTTATTCCATAGGACTTTAACCACATAGATGGGACGGTTCCTGAGTTGTTGTATCTTCCGTTCCAGTATCTTGACTGGCTTCTCTTCGTATGTCACATCCTTGTTCAATACCAACTTCTCGTGGCGAATGATGTGCGTGGGGTCGTACACATATTTCCTAAGCATGTAAACATGGAACACATTGTGTACACATGACAAATCCGGTGGCAACGCCAGCTGGTATGCAACCTCACCAACCCTTTCGAGTACTTCAAAAGGACCGATGAATCTAGGGCTGAGCTTTCCCTTTACACCGAATCTTTGGATGCGACGAGTAGGTGACACTTTTAAGAACACATGATCACCCACTTGAAATTCCAGATCTCGCCTTCTTTTGTCGGCGTAGCTCTTCTGTCTGGATTGGGCAATCTTGAGCCGATCTCTGATTACCTGAATGTCCTTCGTTGTTTGTTGCACCATGTCTGGGCCTAGCCATTGCTGTTCTCCAACCTCATTCCAGCATGCAGGGGATCTACAATTCCTTCCGTAGAGTGCTTCGAACGGTGCTATCCTGATACTCACTTGGTAGCTGTTGTTATAGGCGAACTCAATAAGAGGTAGGTGCTCATTCCAATAACCTTGAAAATCTATAGTGCAAGCTCTCAACATGTCTTCCACTATTTGGTTGGTTCTTTCAGTTTGCCCATCGGTTTGTGGATGGAATGAGGTACTAAAGTTGAGTTTAGTACCTAGTGCACCTTGCAGTCCTTTCCAAAAATGAGATGTGAATCTCGGATCTCGATCCAAAACAATAGATGATGGAATGCCATGTAGTCTTACAATCTCCTTGACATATAAGGCAGCTAGTACCTCCACTGACCGCTTACTCTTTATAGGCAGAAAGTGGGCGGATTTGGTTAGTCGGTCCACAATGACCCATATGGCGTCGAGTCCACCCCGAGTCTTGGGTAAACCCATGATGAAGTCCATGCCGATGCTTTCCCATTTCCATTCCGGAATATCAAGCGGTCTGAGTACACCTGCAAGGCGCAGGTGTTCCGCTTTTACTTGTTGGCAAGTAAGGCAGTGAGCGGCATGCTCAGCTACCTCTCTTTTCATGTTCGGCCACCAAAATGTTCTTTTCATATCTTGATACATTTTGGTACCTTCTGGATGAATAGTATACCTTGTCTTGTGAGCTTCATTCATTAGTCATCTCTTTAATTCTTCATTGTCGGGAACACATGTCCTTCCTTGAAAGACAAGCCTTCCGTCCTCAGTCATTGCAAAGTCCGGTCTTTCAGTTAGAGTTTCTTTGACGCGAACTAAGAATGGATCATGTCTTGTTGAGCTTTGATCTCCTCCAGCAGATCAAATTGAATCTTGATATTGGCAACCAAGACTCGATCATCTCTATGTTCGATATTTAAGTCTAACCTTGCGAATTGTTCTAGTAGTTGCATCTCGCCAAGGACTAGACTTGAGACAAATGCCATTGGCTTCCTACTAAGAGCATCAACCACGACATTTCCCTTGCTTGGGTGGTATTGGATGTGGAAGTCGAAATCTTTCAAGTATTCCAGCCATCTCCTTTGTCTCATGTGAGTTCCTTCTGAGAGAATAAATACTTCAAACTTTTATGGTCTGAGTAGACAGTGAATTGCTCGCCATATAGATAGTGTCTCCAAATCTTCAAGGCGAAGACCACGGCAGCCAGTTCGAGATCATGTACAGGG
>CM024755.1:144410689-144670875 GCA_014218235.1 Colocasia esculenta | reverse complement strand
TACTCTTCAACAAGTACAGTCAGAAAGAGCAGGTGCTGAGCCACTCGTATGAAGTGTGCAATCGATATTTATCGTGGATGTTGTCAACAAGCAGCTCTACAAAAATCATATAAAAATTCTCAGTTTGCATTAAAAGCCTCTAAAACACCAAAACAAGCTTTTCAAGAAGAAATTATGGCCACAGAACCCATAATAGAAGAAGCTCAATCTTCTGCCAGACCTCAAGCTTCTTCACCCCAAAGAGGCAATATGATAGTTCTCAACATGCATATAATTTTAATATTCCATATAAAGTATTAACTCTAGTCAACCAGCACAACCTCCAAATGAAAAACTATTTTTGATAAATACCAGTTCTTTAAAACTGAACCATCTACAGATCCATATGTTTTAGATATATACAACATGGTTCATATTAAAACAAAAAAAACATAGTTAAAACAGTCTCTGAAACATTTGAGACTCAGTTTATGAATAGTTTAGCAGAACTTTTTTCTGATAATTTATAACCATACGAGCTTTACCACGCTTTTGTTCAGAATAGTCATATGAAGCTTATTAGAATCTGGTTCCTTTATATTTATTAGAATCCTATTTGTCTGTTTTGATAATTCCATTGGATTTGTTTATGTATTATGATATCAATTAATTTCATTTTATTATAATTTTATGATTGCATCTTCGCAATTTCTTATTATAACCTTTATTTCTCCGGAATATGAAGGCTTAATCACACCATCTATGATATCTGAAAATAAAATTATCGAACTTCAATATGAAGGATGTGTATCTAATCTATCCTTAATAGATGTAAATAATGAATCTCATACCATATATTTTGATCAGTTATATGCTAATCAAAAAGATACGATTGACTTATTAATAGGAAATGATATCTTAGATAAACTGCATCATATCACCATAAATCCTAATACAATCACGTTTACGTTTAATCATAAACCAATAACAGTTAATCATAGGTACACAACATCGGTAACACAATATGCATGAAATAAATAATTACAATATGTTCATCAATAACTAGATACTACATGCCACATTTAAATAAATACATTACATTCATAGGAATAAACTCATTTATATCTATAAGATTTATATATTATAGCATTAATTACATATTATATGCACAACATTACTTAAATACAATATGCATAGGATTTAAATAAGTACAACATGTACAAAATTTACAAATAAGATATATATATATATGTTTATCTTGTGCATATGATAGCAATCTATTTCAGTACATATTACATTGTTTATAGAGTATAATGTACTTAAATAATACTGGCATGGTGTATGTATATATAGTGTATGCTTGTATAATTATTTCTATTTTTCTGCCGAAATGCCAGTTAACATCAACAACAATTGACGTTGATGTCATGTTGACGGCAACATACATGCTGTTGATTGCATAGCCAGAGGAGCTTGACGTCCAGATCGATGGACGTTGACTTTTTGTGAACGGCAACATGTTGGCGTTTATTTTCCCAGTTTTGTTACGGCTTTAGATTTGGTAACGCCCACGTTTCCTCCGGTTCTAGATTAGGAAACCTAGCTCTAATGGTAGGAGACCTACCCTAATGCGTACCCCAACCCACCTAGTCTATACAACCTAGTGCTTTCGGTAAGGAGAAGTTTTTGCTTGGGAGAAACCCTAGAATTTTCTGTGAGGAAACCCGATCTTTGGGGAGCTGGATCCGACAACTGGAGGAGTCTTCTAGCAATCTGCATCGACTAGGAGGTACTCCATACATCAAGGAATCATCCCCGACTCCAAGAATTGAAGCACATCGGCAAGAAGGACCAGATCTGGAGCGATTTTGAGCAGCTTCTTGGCTTGGCCGAGGAGAGCTTCAGCAACCTAATTAAACCTTTATAGATTTTCTATAATGCAAGTGATCTAGGGATCTCATCCCTACCCATATTCCCTAGGTCTTAGGCAATTTTCCGGATTTTTATTCGAGTCCTGAAACCCCCAATTCTCTTGTATTTTCAGGCTCAGTCTGCATTTCTGCAAACAGCAGGTTGGCGGCCACTTGTGTGCCACCAAGTTCTTGAGTTAGCGGCAGCTTATTGTGCCGTTAACCCCTGTTGGCGGCAATACCTGTGCCGCCAAGTTTTTTCAAGTTTGACAGAATGATTATTGATCTCTATAATGCGTTTATTGGACTTCTGGGTATGTGTGCATGTTGTAAAAATTCCCTGTGGTCAGGAACAGTCATTAAGTCATATCATGAGGATTGGTTGAATTTTGTATTTAGTTCTATTTATTTCTGTATTTAGTTCTATTTATTAAAATTTCTATAACTGAATAATGAGCATGAATTGACCATGAAAACTCCTAAATAAATAGATCCATTGTGTATTAGGGTTTTGTAAATTTTCCCTATTCGTAAGATGACTATTTTCATATTTAAACCTATTAGATACTACTGTTTTACTGTAGCACCTTGGAAATTTCAGTGATTTAAAATTTCTAAATAAATAGAAAATAGATAATTGCAATATTATCGAAACGGTAGAACTTACGTACCACTATCGTATGTGAGAAAACACATCAGAAAATTTCGTAAAATTATGAATCAACCCCAAACATCATTCTTAAATGTTCCACGAAGAAATTCGTGCAACTAAAAATCTGATTGACCAAGTGTACGTCGCAATGCGACCGATTATCCAAATTAGGAAACTAAGTCAGAAAATCATTAACACGGAAATATAACCCGACCATAAATTAAATAAACATGTTGGAGAGTCTTCCAACATCATGTATTGATGACCCGATATCGGAATTGGGCCATGGATCACTTTTGGCCCAAGAACAAAATTGAGCAAGAAAAATACCAGAAATTCACAACCCTAATTAAGCTGAAAATAGAAGGGGGTAATTAGGGCAAATCCCAAGGCAATTAGGCTTTCTTGGTAACCCAATTTCGTGGATAACCATGGTGGGAGGTTTCCTAAAACCTCACACACTCTATTGGGGTGAGAAATCACCAAAATATGGAAAGTGAATGCCAAAACCGCACCTTGCCTTTCCTTCACCCAATGGGACTTCTAAAACACACTAGATGCATATATACATGCTATGAAACCCTAGGGGACAAAAATATACATTATTGGGGTCATGGGAGGCTGTTCTTGAGCTCCCAAAGGAGGAGGAAACCACCCCAACTCGGAGCTTCTTCCCTGTTGTGTTCTGCATCGACCTGTGCAGAAAGCTCATCTTGGAGTCAATCAAAGGTAGGCCAAACCTAAACCAAATCATGAAAGGCTTATACCCCTGGAAAGAGGGTCGAGTCTAGTTCCTAATCCCACTAGTTTGACTATTTTTTATTCAGTAGATTGGGTGCACTAAGCGTTCTCCTGCAAGTGGTCTGAACATAGGTTTTTTGGAAAAAAATGGACTTCTTCAACCCAAAAGTAGGTTTTCTCGTGCCAAACCTCAACAACTCATATACCAATGTGTAGAGCATCAAGTCTACTTTCATTTCCAAGTGGTTGCATCGAATTTCATTGAGTATATCTTGAGTTATAAGCGTTTTGCCAAAGTCGCGCATGTTAATCGCGTTTTATGTTTGTGGGGGTTTCTCGCCCATCCCGAGGCCATTTTAAATTATTCCAAAACCATAGTTTTTAACCTATTCCATGTTTCCAACAAGTTTCATGTTGATGCTTACTGGGTCTTTTAGACTCATACTTGCTTCGGCATACAGGTGTGGCAGGTGTTCTCGTCTTGAGGAGGATATAGCAAGGAGCGACATCGAACGAGAGGAATAGCTGCTTGTGGAGTTTACTAAATAGTTGTTTCATTCCATAGTATGCAATAATGTTATTCATATGAACAATGTTATGGACTATATTTTCATTGGGAATGTAATAATGTGGACTCTTATCATTTTCATTTACTATATAGACTGTGAAATGATGTGATGATGATGGAATGCGAAGAGTTATTCTTTTTATTTTCACTATACTCATTAGTTATTCATGTATATATCAACCTATCGTTTAGTGTGGGTTAATATCCTACTGTGACGGCATTCTTTGTACTGACGTGGAATGGTATAGTCGTACCGATATGAAGAGGTCGTTACATATTATGAGAATGCTTTTGATGATTATTTGTACATATTATTATATGGACATGTATGAGTACAATTATCATAAAAAAATATATTTATGTTATCCATGAATTTTAGTTATCACCAAAATAAAAGATAAATATAAGAGTGGCTCAACAGAGCCCATCAGTATGGTGCCCCTTTGTGGTCATGCTTAGCATGTAAGGCCCTAGAATTCCTCTCCTATGTACGTGTTTAATTGTGTGAAAATGGATGCTGGTGTGTATGGATATATGTATGTATATATTTATATATAACTAATTGATGTATTGTTGTAAATATATGAATGTAATCTATTATATATATATATATATTTTTTTTATTTATAGTATGAGAATGTGTATAAGTGTGCCTGTTTGAGCAGTTTTTAGTTCTGTGCAGACGATCTGTTGGCGTCAACAAGAGTTGACGTTGATGGTTAGTCAGCGACAACATCGACAGATGCCAACTCCATACTGGCGGCCAGTGATGTTGACGTTAATATGCCAGATCTGTTGCATTTTCAGATCCAGAAAACGCCCCCGAAATCTTCGCCCCTTGTTATGGTAATCGTTCTCCAACGGTAACCCAGCCTTACCCAATTACGTCTCTGACCCTAGCTCTATAAACACCCCATCTCCGGCTAGATCTAACCCTTTTGGCTCTTGAGTCAAAACCCTAGTTCTCTGTGCGAAAACCCAATCTTTGAGCTCTGAAATTCGGCGATTGGAGGCTTCATCCGGTGCTCTACTGCGACTGGAAGGAAGGCTGGACATCAAGGAGCATCTTCCCAACCCGGTGGACCCTAAAGACCATCACAGAACCCGGATCGATGGAGTTTTGAGGACTCTTTGGCTCTGGCCGAGGAGGGCTTCTCCGGATTAAATCATTGCTGTGGATTTTCCAAGAGGCAAGTAACCCTTCTACATCATTCCTACGTACGTCTAGTAGGTCCTAGGTATTTTTTGAATTTTTATTCGTGTCCTGGAACCTCAATTTCACCAAGTTCTTGCAAGCAGTCTGTGTTTTGCACATACAGGAACTTAACGGAAAGATCCCTTGCCGTTAAGATCTTCAGTTGGAGGCACACTTTGTTGCCGTTAACCTGATAAACAGCCACCTGCATGCCGTCAAGTTTGCCAGACTGCAACAGTGTACATGTTTGACCTGTATGATCTAATTTTCGGGATTTTTCGCATGAGGATATATGGTAAATTTTATATGATATGTAAATATCTATGTTGGAGTATGTTGTGAGATTTTATGAATTTTGGTGGAATGCTTCAATTACTAGAATTTCTGAAATGTCTGGCTAACAGGTTTTAATCTTGTAAAAATTTCATTTGTGCAATCTGTGTGGAATCCAAGTGTCATAAAATTTCTGTGTAGTGTTTGTGGGTTTCAATTCATGTTGTAGAAATTTGGGAAAATTTTGATATCTGAAAAAAAAGTGTTACATTTTCTGAATGGTAAAACAGTAAGCATGTTTTATTAGTGTAGAAATTCAGATAAATAGTGTGGAAATAGTTAAATTCCTAGAAATTGACATATGTTTAGGACTATTAGTATCCATGTGTAGAATGAGTTGTGGGTCTGAACAATGAAAATCCATGTTAGTTTGACTATGTTTACTTTGTATAATACCACTGTTAGAATTTTCATAATTTATGTGTAATTCAGAAAAATGCGAAATTGGTATGCATGATGGGTAACCTGTAAGAAGTTTGTGGTTAAATTTTCATATTGAAACGATAACAGTAACTACATATGTTGGTTTTATGTGACATTGATCAATTAATACATGTTAATATGGTTTTATAAAATTTGCTAATTTCAGCATGATTAGACTTGTTTCGAATCTATTAATATGAGAACAGTAGTACCATGCTAGTTAATACTGAAGTATGTAAATGTGTGAGCATGAAATGGATGTGTTAAAATTGTGCATTAAGTGTGTGTTAAAAGATTAGAGAAAATGTGTAAATGTGCCAATGGGTGACACTGCTACCTTAGAGGGTTGTAAAACTGTAGCGTAGTAAAGTCCCTACGAAAGGTTCATATGTGTGTGATATCCCATGGGCATTGGGATGAAATCCTGGAGGCGGACAAGTACCGCTGGTTAGGTAGAGAGTGCTTCTCCCGATTCTGCGCAGTAACTAAGATTATCACTATAATGTCTAGGTGATAGATATGTGTGTGATGTGACAAGGGTGTGTCCTTCTAGAGGTGGTTTGGACTATGTGTCATGGCATATAATTAAGAATATGTGAGCATGTGTGTGAGAGTGTGAACATGTGGACTAGATAGTGAAATTGTGTAAATGATTAGGTGAGAATATGAATCAATGGTATAACATGTAAAATGATAATTACTTATATGAATGTGATATATCCATGTCAAAACAACAATCTATTCATGTGTGTAGATGTGTTAACCATGTGAAAATGATCATAGAATCCATGCTAGGAATGTGTTTGTAATATGTGTAAACCCCATGTTTAAAATGGTTATTATCTTAGCATGTGAATGTAGTTAAATGAGATTTAGTTTAGTATATTGTAAAGTAGGTTTTAAGTCATTGTAAAATTGTTATAAATCACTTATCATGTGTAGCATGTGTAGAAATCATGTTTAGATTTTTGAAACATTATCAAATCCATGCTTTATATTATAATGGTGTAACATGAGAACGTAAAAAGTCATGTGATGTATGTATGTTAGTGTGGTTGGAGTTACATGTTGAGTTCTTTTGGACTCATTCTTGCTTCGGCGTACAGATGCAGATATTTCTACTTCTTCCGAGGAGATCGTTAGGAGCGACTCAGAGCGGGAGTAGAGACTTTTGTCTTGGATTCAACATTGTATTTCCTTCTTTCATAGTATGTAATAAAAGACTCTACGTAGTCTTATATGGACAATGTAATAATTGAAATTCTCAGTTATGAAGTATTTACTTTTCCTTTCTATATAGACTGTGTATAAATGATGATGATAGAATAAGAGTTACTTTCCAGTTATTTCATTTCCGCTGTCATGTGTCATATATTGTGTATGTTTCAGCCTAATTGTACAATTGTTGGTTAAATGTCCCACTGTAATATCGTTCATTATATCGATGTGGGTTGGTGTAACCGTACCGGTATAAGGAGGGTCGTTACATAGTATATGGGAGTGTCATGATGTCCTTTGGGGAAAGACTTCACAGAGCAAGGTAGTTGCTCCCATACAACAAGGTAATCATGAGGCTATGCTCAACCCCCATCCTTGCCCATCTTGTTGCCTTTTTCGGGGGCACTTTGCTGACATTGTAATCAACTGAGGACTTACTCAAGTTGTATCCTTGTTGAGCATAGACTTTTCAAGGCACTACCTTCTCATTCAAAGCTATATTAGCTCTAAAAGTGGGGGGGGGGGGGATTAGCTTTCTGGGCTCGTGGGTCCTTTGGCCACGACTAAGCCTTATCATGAGGTCTCGACCTTTTGCACTTCCCAAGAGTTTTGCCCAAGAGCTACCCATGTGTCTAAGGGGGCCTTTCTAGAGTTCTTCTGTCGAGCTTGGGGCAACTTTCCCTAGGGTGGGCCCATGGGGCTCAAGCATGTATTTTGTGTGGGCTAGGCTTATTCCCCAATTTCCCCTAATGGCCTTAGCTTGGGCTATCTTTTATTTGGACTGCTTTCATTGGGCCCGGTGGGTGTTAGGCTTTAAGCGGCAAATTTCCACTCTCCACATCGACCCCTTAGTTCTGAGCTAGTTTTTAGCCCGGGGAGTAGAATGCTTGGGTTCATAGGAGTCAGGTGCAAGTGCCTTGCTTTTGAGTTGCTCAGTGGTCTGTTTTATGGTGGCACGCCCTTCCATGATTTTGTTGTGAATGTGCCTCGAGAACTGTGGTAATGACGTCACACATCCTTTCGAGTCCTTTACAGCCGACTAGTGGCGGATCCTCAAACTTAATCCAGTGGGGTCACTTGAGTGTAGGGAGGTCACCTTAAAAGTCAGTGGGGTCACCTTACATAAGATTACATAAAAATTTGACTTACATAAACAAAAAAAAAGGAACTCTTTAAGACCCTCTTCCAAGTCAGTGGGGTCACGTGACCCCACTGATATAAGGAGGGTCCGCCACTGCAGCCGACCTTGTAGCCACTGCCACTAGGTGTATCTTATGATGATTATGATGTCTTAATTTCTGCATGCCCCTTTAAGCGGCGAATTTTCACCTCTCCAAATGTAATCTTCAATTTAAACTCTCTTAAGAAGTGATCAATAATTAAATCTGTAATATTTTGTACATTAAAAGATATTTTCTTACTTCTCAAGTCCCTTCCGAGGCTAATACGAAGAGTCATTTTTTTTGTTTTTTTTTTCGGGGGGGGGGGGGGGGGGGGGGGGGGGGGGTGTGTTTTAGTAGAAACTAGAAGTGTGTGCCTATAACATTTGCATACAATGTAGGAGAATTATTAATTAATCTCTTTTTTTAAAAAATTATTTTTAGGTCTCTAATTTACATATTTATAGTCATAGACATAAATATGTAATTACATATTTTTTTAAATAGAGATTTAAAAATAAGTCTAAAAAAATAAAACTAATTAGTAATTCTCCCTACTATGTAAGGGTGTCAATGTGCCGGGTTTGGACCGGGCCCGTGCTGGCCCGGGCCCAGCCCAGTTTTTGATAGTTCGGCCCAAGCCGGCCCGGCCCGGGACGAGGCCCAGTTTTTTGAAGTCCGGCCCGACCCGAAAAAATAAGGTAAGGCCCGACCCAAGTCCGGCCCGATTTTATTTTTAAAGATATTATATTTTTTTTATTTATTTTTATAATAAATTTAGGTTCATTTAATCAAAATAGTATAAAATAAATATTAGACTAATCTAGATAAACTTATTTCAAGTTGTTACAAATATAAAATAAATGTTAAGTCATTAAATACAGTTTCACAACACAATTTTCAATCTAAAGTTTTAGAATATTAGAATTATCACCGTGTTACTTATTTTTTTTAAAAAATACTGGGCCACCAGCCAGGCTGAGCCAAATCTGAGCCCAGTCCAATCTTACTCTGGGCCAGACCGGGCTGGGCCGGGCTCAAAATTAAAAAATATTAAAATATTCGACCCAAATCTGTGTAAAATCATCGGGTCCGAACCTTCAGGTCGGTCCGGCCCAATTGACACCCTTACTACTATGTATTCCTCCCTATAATATTTAAGCAGAAGGGTGTCTTTCTCTCTCCCTTCTAGACTTTGACCTGCCGTCCTTGTGCCGAAGCACTGGCTTTGGATCGTGGGTGGGTGGGGGACCGAGACAAAACGCGTGCATATGCCTTCGCATTGACTCTTCCCCGGAATTCATCGGTTTCAAATAAATAACAATAAACAGATATAATTACGGAGCCGCTCCGCTCCGACGACCGCCATCCAGCTTTCCTCGGTCCCATTGCCCTCCTCTCTCTCTCTCTCCCTATCTCTCTCTCTCTCCGCCGTGTTTGGTGTGTGTGTGTGTGTCTCTCTCTTATTAGTTTCCATCGCCGTGGAGAGGAGAGGGACGAGCGCCGGAAAGGGCGAAGGCGTCGTTAACGTTTCCCTCCTCTACTTGTTCCTACTTCTCCATCCTTCTTCTTTAGCGTTTCCGGAAAGAGCGTGTAGGCGTCCCAGCCATGTCGTCTCAGGAGTACATGGACAAGATGCAGCTCCGGCAAAACTACCGAACCTCTGGCACACCGACCTCATGAGAACCGTTTGTCGCCGACTTCCCTGTAAGATCCCTCTGCTTCTGGTTTCCATTTCCCCAACCCCAACTCTCTCCAAGCGCCCACCCTCCACTTCGATCGAATTTGGGACCTCTGATTTGGAATGTTTCTCCTTCTGTTTCCTGTTGTTGCAGATTGTTGCTTGGCCTTCTGGTGGTTAGTGCACTACTCAATCTAATCTGCTGCCTACTTGTTTCCTGATCGAGACAAGTTATTTTGTAAATAGACGAGTATATTGAACCTTCTGAGATCTCATGCTGCTTGTCATTTATATGGTGGTTATGTTTGCTGTGAGGGCTTTCAACAGGCTTTCGGTATTTTTAGACCGACCTTCTAAGGATATTCCTCGATGCCTCATGCCAAAGAACGTGCAATATGCACCAATTGTTAAATGATCCAAATCTTATGGTGGAATCGGCATTCTCTGTTCCTTTACGGTTTATGATCTATTATGTGTCTCTTGAGTTGGAAATCAGAATTCGTGGGCCGCCACAGCAGAAAATTCACTTCCACTGCCTACGTGTCACTGGATCTCTTATCTCCCTGTTTCATGTTTGATGCTTTGCCTTCCCGGGGTAACTCCAAACGGCTTCTCTTATGGACTCCTCGGGATCCCTGACAGGAATTGATTCTTTTTGAGAATGTGCAGAGAGCATCCATCTGCACTATAAAGGGGCAACCCAAAATTGAGAAAATGTTGGATGCAGGGGAAGTAGGGGAACTGCATTAGTCTTCGGGACATTGTCCACTTATATTGTCAAAGTAATCCATTTGTAGAAAAGAATTCATCAAATTGACGGAAGTAGGAGAACACATGGCTGGAAAGAGAGGGAAAGATGAAGCATCCACCTTTTTACTGAATATACTTTTGTTATGTCAAAGATCACCTTAAATCACTGGCATGCTGAGGTTGTTGTAAACATATCCTTCTGTTCTGTAGAATCTGTTTAATGAATTCCCAACTGTTACCTAGTTAGTATATTACCTGGTTATTCTATAGACATGGCTGATCTATGAGAAGATGGGGGACCTTAAACTTCAGGATGTTCTTGTGTGTCTTTTTCTCCTTATTTCCTTTTTCTGTTCCTTTTGCAATTAGTTGTGTTTGTAGAAATCTTACCTTTGTTTATCCAATATTCTATAATGGCACTTGGTGAAATGCTCCCATCTGGTGCTCTTAGTTCTGTTGGTAGAAGCGAGTACTTGTTTGATTTGCAATTAAAGCCACACAAGGTGTTTTCTATGTTATCAAAGGTGACTGAGGCGGTCGCCTGGGCCATGAGGTGAGGCGAGGCAGCCTCAGGTTGCCTCGTTCAGGCCCATTTTGGCTTGGCAATCCCAGGCCTCAGTTGCTACCTTCTTTGCCCCTGTCCCACCAACACAAACTGGCCCACAAAGAGGCCCATTTAAGCTAGTAATTTTCACTTTCTATTATCATTTAGTGTATTTATATATGTGAGTCTGAATTTGTTGCTTGCAGCTTAGTTTGTTAAATTTTACATTTATGAATGAATGAATTTAGTGAGTTATTCAATAATTTGGCACATAGGAATGAATAGTTTAATAAATTATATTTGTTTTATGCATCCATGTACATGATATTTATATATATAATCATATTTTTGAACTATATATATTATTTAATAGTATATTGCCTCAATTGCATAGGCCATTGCCTAGGCATTTGAGGCTGAGGTAACCTCGGCCCCATGGAAGGCAAAATCGGTGGAATCGACCCTAAATCGACTGATTCAGGATCGGATCGACAGCCTGCGATCCGATTCCGGGGGAAAGTCCCTTGGACGTCTAGACTTCCAGCTGGATCGGCCAGAGTCGAGTAAAAACGGACTGGGTCGGTTGATTCCAGACTGATCTAGGCCGATTCTCCTACTTGTTCAGGCCTACTTATTTACCTGAATACCATTTAAGTAAATGTTAGAATTTGTGGTTTCATTTGCTTAAGATATTACATGTAATAAGGAAGTATCTCCCATTTGAATCTAATAAAAATATTAGAAAAATCATATCTCTTATCAATAAAATGTCAACTCTCCCTTCAAGAAAAAAATCATGATTTTGGTGATTTCATCAAAATAGCGACTTTCTAATCTCTCATAATTTGACATATCTAAAAATTTTATAATTCAAATAAATCATTAGAGTACTAAAAATTTAAAGTCCGATGAAAAAAGTCAAATATATATATGACTTCTCCAAAGAACCCACTCTCTTACTGACTGAGACTTAATTGCTGTCAGTAGGAGAGTGGCTCCCTTAGAGAAGTCATATGCACGTTTGACTTTTATTATTAGACTTTAGAATATTAGTAATTTATTGAGTTTATTTGAATTATGAAATTTTTAAATAGGCCAAAATATGAGGGATTATAAAGTTGCTATTTTGATGGAATTACCAAAATTACGATTTTCTTCTTGGATGGGAGAGTTGACTTTTCATTGGTAAGAGATATAATTTTTTTGATATTTTTATTGGATTCAAATAGGGGGTACTTCTTTATTTACATGTAATATCTTAAGTAAATGAAACTACAAATTCTAACATTTACTTTCTAAAATTTACTTAAATGGTATTTAGGTAAATAATACACAAAGTATTTAGTTTCATCTTTCATATACTCATCTGCAGGGTTTAAAAATATGTTTGTTATGTTTAGAAAACATTGGAGACCTATGGTAGCATCTGGAGAGCTTACCTCATCTCAAGGTCAGAGCTTTTGACTTTTAAAAGAGGGTTTTATCATTTCTATCCAAGATCCGATTAAGGAGTTGCTTTCTTACTAGTAGTTTACATGTTAATCAAACAGTGAGCATATGAATCTTTGATTTCTCTAATCCACATCATCACATTACCAGTATGGAGGAGGGCATCTATCGGATATTCAAATCGATATCTAGTCACTTGGGCACAACTTCATCCTTGTTGGGGCGGGGCATTGGGGAGAATAGATTTTGGATCAATCTTCGACAAATATTGAGAGATTAGGAATGCCAACGAGGATCATGACAGTCTACAATTTTAATTGAAGAACTTAATATGATAAAGTTAAGTTAACCCAATAGAATATAAACACTTGAAAGACACATTATACACATGTAAGTTTCTATTCTTTTTTTGAGAATGGTAATACGACCACTTAATTTTATTGGGAACACAAGGTTAGTACAGTGTAAAGTAGATAAGTGAGCTTCCTCAGCCTAAAAACTGAAAACTAAACTGTAACTCCTAGTGGTTGTGGATTATTCTATATTTCAGTAATTATTTGATGAATGTTAATTTAGTCTGATATTAATGTGCCAGCCAAAGGATTATAATTAATTTCATAAGGATCTAGATCCTTAGATTACCCTTGTATGCTTAAACCATTAGTGTGAGATCCAATTTAGGTAATAGTGATTAGCAATCTTCATATTAGCAAAACTTTTTGTACGGAAGTCCAATTAAGGTGTAATTAATGCCATAATTATGTTAACTAAAATGTTATGTTGACACTTTTCTAATGATACCATCTGGGATGTCAAATTTAGGCTGGTTACAGGATTGGTCTAGGTACCCAAAGTTTCCAGAAATTATAAAATCCCCCCTAAGGGGGGAATTGATATTGTGGTTCACTCAAATATAAGGACAAAGGAGTCGGATGAGATGGCAATGTTACATGAGGTGGCACTCTTGAGGTGAGGAGACAGACTCGACACCTCTTGCATAAAGAGAGAACATATTATAGGAGATGTGTGTAGATAATGCAGATGGCAAGCAGCATTCTTTGGAGTAGGTGGCTGCATTTCATGTACATGGAATAAGAGGTGGCAGCAAGGGGAGCTAGGGCATGCCCATCTCATTTAGAGTAATATTATCAGCTGATGTCACATGCACACCCCAACGTGGGGGTGGCAATACCTAGGGCAAGACAATAATCACATGGGTAATCACTCCTACTTCTAGCCTTAAGTCTCCTCATCCCCTTGTGGTCCTATCACATGGGGTTGTGCTTGTGACATTAGCCCTTGTTGTACACTATTATTTTCTCATGCAAGGCTTCAGAGGGTGACACCAATCCAAGTAGGTATCAAGGCCGTGAGAGTTGAGAATTAATGGTGATTCAACCTTTTCAAAGGGGCTAATTGATCACACCTCAACCATTGAGGAGGCAGACTTGGTTGAGTTAGGAGTCCCGGTAAATCGACACCACATGGGGGTGTGCTTGCCACGTCAGCCATTGTTGTACATTGTTACTCTCTTATGCAAGGCTTACGAGATTGACACCAATCCAAATTGGTATCAAGGCTCTGAGATTTGACATTTATGGCATGAAACCTCAACCTTTGAAGAGGCTGACTTGGTTGAGATAGGAGTCTGTATAAATCGACATCTGCATTTATGATTAGAAACTCTTACAGAGTGATGCAGAACAGTGAGGGGAAGAAGGGGAACAGGCCTCATGCCTAGGGATTCGCACCCAAGAAGAAAGGAGGAGAAGAAATGCGGCTATCTCAGCAGCGGCACTCACAAACACATTTTTTTTTAAAAACTTTTTTACTTTTCACTGCTTCCCCCCAAGGGGTGAACAAGCATATAAATAGAGGAGGGAAAGAAAACCCTAGGGTACCTTTTACAAAAAGGTAAGGACCAAAGTACCCCTAGGACCAAAAAGGGTAAAATCGCAGCCAAAAATACATAGAAAATGAAAAGGCTCCAATGGGCTCCTGATGGGCCAAACAACCCCAAATGAGGTACCAAATAAAAGAAAATACATCAACAAAGTAATAACTCGTCCTCTAGCCAAATGGATGCCGAAGTCGTAGGCGGGCGCCTCCTCCCCTGATAAACACGGATCGGGTCGAACCGAACTCGTGCTCGAGTGTCCTCACCAACCCTCCCCGCCTGGGAAGAACTCGACCCCGTCGAGTAGGGGTCCTGGACGCTCTGATGTCGCTCCAAAAGGTCCGAATCGATCGATCTGCTGTAGCTCATCATGTGTAACCTAGGTGTCCTCGGAGGGCGGCTGGCCTCTCCAACGAACCAGGTAGCACTGATAGTCGCCGCTATGTGAAGTAACTACCTGCTCGTCTAGTATGTGGTCAATTTTCTCATGCCGTGTTCTGTTTGTGGCTGCAGGTGGACACTCGGGGGTGGGGTCACTCTTAAAAGTGGAAGAAGGCTCAAAGGGCTCCCTAGGAATCACTGTCGAGTCTTGATATGCTACTAGGTCCGAGACATTAAATGTGGAACTCATACCATAATCGGCTGGTAGGTCAAGAACATACGCATTGGGCCCGATACGTGTTAGTACTTTAAACGGGCTAGCTCCCTAAGCTTGTAGCTTTTTCACGGTTCCTGAAGGAAACCGCTCAAGTCTAACCCTGACCATGACGTAATCTCCTACCTGAAATTCCTAGCGGTGATGGTGTAAATTTGCTGCATTAGCATATTTTTCGTTACTTATTTCAATTTGCCTACGGATGCTCTCATTCAAACTTCTAATGTGTTCCGTTAACGATTGGGCCGACTCAGAGACACGGGACTGACGATGCATAGGGACAAGATCTAAAGGTCTGCTAGGTCTATATCCAGGACTATCTCAAATGGGCTCATGCCAGTAGACCTGTTGACTGAGTTATTATATGCGAATTCAACTAACGATAGGATGAGGTCTCAACTTCTTTCATGCTTGCCCACTAAGCAACGCAACAAATCACCTAGACTCTTGTTAACCACTTAAGTCTAGTATGGGGGTGGTACACGGTAGAGAACTTGAATTTGGTGCCTAAGAGATTCCAAAGGATTTTCCAGAAATAGCTAACAAATCGAACATCCCTATCTGAAACAATCGTTTTCGGAAGCCCATGTAAACGTACGACCTGAGGTGGGAAAAGACGGGCTACCTTCGACGCATCAGACGTCTTGGCACAGGGAATAAAATGAGCCATTTTGGAAAACCTATTCACCACCACCAAAATGGAGTCGTGCCAACGGAGGTTCATGGCAGTCCTAAGACAAAATCCATGCTGACATCTTGCCACAGACGGTTTGGCACGGGTAATGGAGTGTATAATTCTGTATTCTGCTTTCTTTGTTTGGCCGTAGCACAAGTTCGACATTGAGCCACGATGCGAGCCACATCGCGTTTCAAGCTTGGCCAATAGAACCGGTACTCCATTAGTTCAATGGTTTTGTTGCGCCCAAAGTGGCCAGCCAAGCCCCCAGCATGCACTTCCCATGCAAGAAAATCATGAACGGAGGTCCGGGGAACACACAACTGATCACCCCGAAAAAGATACCCATCTTGAAGCATGGTTTGGCGTGGCGGATCGAATCGGTCCGATTCGGCCGAATCGGATCGAATTAGGAGAAACCCGATTCGCCCGATTCCCATCGAATCAGACCGATTTCTATGCGAATCGGCCCGATTCAGGCGAATCGTGGCGGATCAGGAAAAACCCAATTCGCCCCGATTCCCCGATGCGGCAAACCTTGTCTTGAAGAACAAAATCACTGAATATACGAGAGGGACTAGATTGGAGGGCAGAGAAGATAGGGACTAAAATCAGGGCAATTGGGATATTCATCTCGAAGTCTTTCAAAGCCCGTGACCTCGGTGCTTACAATAGCCAAAAGGGAGAAGCGACAACTCAAGGCGTCAGCTACCCGATTCTCCACACCAGCCCGATGCTTAAGAACAAAAGTGTAAGCTTGAATGTACTCCACCCAACGACTGTGTCGAGGGTTGAGCTTCTTTTGTGCGTGGAGAAATCAGAGAGCTTCGTGGTCCAAATACAGCACAAACTCCTGCGATAATAGGTAGTGCCTCCAATACCTTAGAGCTTGGACCACAACATAGAATTCTTTATCATAGGTGGAGTATTTTTGTTTGGCATCGTTTAACTTCTCACTGAAGAAGGCTATTGTGGCCCTCTTGACTCAGCACTCCACCTATACCAATGCCAGATGTGTTACAAGAGACCTCAAACACCCTCGAAAAATCAGGCAAACGGAGAACAGGGGCTTGAGTCATACACTCCTTAAGCTCACGAAAGGCTAAGGCAGCGGCCTTTGTCCAGACAAAGGTCCCCTTTCGAATGCAATCTGTAATGGGAGCTGTGACGGTACTGAACCCTCGAATGAATCGACGGTAGAAGGTGGCCAAACCGTGAAAGCTACGCACATCATGAAGGGTCTGCGGCTCTGGCCATTCTACGATCGCTTTAACTTTTTCTGGGTTAGCGGAGACACCCTGGCTCGAGACAATGAACCCCTGTGACGTGATCTGTCATGAAGGCGCACTTCTTGAGATTCCCAAAGAGGCTTTCTTTGCGAAGCGTGAGACACACTTGTCGCATGTGGTCTAAATGGTCTTCCCTTGTGCGGCTGTAGATAAGGATATCGTCAAAGTTCACCACAAGGAACACCCCAATAAATGGGTGTAGTTCTTGGGTCTTCAACCGCATGAAGGTGCTCGGGGCATTAGATAGCCCGAAGGGCATGACTAACCACTCAGAGTCCTTTCGTCTTGAAGGCGGTTTTCCACTCGTCTCCAGGTCGGATTCTCACTTGATGATAGCCACTCTTCAGGTCAATCTTTGAGAACACAGTGGCTCCCGCCATCATATCCAACATATCGTCCAAACGGGGAATGGGAAATCGGTACTTCACCGTGATGCGGTTGATGGCACGACTGTCAACGCACATTCTCCAGGTACCATCTTTCTTTAGAACCAACAGTGCGGGGACTGTACAAGGACTCAAACTTTCTCTCATGCGACCCTACCTCAAATATTCCTCAACTTGCCTTTGTAATTCTACGTGTTCAACCGGATTCATCCTGTGGTGTGGCAGGTTAGGCAACGTGGACCCCGGGATAAGATCGATGGCATGCTGAATCTCCCGCACCGGGGGTAACCCACCAGGTAGCTCATCAGGGAAGACATCGGCAAACTCTCGGAGGAGGGAGGTGACTTCCTCCACTTGCTCTCACGGAACTTGTGTGCTATCCTTCGGAACTTTCCTACATATAAGGACATAAATGACATCACAGTCATGAAGTTCTTGCTCGATCTCTCGAGCAATAATTAGTTGTAATGTCATGGTTGTGGAGGCACTCGCTTTCGGGGCACGAGTAAGGGGGGAACGACTTAGATTTGGGACTATAGGACCCCCAGTGTGATTAACTGAGAAACACCAGGGCTGGAAGGAGTGATCGAGCTAGGGGAGCCTGAAACCACAGGTGTGTGGGGACTGAGGCTCTTACTCGAGGCAGGACTTCGAGGACGGGAGGGTTGAATGGTGATACGATGGCCACCATGTTCAAAGACAGGTGTTGGAGCGACCGTAGAGAGTCGCATCCACATCATAAATCCACGGTGGCCAAGAATGACACTCCCAACTTCCATGGGTAGGACGTCTCACTAAATTTGAGCTTCGTAAGAATGTAAACAGATCGGGACGAGGCATCTCAGGCAAATGGGAATGGATGTGGTGTCAACCCAAGATACATGATAAGGGCGAGGATGATCTACAGTCGCTAAACCCAATCGGGTGACAGTACTTGTGGATATTGCATTGATGCAACTCCCGCTGTCGACGATGACCCGACAAACCTTACCCCCAAGGCGACAATAAGTCTGAAAAATCGCCGTGCGGCGCCAATCATCACTCTCCCTAGGCTGGGCTAAGATGCACCGAACAACTCCAAGTCTTTCACCACCAGGTGCATCCTCTAGGTTTAATGCTTGGATAGTTCCAGCCACCTCTTCTTCCATCAAAAGCTCTTCTGCCAGATCATCTCCTGCCTCATAATTTACATCCACAAGGTGCTGTGTGGGGTCAACGGGATCTGCTGTCTCAATGGCCAGGGCCCTGTTGGGACATGAGAGAGCATAGTGTCCAATCCCATGACACCGATAACAGCGAACGCGAGCCGCCTTCATGCGAGCTCTCTCTCTCATAGGAGCCTTTCCCTTATCCTCGTGCGGTGCAGAGGGTGCTCCAAGAATGGGACGAGAAGTAGAGGGGAGTGGAGGCTGAGCAGGGGCAACCCCCTTAGGGGGAAAAGGACGAGGGCGGGCCATAGGGTCCTAGCGCAAGCCCTCAGGAAGTCTTGGGGCAATGCCCCTCTGGGGAAGACTAGGGATGAAACGCTGGTCATAAGGACGTTGATTGAAGGGCTTTGCTCGTGGGGAAGAATCTCTATCCAATTCATATTCTTTCATCTCACACACAACTTGGTAAGCGTGGTCTAAGGTAGTAACACGTTGGCGGAATAGTTCTTCTTGATAGACTCGATGAAGTCCCTTCCGAAATCGGGACAGGGTCAAAACCCCCTCCTCACGGGCTCCACACCTCAACAGAAGGTCGTCAAACTCATCAATGTATTCAAATATAGTTCTAGAGCCCTGAGTGATGTTCTGCCATCGATCAATCAAGCGATGGCGATAGGTCACCAGAATGTACTTCTCTCGGAGCCTAGCCTTCATTTCCTGCCATGTATTGATAGGCCCCTCATACCTTTGCACCAAGCGTTCCTCTAGGTTTGACCAAAAGGTCAAAGCTCGACCCTTAAGAGGGTCCGGGCAAAAAACACACGTCGTGGGTCGTACATGCCCATCCAATCAAATATTGATCCACCCTGGCTTCCCAGTCAAGGTAAACTTGTGGCTCGAAGGAGCCATCAAAGCTAGGGGCCTCTAGGCGGGCGTTCCGAATGTCTTGGTCCCGTTCATGATTAGCCCCATAGTCATCCTCATATTCCGGAGCAGGTCTCCGGTCAAACCTTCTATACCTACGGGCAACTGGGACCCTGGGGTTTTCATCCATCTCCTTAAAAGACTCACGGTCAAGCTCCTCATTCCTTCCACGGTGGTCTTCTACACGGGGTCCACGAGGGGGTGGTCACCAAGGGGCAGCTGGGGGTGGAGGTTGTCGTTGGGGGTAAGGATCCCCGTTCTGCTCCTGCCTAGGGGTGTGAACAACCCCCCTAAAGTAGTAATGCGTCCAACCATCCCTTGGACCGTGCGGTCAGACTCAGTAATTCGCTCCTCTATACCAACGAAACCTTCACCTAGACGTTGCTCCATCCTCCTAACCTCAGTCCTAAGCTGATGTATCTACTCGGTCAGAGCGGGATCTCTAGGAGGGTCAACACTTGTGTTAGGGGCATGCACATGGGAGCTAGACATATCCTGATGTGGTCCTGACATTGGCGCTGGTAAGTGGTACGCAACATCGCTACGTGTGGGCATGAGACACAAAAAGACTACTCTCAGATGCAAAGACGACTGGTAGTAAGACACATTTTTTTTTTTACTGATTTTTTTAGATTTTTTTTTGATGTTTATGTGCAACTAATCATGCAAAATTGACACTATATGAACATTTTTTTTTTGCAGCAAATTTCCGTCACAACTAAAATTTCAAGAAAAAGTTACGTGTAAAACAAGGCAAGCTACACTATCAGGGAGTTGTCTGTAGTAAAGGTGACAAGATATCGGCCCAATTTGTAAAAACGGACTACCAAAGGCTAAAGTGACATGCTCCACATTTAACAACTTCACCAGATACAATCAAGATGGTACTTCACACTCACAAGTAGACAGTGATAATTAAACTAGTTAGGAACCTATCACACATTCACGGCGGCAAATTAAATTACATACGAGAAAATCAAGTAAAAGAGGCGAGATATCCGCATTAACCGACTCGCTGAAGAGCGAGGCGCACAACCGAGGTACGAGGGCCTACTAACTGCCGCTAGCGGGGTGCTCGTCGCCTCTAGTGGGTGAGATCGTTAGCGCAGCGAACTCTGTAACAATAGCTGCAGGGTGCCGGCGATGGATGCGTGGCGGCGAGACGCCTGGGTGGTGTGGACACTGGCGTGGGGGAGTCTGGGGGTGTCGAGGCTGACTGAACTCGTGCGGGAAGGTAGGTGGATAGAAAAAAACATGCTTGATCTCGTTGACGACTTCGACTCCCAGTAGACTCATCCGCTGCAAATGATACTAACACTACTGGTCGTGCACTATGGGAGGCCGAGCAGGTGGGCCGGCCTGTTAAGACTTCTCAGATTGCACACCCGGGGCATTGTAGTGCGGACCGCCTAAGTTTGACCAGCCCCTAGCTGGCTTGACCGGCTCCCAAAAAAATAAATGACCCGCCCTTCCCTTATTTTGTCTTCTTTGGTCGCTTCTTTCCTACCCCGCACGTTGGGTGAGACAGGGGGAGAAGGCGAAGGCGGTGACGAACGCGACCGCGGTGTTGGCCTGGTTCTGGTGGCTGGGGCGCGAGGGCGGGGTGTTGTGACTGCCTGGTCGTGGGGCTCGGCCGCTGTGTCGGACCGCAACAACGGTGAGGGCTGGCCGTGGTTCTGTGAAGGCTGGCTGTGGTGCTCGGCCGACGACAACGTGACGGCGGTGTTGACCAGCCACAGTGCTGGGCCGCTCCGACAGTGATGGTCGTTGCTCTGTGCGACGACTGGGAGCCATTGTGGGCGTGGCGCGGGCGTCGAGCAAGGGTGCTTACAGTGCCGGCGCCGCTGAGGACCGACCGCGGTCGGGTGATCCGTCGAGGGAGAAGCCTCGCGAGATGACGGGGTGGCTTGCTGCTGTGCTTGGATGAAGGGTGATAGGAAGAAGAAGACGACGCTGGTGACGTGGCGTGAGGTAGAGAGAGAGAGAGCACGTGGAGAGGAAGGGATGCAGGGGTTCGCGTGGTGGGGTGATGGCACAGTCGACGAGGAGACTGTAGCTGTGCTACAGTGAGGCGAAAGAAACGCACGTGGTGGGAGGGAAGAAACCGAAAATCGGAAGCTCGCGCTTCTGTGGTGGGGCGAAGGCACGGTCGACGACGTGTGTTCTCCTCTCATGCGACGCGAACGAGTTCGGACACGCAGCAAGGACACGATCAACGTGCTCTGATACCAGATGATGCGGAACAATGAGGGGGAAGGAGGGGAACATGCTTGATGCCTAGGGATTCGCACCCGAGAAGGAAGGAGGAGAAGAAATGCGGCTATCTCAGCGGCAACACTCACAAACACATTTTTTTAACATTTTTACTTTTCACTACCTCTCCCCAAGAGTGAACAAGCATATAAATAGGGGAGGGGAAAGAAAACCCTAGAGTACCTTTTACAAAAAGGTAAGGACCAAAGTACCGCTAGGACCAAAAAGGGTAAAATCGCAGCCAGAAATACATAGAAATAAAAAGGCTCCAATGGGCCCCTAATGGGCCAAACACCCCCAAATGAAAAAGGCTCCAATGGGCCCCTAATGGCCAAACAACCCCAAATGAGGTACCAAATAAAAGAAATACATCAACAAAGCAATAACTCGTCCTCTAGCCAAATGGATGCCGAAGTCATAGGTGGGCGCCTCCTCCGCTGATAAACACGGATCGGGTCGAACTGAACCCGTGCTCGAGTGTGGTCACCACAGATGGTGGTGCTTTATAAAGAGGGAACTTCTAGAACTTGTCTTTTTTGCTTGTGGATTAGAGCTTGTGTTCATAGAAGGCAGGATCGGGATCGGGATCGGGATCGACCCTGGTCGATCCGATCCTGGATCGGATCGGATCGAAGGATCCGCTGGATCCCAGGGAAGTCTGGCCGATCCTGGATCGGCCAGACTATAAAATGTTTATTTTTTTGGAAAAAATGCAGGAAAATTCAGGAAAATTCAGGAAAAAAACAGAAAAATCTGATATATTGAAGAACTAAGATTTGCATAAAAATCAATTATACATGCATTCATAGTACATAAAACATAAATTTAAGACATTGTACATGTAACTTACATTTGATAGAAGACTAATAATCTTTCCATCCACTTCCAGACATAGATGAGCCACCATCATTTGGGTTTTGGTAGCTATAACCAAAGAGGGAATTTGTTAAATCATGCATACCCATTTGAATCCCTCTTGGTGTAAATTGTTGACTTGAGCTTTCTCCAGATTGTGATGGAGCTGGACACCATATACCAAGCGGTTTGTATGTACTTGTTGCTTCACTAGGGCCACTAGGCTCTTGTTCTTGTGAAGGCCAAGGTCCCCATCCTCCTTGTACTCCATAAGGTGAGCTACTAATATCTGAGTACGGTAAAATGGGAGGCTGAAATGCAGGTATATGAGTAGACCCTGAACTATAGTTTGGCTCCCAAGGTGGCCACTCATAGGCTGCATGATGTTGTTGTCCTTCATATCCCCCTTGTCCATGCCCTTGTCCTTCTCCTCCGCCTCCCTGATGTTCTGTTTCTGGTACATAACTTTCAGTAAGCCCTACACCTGTGGCCCCAGTATATCCTGCATATCCCTGGCCAGCTCCTGTGGCCCCAGTGGCAGCCCCATCATCATCATCATCATCATTTGGATCTTGTGTGGTGTCATCACTACGAATTGGTTGCTGCACTTTTCTCTTTTTTTGCCTGGTATATGTTCTTTTTTCTAGCTCTATGGCTTTTGAACTCCTCTCTTTTTGTGTTGCAGCTCTTCTTAATGCAGGCTGAGTGGGAGGCACTCTAGATGTCTCTGGCAAGATAGCTGAGTGTCGTGGCTGAGAGAAGAGAGGACCGAGGGTGAGAGGTTGGTCCTCACTTACCCTAAGCTCTGGATCTCGAGCCTCTACTCCATCCAATTCTCCTTCCGCCCATGAACAATCGCGAGGGTCAAATTCTGGAACATCCATTTCCTGTCTTGTTTCCACCCATGCATTTAGTGGGTGTTCCTCATCAAATAACTCATCAACATCAATTTGAGATGATAATGCTTCCCTCTCTGCAAAACGTTGCTCCCAATGACTACCTGCAAAAGTCATTAGCCTTGCCTCGCTCTTCTTTTGTCTATCTTTAATGCATTTCAGCTTCAACCTCATATTGTAGTGGCAATAGACCAACTTCTCTAGCCTAGTTGCACTCAACCTGTTCCTCACTTTTGTGTGAATAAGTGAGAAAGTGCTCCAATTTCTCTCACACTGGCTAGATGAAGTGGTCTGACTGAGTACTCTAATAGCAATCCTTGCAAGTGGACTTCTTTGACCAGTCTTGTAGTCTAACATAACCCACCACTCACCTACAAAAAAAAAACATACAATGAATTAGCACAAGTGATTTGTCATTTTGTTATGAAGTAAGCATGAGCTTAAGTCTGAAGGTTCTTACTCGGACCCATTCTGGTCACTGCTTCTTTAACATCATAATCTCTGTAGATGTCCAACTTCAGTTTAAATCTGTCCATCTACAGTATAATACAGTTGCTAAGTGTAACTCCAAAGTATATTGAATACATGAAAATGGAATGAAGTTTTTAACTTGGCCGTACCTCTATCATAGCATCTATTCTTTCGTCCATGCTCCTAGATAATCTCCCGATGACATTGATTGTCCCCTGGAGCACCTCACCATCATTGTGAGGGGAATCACTATATTGATGCCTAGGGTTAAAGAAATACCCTATATGTACAAAACATGTCTAGTAAGTTAGAAATTCAACTCATGCTAATAAGAAATATGCACAATAAGATATAATACATTTACCTGCTGCATGTAAATCGTGGTGGAGTGTGGACTCCCATCTTGCATCAATAATTCTCCACCATTTTTGATATGCCTGCAGATGCTTCTCTCTCAACCTTTCCTTGGCTTTATCCATAGCCTCATATAAGTAACCCATGTCATTCTTGTCCTCTCCATCAACCATCCTCAACACTTGTACAAGAGGCTCTATTAGCTTCAAATAATAAATGATTTTCTCCCAAAAACGATGGTCGCTGATCAAGCAAGAAATCTCATGTGCGACATCTCTTGATTCCTCTCTCAATGTAGCCACATGTGCCAAGTACTCAGAACTGTGCATAAGAATGCCCAACTCATGTCTAAACTTATGCAGACTCTCCAATGCAATAAATTGTGAGGCAAATCTTGTTGGGCCAGGACGAATTATGTCATGTCCATCTGTGCACTCTCTCATCATATGTAAGATTCTATTGTGTCCATAAATAAAAGTAGTAATCATTTGCGCCTTGGACACCAAGTCATGCACATGTTTATCTTTCCCAATATCCTCCATCATCAAGTCTAAGGAGTGTGCTGCACAAGGGACCCAATAAAGATGATGTCGTTTTACCATCAATTTTCTTCCAGCTGCCTTGTAACTAGCTTCATTATCAGTGACAACTTGGACTACATTTTCCTCGCCAATTTCATCAATCATCTCATCCATCAGCCTAAACAAGTAATCTGCATTTTTATTTGTCCACTTGCATCTACAGATTTCATGAACACTGTACCCTCACTGCAATATACAAGAAAGTTAATCATAGACCTTCTTGTTGTTCCCGTCCATCCATCACACATAAGAGTACAACCTCTTGCCATCCATATATCTTTGAATGATGCCACCCAATCCTTTATCTCAGTCAATTCCTCTTCAAGATATTTGCCATAAATCTCCTTTGGTGTAGGAGCTTTCAAACCTGGACCTGCCTCACCAACTGAATCTATCATTGTCTGGAAATAAGGACTAGATGCTGTATGGGCTGGGACCCCTGCATGCAAAAACCATTTTACAATGTTTTTAACTGCATGTTTGGCGGAAGCAGCTGTGGCCTTTACCCCTTTCAATGCATGCTTTATGCCAGGCTGTTTTGATGAAGGTTTCCTGTGCAAAAATGTGTCAACCCCACTAGTTGGTCCCGTTCCCCTCATAGAACCACCTCTCCTGATAGGTGGTGCCATTGGCCGTGTTACACTAGCCCCTGATGATGATCCTTCTCTTGTACTATGGAACCTCCGCATGTCACTTTCTAACATGGCAGCACGCCGACTCTGCCGTAGTCCTTCTCGCCATTCTCTCTCATTAGGTGAGAGATCCTCATAATCTGTCTCATCTGAGTCCTCAACATCAACAGAATTTGTCTTCCTTTCATTGCAGCCTTACTTTTTCCCTTCCCAGAAATCTCTTCATGCAGTTCTTCTTGATGTTGAATACGTATGCCTCTTTGTTGTTGTCTTCCAGCCATGTAGTCTTTCATCTCATTCACTAACTCCCGTGGACAATGCTTGCATTTTACTACATTTGTTCCAATGCCTGCAATGTGTTGTTTTAGGCGGTATACACCTCCATTCATTTCCTTACCACAGTGGTTACACCGCACTCTCTTAGAGGCAGCATCAATAAGGACACCGTGTTTCCATCCAATGTCTACTTGTGGTTGCTCTTCCTCGTGTCCCTCATCAGCCATACTTGCTAATCCTATAACAAATTAAGAATACAAACACATTCATGTGTAAGTATACAATTATAAACATAATTACATCTAATATTAACCCTAATTAGGGTGAAATTTAGAGATTTTCTCTAATTTCCCGAAATGAAATAGTTCCATTATCATAGAAAGGCATGATTAAGTCAATTAAGTGATTGGAACACTTAATTGATCTCTAATTGTGCTAATACAACATAAGCCCCAAATATCAAACCCTAATTAGCCAATTAGGGTGAAATTTGGAGATTTTGTCTAATTGACAAAATGTAAGGGAAGAATAAGAAGATATAAGAAGATTAAACATGTGTACATGTGTTTTCATTTTTTTCAGAATTTATAACTGAATTTCGAAATTAAAAAATGAAATATACCTTAAGAAGAACAACTTCTTCCTTGCTTGAGTAAGATCTCTTGAGATCTACTCAAGAAGATCTCCCTTTGGATGTGCTCCTTCTAACCTCTTTCAAACTTGAAAGAGAAGATAGGGTTTAGAAAAAAAAGTAGAAGAGGAAGGAGAAGAGGAAGAAGAAGAAGAAGAAGAAGAGGAGGAGGAGGAGGCCGGCTGGGGAGGACGCCGGCGGCGGTGGAGGAGGCAGCCCGAGCTGGGGGGGGGAGGGGGAGCACCTTCCTTCCTTCCTAGGACACCAAAACCTGCATCTTTTGGTGTCCTCGGGTGGGAAGGGGCCGAAATAAGGGGGATCGACCGCGGATCGATCGGGATCGACCCTTATCGGGTCGGATCGACGCCGGATCGATCGATTCGACCGATAAGGGTCGATCCGGCGCCTTAAGTTCAAATTTGAACTGAACCCGGCCGGACTGAATCGAGAGCGGGGGATCGATCGATCCCGGTTCGACTCGAGCGATCCAACTCAGATCCTACTGAGTTGGGTCGATCCAGCCGGAAATGTGGGGTTTTGGGGTTCTTCAAGGGGGAATCGACCCTTGGGGGGTCGATCCGATCCGGGATCGAGCGATTCTGGCTCGATCCCGGCGATTCTTCCTTCCATGCGTGTTGCTGCAGTGTTTGTGGAGCTGTAGATTTCTTTGCTTGTTTTTCTTTGTCACTGATGTAGTAGTCTTCTTTGTGAAGAGAGTGGAATTTGTGTTGATGGGAGGCTCTTGTGGAGGAATTACTGATGGAGGACCTTTATTTCATAGATCTCTTGCTTGTGGAGTTCCAAAAGGGGTAGTGTGTGTGGACATCTCTACTTTCGCATTCTTCTCTATGTTGTTGTGGTGGTCATCATTGTGCTTGGAGGAGTGGAATTCATCTATAGCAACTCTGATTTTCTTCAGGATAATATAAGAATTTAATTTTTAATTATGGTATGAAATTTCTGCAACAATTACTAACAGGAAAGGACTGTTAGAGGATGAGTAAAGAAAATAAGTCGCAAACACAAGCCAAAGAAGCCTTGAGAAATCGTGTCTCAAGAATAGACAAAACAAGTCCCAGAAAATCGAGTCCTGGACCCACCAGAAAACAAGTCTCACAATCGAGTCTCGGAAGGAGTCTCAGATTCATGAAAGCGAGTCTTAGACTCATGAAACAATCGCATCTTATGAAAATGAATCTTACACTCATGAAACAATCAAGTCTCATGAAAAACGAGTCTTAGAGACACTAGCTAATCGAGTCTTCAGAAATCAAGTCTTGAGGAAAGAAGTCTTGAGAAAATGAGTCCCAATGATAGAAGCCAATTGAGTCTCATGAAAATGATTCTTAGGCACATAAATCAGTAAAATGAGTCTTGGACACATAAAGGGTAAAACAAGTTTCAGACTGAAACGGAGTCTTAGATTCCTAAGCGAATTAGATCTTAGGAATAAGAAAGTAGACTTTTGGTCGGTTGACCATATTACACATAGCTAGAAAAAGGAACGACTCTCTAGGAGGGGAGATTCCATGTTCAGGAGTAAATCTCCTTTTTGATAAATTAGGGGTTAGTTCTTGAGTATTAACCGATCTAGGGTTTCGAACTTCAAAGAGGATTTCCATTCAAGGGCTGTAGAAGTCTTGAGAAAATGAGTCCCAATGATAGAAGCCAATTGAGTCTCATGAAAATGATTCTTAGGCACATAAATCAGTAAAACGAGTCTTGGACACATAAAGGGTAAAACAAGTTTCAGCCTGAAACGGAGTCTTAGATTCCTAAGCGAATTAGGTCTTAGGAATAAGAAAGTAGACTTTTGGTCGGTTGACCATATTACACATAGCTAGAAAAAGGAACGACTCTCTAGGAGGGGAGATTCCATGTTCAGGAGTAAATCTCCTTTTTGATAAATTAGGGGTTAGTTCTTGAGTATTAACCGATCTGGGGTTTCGAACTTCAAAGGGGATTTCCATTCAAGGGCTGTATCGCCTTAGTCATGCATGGCAGGATAGGACTCTCGCGAAAAGAGATCCAACAGCTTGTGAGAGGGCAGCCTACAATTGGATGACCTGCTCACGTGCCTGCCAAAAGGAACTAGCTCCCAATGAGGGACACTCCATATCTAAACGATCTGATCCTGTACCTACCAAAAGGAATCACGAACCAATAAGAACGTTTGGGCTCTGGAAACGTTTTGAAACCACACCTACAAAAAGGAACCCCTGGCCAATAGCTTAAGGGCTACCACTGTACTGCCTCAAGCTTTATCGGGATTCTGCTTCTCTTAGTTTCTTGTCCAGGAAGTATTTGAGGACCGAGACCCTCCACAGCTTAGTTGGGTTGGAGAAATGACTGAGATCTGGACGATCTCTAGGGTTTCTTTTGGATAAATAAGAGAAAACTCCTCAGTCCAATACCCATTTAATTCTCACTGTATTAATCTCTTCATCCTCATTCATCTAAGGTCGTTCTATCTCCAGAGATCCTTGGAGCTGGGAGCCTGTGCATGGGGAAGGACGAGCGATTTGAGTGCACATTTCTCTTAACAAATGTACAGCATGCTAGATAATCAGTATAGTGGTCTTTTGCATGATAGTCTACCCATTGTTTCCTTCTCACTTGATCTGAAGGTGAGGCCCTTGTTTTTGGCTAAATCATCCCTACCCCATAACCTGACTGATCTGGCCATAGGTTGATTGCTTTCGCGCGGGTCTCATCGCCCGCACCATGAAGGTGCAAGCGACGAGGCCCAAAATCACTTGCCATCTAATTTTTATCGTAGAAGCGGCTATTTGAGATTTTGCCTTTTTACACCACGTTTCCAAACAGTGCCTTAGTTGTACATGGCTTTTGATACTTGACTATTTCTCTTGATAATTGATCATGCCTCCTGATGCTTGATTATTTCTTTAGGTGACTGACTATTTCTTATGGCACTTGCTATTTTGAAATACAATCATATCCAGTTTGACTTTATCTTGCCCCTCATTTCCTGCTGAATTGATGTATTGTGATAACTTTTTTGCCCTTTTTAAACCATTGGATTGGTGATCAGATTACATAGACATGTTCGTTACAATGTGGCTCAACATGTCTTTTCAAAACAATTTAAGAAGTGGGTACATTGCATGTGGTGAACCAGGCTGAGTCTATTAAAGGAGGATGTGACGAATCTGCACTCAATGGTGTCTTAGCTGGTGCATAAAATTTAATTACCTTTAAATATATATACTTTTGCAATGACAAAATTTCTGGCAAACATCACGTATTGAAGAGCAATTGGGAAAAGATAATGATTTCAAAATGTAATTCCAAGATAATGTTATTATTTCCAAAGTAACTATTGTCACATATGCATGACACATCAAGCAAGTACTTATGCAAATAACCTTATTCATATTGTATTCTTAAGAATTCCAATTCAACATTTTGTGGGACTCCTTTAAATTGTGTCAGCATGCATGTTTTTCATTTGCTTACAGATCCTTTCAGACATCCATAGTTGTTCTAGAGGATTCCCTACTTGGTTTTAGCATTCTCGACTTTGATTAATAACAGGAACCAACCTCAAGTGGCAGGTCACTGCTAGTCAATGTTGACAATTAAGCATCAGGATGATCATTGATACGTTGAAAATATTTTACATGTTTTTCAGTTTGATTCAGATGATTCTCTAGTTGAATATCATGAAAGATACTATTTTGCATAGTATGCACATAGAGCCACTTGCATGCAAATTTTCTGAGGGTTATCACATGATTATATCTATCATGCACCAGGACTAAAATGAAGGTTTAATTAGTCATGGGTAAGCTGTCATGTTGGGTGGGACGGCTCAGAGATACCTAGGGAATCCTTATATTATTATGTAGGCTTGGGAAAAAGGAGGAAAAAGGGGGGCAGCAGCACTCGCAAAAAACTGAGAGAGAGCTTGAGAGAAAAAAGAGGAGGAAAAAGATGCAGCACTTGATGTGCACTAACCAGCAACAGAAGTAAAAAATGTATACTGTTGTGCCCAAAAGGCATGCTTCCTTTTCCATCTGCTTCTCTCACTTCTTCCACCTCTGTTCACAAGCAGGTGGGTTGTGGCAAATGTCTTGGCAGTGCTATCATGCTAGTTTCAGCTGTTCTAGCACCATGGTCCTTGGCACCTTTGAGAGATGAAGAATATTCTGAGATTCTCTCTAGATTGCAAAGAATGCTTTAGCTGATAACTGTGAAGAAGTCCTCTAACTATGTGTACCATCATGGTTCTTGGCACCTTGAAAGGACAAAATCTTGTGAGATTCTCACTAGATTGCAAGGAACACTTTCGGTGGTAGTTGTGAAGAGGTCCTCAAAGCTAACTTTTGTCGTCTGTTTTCAGATGTAGTGTAAAAGCTTTTCTCCTGTATTCACCACTGAGAGATGGTGGGAAATGCATGCCTATTCCTTTTGTGAGAAAATGCAGGAACAACAGGGAAAGAGGTACAAGAAGAAGAAGAAGAGCAAGAGAGAGGTCGAGAAAGGGGCGACCAGAACAATGGGTTGGCCATTTGTCCTCCTCACATGCTCTATTTATATGAAACAGTGAAGAATAAATTACAAGTATGCCACAGGGGCTGAATACCCTAAAAACCTTACTCTTTAACTACATAATATACAAAAATATAAGGGACAGAAATGCCCTGCCAGACCACAGCTATCCTTGCGGTCTACACTTTTGTCGTGTGTCTTGGTATATGAGAGAGAAATCTCCTCTCCGGCTCTCCCGATTCCTCTTGCTACATAATTGTACTAGATCCATGCAATTGCTTATAAAATCAGTGGCACAATCCGGGCCAACTTTGAAAGAATAGTTTTAGGAATAAGATGCAACTTTGAAAGCAATTGCATGATGATATCTCTTGGTGTATGTTATTTGCGGATGATATTGTCTTAATTGACGAGAGTATTGATAGTTTAAATGTTAAATTAGAAAGTTGGAGGCATGTCTTAGAGTCTAAAGGTTTTAAAATCAGGAGTAAGTCAGAGTTTATGCATTGTAATTATAGTAATGAGAGGGTGTTACAGGAAGGTATGATTCAAATTGATGGGTAAGATATTCCTAAGAGCAGTAGCTTTCGATACTTAGATCTATCATCTAAGAGAATGGGGAAATTTATGGCAGTGCGGCACATTAGATTAAGACAAGCTGGTTAAAATGGAGAAGTGCATCAGGAGTCCTGCAATCGTCATATACCAGTGAAACTTAAAAGGAAGTTTTATAGAACGACTGTGAGGCCTGCTTTATTATATGACATCGAGTGTTGGACAGTGCGAAATGAATACATTAACAAAATGTGTGTAGTAGAGATGACGATGTTGAGATGGATGTGTGGTAAGACTAAGAAAGATAAGATTAGGAATGAGCGCTTCCGTGAGGATTTGGAGATAGCTCCAATTGATAGAAAGATGAGGAAAAATAGACTCAAGTGGTTTAGACACATATACTGTCGCCCTAACTCGGCGCCGTTTAAAAGATGTGACCAAATTTTAGTGGATGCCAGTAAAGAGCTAGGGGAAGGCCTTAAATGAGATGGTGTGATATTATTAGGAAGGACTTGGACTTCTTGAGTATAAACACGAATATAGCACTTGATAGAAATCTTTGGCGGAAAAGGATTCATGTAGTCGATCCCAAATAATGAGATAAGGCTCTGATGATGATGATGATGTAACCAATATTTAACCTCGGTATGTAACCCCTTTGCATCCTATATGCATGTAAAAATGTAGCTCATAGTTCATGCATATCTTACATTTGTGGTGACACAATAATAGGTGGCAAAAGAAAATATTGGTAACAATAAACAATTACCTAGCTGGTAATTCAAATAGGAAAGGAGGAAATTGAAGCTGGGCAATAATCTACTTTGAGATAGTTTTTGTGCTGGCATATTTGTGCCCAAAGTTTGGGCATATTACTTTGGATAAATTAATTAATAGTCCCTGACTGTAACAAAGGAGGTCCTTGTTGTAATAGGACTTAACGTATACTGTAACAGAGGATAACACTTACTGTAATGAGTTACAGCTCTGTTAGGGACTAAAAAATAAGTCAAATATTTGATAGGGACTTCTAATTAATTTTTTCCTATTACTTTTAATGTAATAGATCGGTCTGAGACTAGCTTATCTACTTCTGATCCCCATATCAAATGGGCCACCTGACCAGGGAAAGAAGTATGATTCCATATGGAACATGTAAAAAATCAATCAGAATGGGAAATGAACAGCAAATTGGGAAAATATAAAAGATTTGAAAGGATGATAATAAACGAGAAAAAGGCTACAAAATGGAAATGGTAAAAATACCCCACTCCCATCCTTCGTCAACTTCTTTTTCTTCTTCATCTTCTCATCTTAATTATTTAATTGTTGATTCATCTTTCACTTTCCAAAAAAATTATTGATTCGTCTGTCTTCTTTTCTCCAAGTTTTAGTCGGGTGCCATTTGGGCCAAATTTGGTCTCACCTGGTTAAATTGGCCAAAATTGAGTTACAACCTGAGACGCATAAGTCTGTGCAAGGGTCCATCCAAATGCTAAGTTTTTTCACTTTATTTTGCTCTCTTGATTTCTCTCTCCTATGGGCTGATGCTAATTGAACTGGCAGTTTGGATTGTTGTCTGTTGATTTTTTAGGACATACCTAACCATATTCTGTGGGTTTGAGCTTTCGTACGAAGATCTAATGTCATCTTGTTTTTCCCTTTACTTAACTGAGTTGATTTTCCAAACTTTGCTATCACTTATTAACTACACTAATCTTCTGATTTGATTTTAACTATTTGACACTCCTATCTATTGCAGTGCACCATGTGTATCATATCTTCTTCGTAAAGAGCTCTTTACAATGACATGTCAAGGTAAATCATATTTACTTTCCCTTATGAAGTGTGCTATTTTGCTTGCTCTCTATTTATTGTTATCTATAGACCATTTCAAACATTTCCACTTGTAAATCAACTAGGCAAATTTACTCTTTCTCTTTGTAGGTATGTTTGTTGTGCTGGTTATCTTCCATGCAGTGGCAGGTGTGGGGAGAGCCGTTGCCCTGAGTTGTGCCTTTGCACTGAGGTAATATGCTTTCTTGTACCTATTTTCATGGATGTGCATAACTGTCTAGGAACTGCAAAAGACTTGGTTATTCAGTCATTTATGGCTTGAATGGTGAGGTATATTTAAAATTCTTCATGTTGGTAATGATCAAAAGGTGTAGGAAAATGAAATTCAATAGGCAATTAACAACAGATGTGTTTAAAGTGTGAAATACAATGAGGATGTTTAGTTCTTACAAAAATATAAGTTTGAAAAAGGAACATGAAGCCAATGTTAATGATGCTATTTGCTTTTGAAGGACTCTATCTTAAAGCAAGTATATCGACAGTTTGGACTGTCTTGGATTGGCCCTGATACAGTGTGGTAGGATAATATGGTCTGATGCAGCAGATATGGCCTAACTGCAGTCTGTTTTAAGTGAAAACCAAAATTTTGATGAAAGATCCTTTCATTTTTAGCTGTAATGTCAATAAATACATCTCAGGTGTTTGAAGGATTACTACCCTATTAAAGATGATGATGTTGTGCTCCATAAAGTGAAATGAAGGTGAAATAATTCATTTCGTTTATTTGTTACCAGATTATTACCTAAAGCCCAAACATGAGTGACAACTCAGAACAAGAATCTGTGTGGTGGATGCGGCATGATAACCATGCAGCCTTGCAAGTGGGGTCAAAAACGAAGGGAATAGAGCAGGGGTGTAGCACCATGCTTGGAGTGGCATTGCCTTGAATCATAGCGGCAGGCATTACGTCCATGTGGTGCAGTGGCAGTTGCTGAGGGAGGCAGATGCGGCATGGGTGCTTCTAGCGGCAAGGGTGACTGTGATGGGTGCATGGGAACCAGATGATGCTTTAGGCCCATAATCACAGGTTCTGTTGGTGATGTGGTGTGCGGGGCAAGGTTTTGTAGCATTGCTGTGGTGAATGTGGGAGATGGAGGAAGACATAAGGGAGAATGTGATGCGGGACAGAGTTGGGGGACAGCAGAAGACAGAAAAGAGGTAGCCGGAGTCTCACCGGAGAGGAGGTAGAAGGTGGGATGATGAAGCCTTCGCGGCGGGGCTTCTCGCCCGGTCCTTCACGAACGCTGCTCCTTCGCGGAGGGGAGAACAGAGGCGCATGCTCTCAACTCAATTTGCAAGAAAATCTGTTCTATTCTTCTCAAATAGATGTTTACAAATATTTAAAGAAGTTTGGGTTATTCCCAATCCTAATGGACTTCAAATTAAAGAAAGATTTCTATGCCTAATAAAACTTGTCATATTAGAAACCTACAGAATCCTACCCAAATACAACTACTCAAATAAAGAAATGCAAAAATACATAATAAAAACTAAATGGACTCTAATTGACTCTTTTGGACTACTTTACCCTTGGACTTTAAAATAGTGCGAAAATACACCAAAAAATTACAGAAAAATAAAAAATCTCCAAATGGGCTTAATAACGACTGTGAACAGTGACACAATATAATGCATTGGTTTTAAGGTGCTGGCCAACTGCCTGCCTAGGCGAGCATCCCTATAAGACTAAACAGCTGCATGATTCATGAACCACAGCAGCCCCTGTTGTGTTTTTTTGCTGGATGCCTTAACTATACATATAGTTTAGTCATTCTTTATCCCTCCTCTCTCTCTCTCAATTCATTATTTGTCTTGCAATCAGGTTAAATAAAACTTTTTGACTTGTTGACATTTGACAGATATATGCTCATATTCCAATTGATTGCCTTATACTATTGATCATTTTGTTAACTTTTGTTATTTCTTTTAGTATATGACCTTACACACATTGGCTAAACATTTGTCAATAGCACTTTCATATTAATAAATAGAGAACATACATGGTATAAATATAGATTTTTGGGTACTTTGCTACACAAACTAGGCTTCGCCTAGGCGCCTCGCCTTGGTGCCTAAGTAGTAAGGCAGTGGGCCCCCGCCTTAGTCGCCTTAACAACCATGATCTAATGACATAGGTCATTTGGTGGGTCTTTAATGGGTAGCACCGCCTTGGCACACCTTTTTGGCCCCCTGAAAGACAGGCCTGTGCCTAGCTGTTGGCTGTGTACCTTTCTGCCTGGGCACCACTAAGGCAGGTGCCTTGACATCTATGACGGACTTGTGCTCTTGTCTTCACTAAGTCCTAGACAATGCTTAGGTGTTTTAGACAGCATTTTATTAATATTGGTATGATTAAACATGACAAAAACAGATACAAAACATATAAGGTTCCTAGTTTCTTTCAGTCAAAGGTTCTAATTAGGGTTTTTTTTTTTTTGGGGGGGGGAGCCTACCTGGAATGTCATGTAAAACATCTTAAAAGTAGTAACTTTTACTACTTAAATATACAGTCATGTCCAGTTTCTATTATGATCATGCGATGCTTTTCCCACCATCCAAAATAAATTGGAGTAGTACCTTCATAAATTTGCTGGTGAGTAAGCAAAGTCCGATGTCAAATAGGAGGAAAAATGTAGTTTAAGATGTTGATAACATCCAAAGTGCATCTTTATTTTTGTAAGACAATACTCTTATCAGATAAGCCATGAAGCTACAATCTCATCTTAAACATGACCATTGTCTCTCCCTTTCGCTGTGTGAGTGCAAATTTGTTATCCCACAATTCCAAGGGATAGCCATTTGTAGATTAGGTCACTGTATATTATTGGTTTCATGTTCTTGTAATCTAGTATTATATGCTGCTTTCTCACTTGAAATTGTGCTTCATAATTTGTACTGCATTTTAATTTCCAGGTTTTCCTATGCTTTCCAAATTCAGTTGCTTCAACCCGTTTTTTGCTGCAAGACGAGTTCAACATACAGACTACACAATGTGACAACTGCATCATTGTAATTCATCTACCCTCTCTCTACATGGGGACCAAATGAATTCTTCTTTTAATCAGAAGTTCTGGCAGCTGGTTAATTGGCAGGAATCACTCTGACTTCTTTTTCTGGGCGGGGGAATCACTCTGACTTGCTAATCTATTTTCAAAACATTTGCAGGGGTTTATGTTCTGCCTCCAGCAAATTGCTTGCATTTTTTCAATTGTTGCTATGTGTGTTGGAGGTGGGGAACTACAAGATGCTGCTCAGATACTGAACTGTTTTTCTAATGCAGTTTATTTAACGTAAGTTTCATCTTCTCGGCTCTTTATCGTTATCTTCTTGACCATTATTTCAAGAAATTGACAAGTTTCATTGTTGGCATTGCAGAGTATGTGCCTGCATGCAGGTAGGCATAAATTCACTTGGTGCACATCACAATCTAGTTTGACATTCACTTATTTAGTCAAATTAACTTCTTGCGGTTGAAATTATGTTTGGCAATTGCAGACTCAGCATAAGGTTGAAATGGACAAGAGAGACGGAAAGTTTGGGCCACCTCCGGTGATGGCTGTTCCACCACCTCAGCAGATGTCACGCTTTGATCAACCTGTTCCACCTCCTGCTGGATATCTTCCTCAACCAGGATATGGGCAACCGTATGCATACCCGCCACCACCAGCGCAAGGCTATACTGCTGCTGCGGCTGCTTACCCACCTCCGGGCTATTCTTCTTCTGGGTATCCCAAGTGAGAATGTGGTCAACCTACCATAGAAAACCATGAATTTGTCGGTATTGTGTGACAGGTGTGGTGTTGCTCATTCATTTGCCGAGAGACCGCTACCATTTTCCTTAATAAGTTTACGATTGAAACCTGAACACACTCTCGACCACCCCTCCTCTTCTTTTCTCCTCCGAGTATTGAGTAGTACTTGCATTAAACAAGATTTCTGTTGGCGAACCTTTTCAACCATTGCTTCAGATAAAACTGACGTGAAGGTAGGAAACTGAAAGGGGGGGGGGGGGCGTGGAGCAAAGAAAAGGTATGCGTCTTGAGTTTGCACTGCAAACACCAGTTCGCAACGAGTATTGCCTTTCTTTCCTCCCAGTGGAACCGGTGACCACACCGTATGTCCAGATTGTTTTGATGATGATGCGGCCATACCTTGGTGGTGGCATTCTCCTGGGGGCACAAATTTCACGATGATGAAATTGTTCTACTTATCTTCCCCGAACAGCACCTGTAGGGGAGGGATGTGTGGGCTAGATTTTGCTGTGTGGTAAGGCTTGTCAAAATTTTTGATATTTAGACATTGCTAAACTATGTTTTAAAATGCAACCCATGCCTTTGGACGACATTTGATATTGAATAATTAATCGATTGACGTGTAGCCTACCAATTTCAACGGTGGTCAAATTTAGATAAAAGGACCATCGACGACTTGAATTTCAAACTCTTACAAAGATCGCTGCGAGGCGAGGAATTCCTATCATCTATCTCCTAACAATGGATTATGGTGAACACTTGGGTCAACTAGACATCGATGAGTTGACGGCTGTTTGGTGAGGTTGCTGCAAAGAAGTCTATTATAGTCTGGGGTGCAGAGGCTACCAGACAGTGCAGGTCCATTTGGATAAAATCATATTGGAGGCCTACTTGTGTGATCGCTCACTTTATTGCTAAAACTGACAAACCATATGAGGTGGAGCAGGTCACTAACTAGAATGCACATTGTATTTGAATTGCCCATATAGAAGTGACAAAACTTGGAGAGAAGAAAGGTCGATGTAACCTTTTGTTTTCTCTAACATATATACACATGTATAAATAAGGTCTCCAAATCTTACCATTCTAACGCGAACAATCATTTAATGGTATAAAAGATAAATAAACGCTTCTCATACTCCATCTGCGCATCAATCTTCACTGTCCCCATCGACGACCAAGGCTCTCACACAGTGGCGGACCCTCCTTATAGTCAGTGGGGTCACGTGACCCCACTGACTTGGAAGAGGGTCTTAAAGAGTAAGGTGACCCCACTGACTTTTAAGGTGACCCCCTACACTCAAGTGACCCCACTGGATTAAGTTTGAGGATCCGCCACTGCTCTCCCATGACAACCTATTTATAGGTGCATGCGAATCCTTGTTCCTAGGTGCCATCTCCAAGTGCTATCTCTCATGGTGGATGTCACCCGCCATGCTGATTGCATGCTGTATGGGTGGCGCATTGTGTTTGCTCCATGTGGAAGTCATTATCTAGCTCCTAAGTCCACTGGCCCATCATGACCCAATAAGGAGCAAAATGACAGCTATTCAGTCACGTGTCCCTAGACGCATCAAGTGTTGAATCGAAGATGTAGTGTTATGGCAAATATAAAAGGAGGGTTGAATAGATTTGCAGCGAAAAATTTACGTAATTAAAAAATGAGCTCTTCAAGGGTACTCATGCTCCTAAAATGGAGCTTTGCGGCTTCACCTTTGCTGAATCATACTCATCTTTCTTCTTCATCTGTTGCTATCTCTTTCCCAGATGGTAGCTCTTCTTCTTCTCCACTGTTGCTCTTTCTTCTCTCCTCCTCTTCTGCTCCTTTCACTCTTCAGATAGCTTTGATCTGATTTCCTCTCAGATCAGATCTCTCTTCTCCGCTTTGCAACTCCTTCTTCTTCTACTCTTTCTTCTGCTCGCTGCTCCCTCTCTTTTCTTCTTGGCGGCACTGGGAATATACTACACTCCTTTTTCTGATCGCCCTTTTTCCTGCCCCTTTTTTACGCACCCTAAACGCCAAGGACAAGGGCATATTTATAGCCGCATCTCCAACCTTGTACCTAGGGTTTCATGTACCCCAAACATCTTGAGTGAGACATGTGCTAGTCACAAGATATTCTGCACAGATAGCATCTTAAGGCATTCACGAGAAAAAGCTTCAATTGATAACAACAATCGATGTGTGACTCACAACAATTGATATGAAACTTAAGAACAATCGATTCCTTAGGAGATGATTGACCAATTGATGTGAAATAGTCATCAATCGATGTGACTTGAATCAACAATCGATTGATGAACAAAGCGCATGAACAATCAATTGGCCAGCCATCGACTGTCTGTTACCAAGTCATAAACAATCGATTGGCCAAAATTCGACTGTCAGTTACCAAGTCATAAACAATAGATTGGCCAGACTTCAACTGTCAGAGATTTGACTATCAAAACTTTGACTGTCAAAGAGTCGACTGTAAGAAGTTCGACTGTCAAAGAGTTGACTGTCAGAATTTCGACTGCCAAGGAGTTGATTGTTAGAACTTCGACTGTCAAGGACTATAACACAAATATCCAAAGTCCCTGCACTTCGACTAATCATGACTAAAAGTGAGCATCTGAAGTTTTGGTCGAAGTCTGGTTTCGACTGACAGAGATTATAACAAGAATATACGAAGTCCATTGCTTCGACTGGCCAAGTAAAAATCGTGACATCCGAAGTCACAGAGCTTCAAATGATAGCGACCAAAACAGGAATATATGAAGTTCATTGCTTCGACTGACCAAGTGTAAATGTGAACATCCGAAGTCACAATGTTAAAATGGTCTTGATCAGTCGAAATGACTTTGTCATATCCGAAGCTTAGCTTCGCATATGACGAAGTTCCACTTCTTCACATTTGAAGTCAAACTTCGTATATGATGGAGTTCTACTTCGACTGACAAAGAACAAAATATAAGCCGGATAAAATTGTCTTGATCGGTCGAAGTGACTTCGCCATATCTGAACCTTAACGAAGTTCCACTTCGTCATATCCGAAGTCCAACTTCGTATATGATGAAGTTTTACTTCGACTGACACAGACCAAAATTGTACATCCAATGGACTGTGCTTCAGCTGACTGTGACCAAATGTGAACATCCGATGTTCATTTCAGAAAGTTTTCAATGTGACCAATTTGTTTATGATTTGCAAACAATTATCGTAGGATATGTAGCATGAAAGAACTCAAGTTCATTAACAAAACTATGATATCAATAAGATGAACAATGATTATGTCATCATCAAAACAAATCAAAACAATCATTGTCAAAACAATGATTATTGTTATTCACATAACCATAATTCAACATTCTCTCCCTTTTTGATGATGACAAAACATTCTCAAACAATCACAAACAACTGAAATTTCTCCTCCTTTTTGACAACAACAAAAAGACTTTCTCTCCCCCATAATCAAGGACAAGTGAAGTCACACAGATGTGATGATACCAATGGAGTAAGTAGGAAAATAACATCACACATATGTGATACCAAAGGACATCAATAGGTGGATGTAGCGTATTGACCGTTCGGATCGAGGTTTAGTGGTTGTGGTGGCCAGTGTCTAGCCTATGGTGTGTGTTACAGGTGTTTTCGTAGGTTGTGGGGCTTTGTGGGCCGATAGATTGGGCCCAAAGTACCCACTGGTTCACTGTCTGTGAACACGATAGAGCTGGGCATCGCATTCTGAACACGACAGTCCAGGGCGTCGCGTTTGTGAATCCATGCTTGAGGGTCTTCATCTGCATGTCCGCCGCATGGCGCGCGTTGGGCGGCCTGCTGGCGTCAGCGATGAGAAGGCGACAGCCTGAATCGTCACGTTTTGGTCACGACGGCAGGGTGCGTCGCGTTCTCAACTTCGAGTTGTTTTTAACTTAGGTCGGCCAAATAGAGCTCAGAAGGCTCTACTCGGCCAGGAAGGAGTTCTTGCAGGTGGTTTTGGGCGATTTGAGATTTCGATGCTATTTTCGGCGTGTTCTCGCCGAGAGGATGTGGTACGGAGCGGAGGAAACGCTGGGTTATCGTCATTCTTTGCGTTCTTCACGAAGGTAGGGAGATTCCACCTTGTTTCTCACTGTGGATTGTGTGTTGAGCATGTTCAGCTTGTTTTACATGCTATAGATGGTAGATACCATGCTAGTGTATTGAGTAGAGCATGTATAGTAGCATTTTGTAGAAGATAGCATGGTTTGTATGGGAGTTCCGGAGATGGAATCCCAGATTTAGGTTTTGGCCTGTGAAGGCGACGGACCCAGGTGTCGCGTTCTGAACGCAACAGCCCGACCCATCGCGTTCTGTTTCAGAACGTGCCGTATCTGGGCGTCGTGTTCTGAAGGCGATGGTTGACCCTGTCGTGTTCTGGCTTCCAAGGACTAATGGTCTTTGCATGGTTACGTGATTATCGGATCACCTTTATTTATTATTTATAGCAATGGTAAGCGGTGCATTAGCACTTGTTGAGGTTGAGGACAACGGTCTTCACGTGGTTTGTGTGTGCGTGGCGAGTAGTGCGACGCCTACCGTGGTTACCTCTCTAGTCGGGAGCCCCAAGTTTTGTGTGAGCCAGGCACGTTAGTGCTCGGGGCTTGTCCCGGTACTTGTGTACCGTCGAGGTCTGTGTCGTCTTCTTGGACACCCTTACTCTTGTATAGAGTTGTACGTCCGGCTGACGGCAGTGGGACAACGACTTGTGTGAGTTTATGTTTGTCGCTTGTAGCACGCTCGTGGTTGGGGGTTACGGACACCAGTAGACGTACTGGGCCCCAGCAAGTCCTGTTTTCCAGTGCCTCACTTTAGGGAGCTCAGGCCGGAGTCCCTAAAGGTGCCAGGCATGGGCCTGCAACAGTATGGTCCACAGGTGTGGTATTGGTTGGTCTCCACAGTTTTTTGGCTTGTTGTGGTGGAGCTGCAGCTGGACCTTTTGTCCGTGGCTACGAGGCTGAGAGGTAGTCCTGTGTGGTTTGTCCGGGTTAGTTGCTGGTGTCGCGAACCAGTCTTCGTGACCTGAGTGTGGCATTTTCTAATTTAGATCGTACACTTGGACGAGGTTTACCGTTTATTTATTAAAGGCTATTTTCAGTTAATAGCCTGTGATAATTGTTATTTAACAGCTTTAATACCATGCGTAGATAGTTCTATAAATTGCCTAGTGTAGCTTCTTGTTACTACACTTTGTGAGTTTGATTTTGTGCAGCTTTTGGGGGAGTTTCCCTACTGAGCCAGTGACTTACGAGGCTCACCCCTACCCCTTTCAGGTGAGGGAGAGTAGGAGTCTTCCCATTCTTCGTCTAGTTCAGAGCCACACCGTAGCGGAGTTGGGTCTGCACCACCAACAGTGTAATCTTTACTTTCTGTTCGCCTCGGGGTATGCCCCAGGCTGTTGTACTTTGAGTTTGACTTCAGTTGAGAAATGACTATGTATATTTCATGTAAGTATTTGTGAGATGTGGAAATCTTATATATATTTGAGCTATTTCCTTTATATTTCTACGAACATGTGAATGATATCCCATGCGAGGCTATAGCTCGTTCGTGGGAGATGGAGTTGGGTGAAGCTCGTTGATAGGTTAGCGGGTTTGAACGACGAGGATCGTCACAATGGAGATCAAAGTATGAGTGACATGAAAGTAAGGAGTGGAATTGGGAGATGGATGTATTAGAAATAATCAGAAACTATGAGATCTTAGATATTAAAATGTGAGAGATAGATTATTGTCTTGTGATTGTGCAACAAAGTTTAATAACAAAGACATTCAATCACAACATATGTCAAAGTTTTAATAACATGAATGCATTTAAAAAGAAGAAGCAAATGTGATTGAAGGTGACCTATATGAGTTGATAATTACCAGAAACATGCAGAGTATGATATCCAATGGCTGTGATTTATTTTTGAAATCTGTTTGGGAGATTCTATAATTACCAAAATGCCCTTTCATCTAATAATGACCCTCCTTATATCGATACGATTATACCAATCCACATTGATATAAAGGGCGTCATTACAGTGGGACATTTACCCAATACTACACAATAGGTCGAGATGTACAAAATAAACAAGAGAGTACAACGGAAATAATAGGGATCTTATTCCATCATCATTCACATAATTCCATAGTCTATATAGTGAAAGTAAAGAAAGAACAATTGTCTACATTATACATGTCCATATGAAATAACATTGTCCATAACGTTGTTTACATACTATGAAAAAAAAGAGTAAACTACACAGCACTCCACAAGCAGCTACTCCTCACGCTCAGAGTCGCTCCTCACTAAGTTCTCTTCAAGTACATGGACATCTGTCTCACCTGTATGTTAAAGCAAGTATGAGTCTTCTAAAAAGAAAGACTCAGCAAGAAATCTAAGGAACATCCTTACACACATCACACACATGCTATTCTTCTAATCCATAAGAGAAAATACATGGTACATGCTTCATTTCAATTTAACAAATAAATATGAACAACCTACATTCTACACATAATATATAACATGAATCATGGTTTCAAATTCCATTCATATCATTTCACAATTATACACAATTTGATCATGAGAATATGCATATAATAACTAGCAAACCTAGCATGATATCTAATCATTTTTGCATGCGTTTATAACACTTATTCACATCTTAAGCTTGCTGTTTTAACATAATTGTATCACATTCACATGTTTTCACATCATTTCACATGCTATCACATTCACATAACACTATCACATATTCACATTTTACACTTAATTTGCCGTGACACATAGTTCGAACCACCATAAAGAAGGACACACATTCACATAACACATACCCGTCACCTAGGCAATACAGTGACGAATCTTGATAACTGTACAGAATCGGAAGAAGCTCTCTCCACCCTAACCAATGGTACTTGTCCACCTCCAGGATTTCATCCTAATGCCCATAGGATATCACACACACATTGAGCCTTCCCATAGGGACTTCACTACGGTACGACTCCACAGCCTTCTATGGTAGCAGTGTCATTGTCAGCACAATTTACACATTATCACTTAATCACATGGTTCCATTTACGTATATACACAATTTAACTCATTCACATGCACTTTAATGTAACATATATGTTTCAGTTTATAGAACATGATATTACTGTTTCACAGGGACAATTTAACCATAACAGTGCTTAATCATGCTACAAATCACTAAATTTTACATGATTTGAGTTAAACATGCTTAATATGGACTAATTTCCTTTTTTAAAACACAAACAGTACTTACTGACATCCAAACAATATCAAATTTTTATCACCAACTCTACACACGTAATATGTCATATGTCTAATTTTGTAGATTTTTCGTAATAGTAAAAATATTTTTAAAATTTTAAACAGGATTTATGCAAATTTAACAAAATAATCCATTCACATGTTATACAGTACAACAGTCATTTTTAACAAGTCTAGAACATGCAAACAGTCACTATAAGGTCATGATAATTTTCTGTAACTCTAACATGCAACCGAACCATTTATTCAGAATTAACCACCATCAAAACATGCTTATATCCTCAAAACAGAAATTATATTAATTAAAACCCTATTTAGTAATTCGACAGAACCTCATGATATGACCTAAAGACAGTATTCAACCAACCACAAATTTTACAACATGTTTAGATATCGAAAAGTCCGAAATCATAGCATAGACATGATCAACACAATTTTGTGAAAATTAGACGAACTTGGCGGCAAGGCCCTTGCCGTCAAGGTGTGTTAACGGCACACGATCTTGCCGCCAACTCAGGATCTTGACGGCAACAAGCTTGCCGTCAATTTCCTATCTATAGAAAGTGCAGACTGAACGCAAATAAAATGGAGAATTGGGGGTTCCAGGACATGAATAAAATTCTGAAAAATTCCTGAGACCTAGGGGACATGTCTTGGGATGTAAACCCTCAATTACTTGCATGCAAATAAATCTCTAGTTTGATTTGGTCGAAGAAGCCCTCCTCGGCCAAGCCAAGAAGGTGAGATTTCCCCTCCCAGATCCGGTCTTCCTACTAATGTAGATCGATCTCCGGAGTCGGGGAAGATTCAACAATCCAAGGAGCACCTCCCAGTCGATGTAGATCACCGAAAGAAGCCCACACACGTCGGATCAAGCTTTGCAAACACATTGGTTTTCTCACAAGAACCCTAGTTTTCCTTGTGAGCAAAAGACCCAATCCAGTCGAAAACACAAGGTTATATAGACCTAAGCGTCGAGTTACGTTTAGGGTTAAGTCATCCTACCATTTTCAGATCTGGAATTGCAACATAACCGGAGAAGTAGACGGCCACATTGCTGCCATTAACAAGAAGTCAGCGTCCATCGATCTGGATGTCAACATGAAGTCAATGGCACACTGGTTGCCGTCAGCCTGCCCTTAACGTTAATGGATGTTGACGTTAACTGGGATTTCGGTAGAAAACAGAACATCCAATAACCAATATACACCATATAGATGCATACAATATGTACAATATTATTTAAATACAATGTGCATAGAATTAAATAAATACAATATGTACAGAAATAACATGTATATACATATGCACATAAGTAAATAAATAATTATAATATACACAAAGTTAAATAAGCATACTATGAGCAAAATTCGAGGGCCTTACACAATGAGAAAATGAACTTTTGGACACGTGGTAGCCTGGGGTGCAGTCTAGGTTTCTGTGCACATCTCTTCCACGTAAAAGGGACTGCACAGAGGCTATAAAAGGTCCTATCTCATCTGAAGCAGGCATCCCCTCCAGCCATCCATCGATTCCATCCAAGAGGATGTGGGGATCAAGGCCAAGCAGTGGAGAAAGCTTTGAAGTGTTGAAAGAGGAGCAGATCAAGTGAAGAGCAGTAGCAGAAGAAGAAAGAATTGTGCAAGCAGCAGATCTGAAAATAGAGCATCATGGATTAAAGGAGTGCTCCATATGATCTTCTCAAGAACCTTCAATTCAAGCTTTTGCAGATCATCTTCAACAAGGGACATCCAATTCACATTTCTTTCATTCATTTTTATTGGAGTGTTCTTCTCATTTTGCCCTTGAGTGCTTGTAAAATTTGTACATGCATTCTGTGTAGATTTTTGTGTGCATTTAAGGGTGTGAATCAGATTAGTGCTAGAGGATCTAATTTCTTGTGAAGTTGATTTAGCATGTGTGTGTGTGTTCTGAGCAAGTGTGCTCGTGTGTGTGTAGTTTGAGCCATCGTGCTCAGTTTGTGAGTCATCGCACTCACAATTGTGTGTTGCACCGTCGAGCTAAAGGGTGTTTTGGAGTTGTTGTGCTCCAGTGTGTGTGTTGTACTCAGATTTTGAGTAGTGTGGCCTCACTGTGTGAAGGGTGGATGTAGGAATCACGGGTGTAATTTTCGAACCACCTAAAAATTTTCTGTGCAGTGGTTTGATCAATTTTCTACGCTAGATGTATGCATAGGAATTTCACCTTCACAACACTTGTCTAATTGCTTCACACATCATATACACACACCCACTCATCAGATCAGTAAAATTTGTTTGACTGAATGGATCTATAATTTGAAGTGAATTTTAAATTCCTCAAGCTTCCGCAGTATTTGGTGTAAGATGTATTCAACCCCCCTTTTAGATCTATTCATCTACCTATTCGATCCTACACAATGAACCCTGTTACTCAGTGATAAAATGAAGTTTTCATTGCTATGTCTCCATCTTTCTATTTTTCTAAACACTTTCTATTTGAAAAATTTCAAGAACATATTTACATAAATTAGAATAGACATGATCATGAGTGTAGAAAGATTATTCTTAATTTGTGTTAAAGATAAAACTTCAAAACATATACATGTTAAACACTAAGGCTACTCATATGCCTACAAGTGTTTTGCAACTCAGTTTAAATGAGTTCAACATTAAAAGTTGGCATAAACTTGTTCTTAGATTGTATCTTTAAGGCTAAATTGATTGCACAATTATTTAATCTTTATGTATGAAATCTCTCATATAAGAATATCATAAAGAGTCATTTATCCTGATATAAGATTGGAATGAAAGGTATGACATATTAAGGAGATTGAATCAGGAAATGAATGGAAGCAGATATTCAAGCATGAATTTAAGTGGATGTTAGTATGATGATAAAAAAAAAATCAGCTCCCCCCTGAATATGTGCTGTAAGGCCCAACAAGTTTTCTACAGGTTTGCACTTTTAGAAATTCGTTTGGTCAGCATTTGAGACCCTAAACGACGTGTTTCAGCCGAATCAAGGGTCTACAGCGAGGGGGCTCTTGACGTCAAGCATTATGACATCAAGATGTGGTAGACATCAACCTCCCTTGACGTTAACCTGCTACTTGATCTGACGGCAAGTTTGATTGCCGTCTACTTTGTGTTGACGTCAACATGTTTTAACGTCAATTTTTCTTAGAATATTGACGTCAACAATGATTGACGTCAATATTTCTGTTGACAACAACATTTGTGGATGTCAACTTCTGTGTGTTCTAGTCCGAGTTTTTCTCCAAAACTTGTGATCTTTTTTGGATATGTTTGATGGAATAGAGTCGTGTTAGGGCAAGGATCTTACCCCAATCACGACCTTGGCTCTCTATATATAGAGAGAGTTCATTTTTGGGAGAGAAATTTTGCTCTCTTGCTTGAGTTTGAGGTTGTGAGAGAGGAGAGAGAGAGGGTTTCTTCGAGGTAGATCTGCCTTGTTGCTGCTTGTTCGAGGTTGTTGCTGTGAAGAGAAAGCTTCCACGACCTGAGAGGAAGGCTTTAGACGAGGAGATCGTGGACGAAGGATTTGATCGTGCTTGGAGGATACCTCTTTTGGGTGAGAAAGAGGGCTTCACCGGCTAAATTCTCCTGTTGTAGAATTTTCTTGAGGCAAGTAACTTAGGGTTTCTCTCCGTGGACTTGTCTCCTAAGGTTTTCCTATTTTTCTAGATTTTTAGAAAATTATTTCGATGCTGTTTGCCATGTTTTCTTGCCCTCGATCTGCACTTTCTGTAGTCTGGGAGGTTGACGGCAATAAGTTGGATGTTAACCTGAACTTGACTACAACAAATTGGCAGTCAAGTTCATCTTGTCCAGATATTTACAGTTTCACCATTTATGATGGTTTTGTGAGATTCTGTGATGGTTTTTAAGTTCTTTTCATTCTGTCTTGACCTGTTAATCATCATGATGAGTTTGGGCAATCTTGGATTAATTTTTGTTAATTATGATAATTATTTGAATTTTTGTTTATATGAAAAAGCATGTGAATACTTGATAATTCTAATTTCCATGATGTATACATGTTACAAAAATCATTATATGCTATACTTCAGTTTGTTAGACTACTGTAAACATGATTTAGGACTTGTTAATCTCATTTTATTTCTGTTCATGAATAATTAGTACTTTTATGAATAATAATCTGATTTCTAACTTTAATTATGAAAAATAATTTTACTGCTTCAAAATTATGAAAAATTACTGATATGTTCTGTCAAGTATATCTACCCTGTGGTTAAAATTTGAGCATGTTCTGATCACTGTACAATTAGTTATGAATTTCTGAAGCTTTCAGTACCATGTTTTAATAATAATAAGTCCCAAACATGTTTAAAAATGTGATTAGCATCATGAATAGGTTCTATTAATTACTGTTCATTGATTAATCTGAGTATTTGGAAGTGATTAATATATATTTCATATTATATGTGTGCATGTGCATGGAAAGAGAGAGAATATGTGACATGTGTGCATGAATAATATGATAATGTGAAAGATAAAAGTTGTGCCAATGAGACACTGTCACCATTGATTACATGGAGCTGTACTGTAGTAGTGCCCCTACGGGAAGACTCAATTGTGTTATGTGATACCCTGGGCAACGGGTCGTGTGAAATCCTGGAGGTGGACAAGTTCCACTGGTAATGGTGGGGAGGGCTTCCCCCGGTTCTGCGCAGTAACCAAGACTTGATTGTTTTGCCTGGCGATTAAGTATGTGTATGTGATTGTGTGATCTTTCTAGTGGTGGTTTGGGCTGTGTCTCGGCAAGTGTAAAAGTGAATATGTGAATAATGTGTAAAGTGATATGTGAACGTGACACAAGGTATGTGCAAGTGATGTGATATGTGATCGTGAATGTGCAAAGTGAAAACTATGTGAAAGCTATGTGAAACCAAGTGTAAGTGAATGTGAAAGTGATAAATGTGAGAATAAGTGCATGTGAAAGCAAAGGTAAAAGTGCATGTGAATATGCTATGATAAAATAATGCATGTGTTAATGTGATTTATTTTAAATGATAATTGTGATATCGTGATTAGTACCATGTGTAGAAGTATGTTAATTATGTCCATGAGTTAGTAATTACTTGATGAGCATGTTAGAAGTATCATGTTATATGTTTTTAATATAAGCTATGTGTTAGTGTTATGTGAAAGTAAGAATTACAAGTGTGTGATTATATGGATGCTCTCATGTTAGTGACACCATGTTATAAGTGACCATGTTTAGAATTCTTGTTATACATGAGTTAGTATAGCTTTGTTTAATAGATTCCATGTTTAATTATCCATGTTATAGCATGAGCATGTGTTAGTTTAATTGTTAATTACTAGTAAGTTAATGATAATGTGATAGTAAAATGTTAAACTGTTAGAAGCATATGTGGTAAGTGCGTGGTTTGCAATTCTAAGTTGCTTGCTGAGTCTATTGCGTAGACTCACCCTTGCTAACATTTCAGGAAGAGTTAGAGATTTAGAAGCTGAGGAGTTAGCGAGATCCGACATGGAGCATGAAGAGTAGATTGAAGATTTTTAGTTTATTTCTTAGTATGTGATGCAATTGTAATATGGACTTTGGTTTATTGTACTTGGAAACTGGCTATATTTAGTGGATGTTATGCTATGTTATTTCTTTTCTTAGACTATATAGACAGTGGTATGTGGATTATAAAGTTGATGGAATAAGAGTTATTTATTTTCCGCTACAATATTCCTTTCTATTTGTGTATATCTCAGCCCATGTGACTATCGTTGGGGTTTTCTCCCCTGTAGCAACTTGCTCTCGTTTGATGTGGGTTGGTATAACCGTACCGGGTGGAAGTGGGCCGTTACATGTGCAGTTCTTTAAAAGTTAGATGATGGTGTATCGACACAGGATTTTCAGTGTGTAGACACAAGAGCATGAATTCTTAAATAGAAGGTAGAAGAAGACCACTGGTGTCGACACATGAGCAGATGTGTGTCAACCTGATTATGATCAAAGTCAAAAATTTCTGAGGTTTTCAAGTTCCAACAAGATTTGACTTTAATGAGCAGATTTTGCAACAACAATTTTGCCCTTTTCGAAATTGCTACCCCTTAGCATGTGCAAGGTATGAAATAGTTTGTAAGCACTCCAAACATGATTATGTACAGAATTAGCTATATGCTAAACATGACTTTTGGTACTTGGAGGAGTATTTTACTCATGCATAATGATAGTTTCTAGACAAGAATAACTTGTCCTTTCACATTTCATCATTTGATATACCAAAAAGTCAAAGAGAAAGAAGATGCACTTCAAATCATGGGCAAATTTATGCAATCATTATGATACAAATATGATATCAATTGTTATGACACAATGTTATTGTTGGGAGTAGCATCAAAACACACTCTTCATTGTTCAGATAAAACTCTAAGAATTTATTCCAACTTAAGCAGTTCAATTTTGAAATGATAAGTTGTTTTACCTGAACAGTCTTCAATTTGGATTTTACTTGTGGTCTCTAATTTTTCTTGCCTTGCATAGCCATTGTCTTAATTCTAGATGGAAAGGTATGGCTACAAGGCTCATTGCTTGCTGATCAAGCTAGTTTTATGACCCATATGGATTTGGGTCCTGCAATGGAGAAAAACTTAGATTGCAGTATTGATTTTTGAATTCAAAAAAATTTTATTTTTGGTATAGATGCATTTCTTTCATTAATGGAGCTATGAGCAGCATTAGTTCTAGATTTTCTCTTTGTCTTGTTCAATGCATCTATGTTTTCATGAAATTGTTTACTTTTAGAATTTTAAGCATGAAGAACAAAAGACTTCATTTGTGCAGTTTTTCTATTCAGATATACATGGAATCTCTGAGTATTTTCAACATGAACATGATTTTTATTCCTATAAACATTGATGATCAGTCCATCTCCATATAATTTGTTATTAATTATATGTATTTCTGATGATTAACAAAACCCAAACAATTATTGTCTAACATCATTTTCTGAAGTCTATCAACAGACATCAAATCAAACAAAATCAATAAGTTGTCTACACTCACTGTCATTTGAAGCTCATTATATATATTTTGTCTAAGTATACATCGACTTCCTTGTAAAAGCTCATAACGATTACTGTTTCACTTAAACAACAATTTCCTCTATGGAACATCGACTTCGGTTCTACAACGACTTCATAATTAGAACATCGATTTCGGTTCTACATCGACTTCATATTTAGAACAACGATTTCATCTCTACATCGATTTCATTCACTTAAACATCGATTTTGGTAGAACATCGATTTCATATGAAACAATGACTTTACATAAACATTGACTTCGTTTCTACAATGATTTCACTTAAACATCGATTTCAGTAGAACATCGATTTCATATGAAACAACGACTTTACTTAAACATCGACTTCGTTTCTACAACGATTTCACTTAAACAATGATTTCAGTAGAACATGTTGCCTAGCTAGCAAGCCCAGAGGGGGGGGGGTGAATGGGATTCTAAAAATTTGATTATCTAAACCTGTCCACAAAAATGTTCACACCACAGACACTTCGATGATTGTTAGTGTTAGTGAAAAGAAAACAACAAACACAAAGCAAGCAATCACACTACACAAGATTTTATCCTGGTTCGGACCTCCTCTCCACAGTAGTCCTACATCCAGTCCTTGAGCAACAACTCAGGATTCACTACCCAAGGGTATAGTCTCCCTCAAAGACACTTACACACCCAGCCGCAGTTGGTCTTCTCTTCACAACCCGAAGAGGAATACAACACCCTGGAACCCTCCAGGTCTTCCTTCAACACGAAGGGAAAAACACCCTGGAACCCCCAGGTCTTCCTTCAACACGAAGGGAACAACACAAAGATGTGTTCAAGGGATGATACGCCCCTGGACCAAGATAATAGCACAGTGCTTGATCCGAAGCGAAGACTGAGAGGAACAAATCTACGACAAAGAACACTCTCAGTACACAAAAGCTCTCTCAAGGTTCTACACTAGACACAGAGAGCTAAGAGCTATAACAAAATGATAAAGTGAGACTTGAGCTCTTCTATAGTGCTTGCAGATTTTGAATTCTCAAGATGTATATCTTCACGTAGGCACCAGTCTTCTATTTATATCTTCTTTGAAAAATGTAGTCGTTGAAGTATCCGTTGTCTCTATGTTCAGAGAACGTTAGACTGCATGGCTTTCCTTTATAGTCAACGGTTCTTTGCGTTCCATGCACGTAAGAAGAAAATCCTTCTTGATATCCTCCAGGTTCTACTTTATCCAACGTTGTATGGAGTCGTGCTGTCAGAGACCTACACACATTAAATGCTAAAACAAAGACAGCTAAGTTGTCTCTTGTTTTTAGTCAATGTTAGAGTGAGAATACATCAAAATAGAAATTCTATTCTGTCTTTCTAAAAAGATATTACATGCAGAAGCATAATAATAGAAGATATCTGGACATACATCGTGTAGAGAAATGTACGGTTATATTTAATGCATGGATGAAAGAGAAATACATGGGATGACTTTGACTTGTCAAGATATTTGAATATCAAGTCGTTATATTTCATGAAATCGTTGTGAGAATCACTTATGAAATCGTTGTATGAGTGAATCGTTTGAGAACGAATCATTACAAGAAAATCGTTATAACCAAATCGTTGTTTTGTTTTATCGAATCGTTACACAGACCAAGTCGTTGTTGTGACTTATCGAATCGTTACAGTAAGCAAATCGTTGTGTAACTTATCGAGTCGTTATAATGACCAAGTCGTTGTTGTAACTTGTCGAATCGATGTAAATACTAAATCGATGTGGAACTAATCAAATCGTTATGAGAGACAAATCGTTGTGAGATTAAGTCGTTATTCTCACTTACCAAATCGATGTGAAATCGAATCGTTGTGAGAGCAAATCGTTGTTCTCACTTATCAAATCGATGTGAAACCGAATCGTTGTGAGAGAAAATCGTTGTTCTCACTTATCAAATCGATGTGAAACCGAATCATTGTGAGAGCAAATCGATATGATCACTTAGCGAATCGTTCTAAGATCGAAATTGATACGATCACTTAGAGAATCATTCTGAGATTGAAATAGATACGATCACTGAGCGAATCGTTCTGACTTGCAATGAAATCGTTATAACATTTAGAGAAATCGATGTGTACTTAGAAAATTTATATGCACTAAACTTTAAGTATTGCAGGATGAATATACTTACTAGTTTTTCTTGATTTTCCGAGATTCATTTCCTGTGCTCAAATCTCATGGAAACCTTGTTAGATTAACCATTATTTTAGTTTTGTTAATCACCAAAATAGATATGTAATTTATCTAAATTGCATGGGGATAAACTGATCATCAGAACATGGATTTCATATGAAACAATGACTTCACTCAAACATCGACTTCATGTGAAACAACGACTTTACTAAAACAACGACTTCATTTTAAACAATGATTTCATCTGTACATCGATTTCAGTTAAACAACGATTTCGTTTAAACATCAATTTCAGTACAACAACGATTTTAGTTGTACACTGACTTCAGTTAAACAACGACTTCATATAGAACAGTGATTTAATTACATGCATACATGGATTATGTTCACATCGACTTTGTTTCAACATGGATTACATTCTCACATGGATTATGGTTATAACATCGATTTCATATCAACATCGACTCTCTCTAAACACAGACTGTCTCTAAACATCAACTCTCTTTTAATAACGATTATATTTTTGACAGCTGTTGAATATTCCTATTTAAATTCTTTTTAAACATTCTTAACTTACATTCCACATGATATTCAAATATATTTTCAAATCTCTATGGATTTCCACATGATATTCAAATATATTTTCAAATCTCTGTGGATTTTAAGTCTTCCCGTGAATCATGTTGTATTATGTGCTCTCTAACATTTATTGCATTGGTACAATATCTCTATACGATATATCTCTTGTTTACCACACTCATGTCACATAAAGTAATGCTTTATATGTCGACAGAATGGAATTTCCTTTTTAGTATATATTCTTAAAGCACGACTACTAACGTTGATTGACAGTTTAGATAAAGATGAGTTGTCTATACTTCAACATTTATGATGTGCAGGGTTCCGGTAGAAACATATGTTACAACGTTGGACCTGTCAACCTGACAGAAGAAAGAAGAGATACAGAAAATCCTCCTTTGTGTAAGTGTCTATTCTAGCATTTAATGGCTGCAGGTTCTCTTGCTCCATACTTCAGACCAGACACTCCAACGTGCATGAAGATGTGAGACAACAGATACTTCAACGGTTCAAATCTTTCAAAGAAGATAAATAGAAGAATGGTGACTCCATGAAGCATCTTCTTGAATCCTGAAGATCTCAGTCACCTAGAAGAAAGAAGAGCTTGCTCGTCCATTCAAACTTTCTTTAGCTCTTAGCTCTCCACAGTAACCTGCTTAGCCTTTAAGAGCTTGTGTAGATCTGAGAGAGTTCTTTGTGTGAAAATCTTTGTCTCTCAGACTTCACCTCAGATCAAGCAGTTTCTATAAGCTTGGTCCAGGGGCCATCCACTCCTTACTCATTCTTCTTGAGTGTTCCTCTTCGGTTGTAAAGAGAAAACCTGCTGTTGAGTGGGTGGTTGTTCCCTTCAGTAAGAAGAAAGACCTGTTGCATCAGATGGTTCAGTGCCTCTTCGGGTAGAGAAGAGAAGGTCAGCTGCGGCTAGATGTGTAAGTGTTCTTAAGGGGGACTGTACCCTTACTTAGTGAAATCCCAAGTTGTTGCTTGGGGACTGGACATAGGACTCCTTGTGACAGGAGATCCGAACTAGGATAAAATTCCTGTTGTCTGTGTGATTGATCTTTTTGTCTTTGCTTTGCACTAACTCTAACTATCGAACTTAGTGTCTTCTGTCAAAGCATTTTTATTTACAGGAATATTCGAAAAGAAAATTTTAGCAATCCATTCACCCCCCTCTGGGCTTGCTATTTGGGTAACAAGTGGTTTCAAAGCCAAGTCTCTTTGAGTAAGTAGAACTCATGATCTGAAGAGCAAAGATAAATGGCAGCCTAAGGTCACGCAGAAGAACAATCCGTCAACAGACCTCCTCTATTCGATGGTGAAGACTATCACTACTGGAAGACAAGGATGAAGTTCTTCCTTCAAGGACTTGATTTCCAACTATGGACAATAATCGAAGAAGGAGATCTCAAGGTAACCAACAGTAAAGACAAATGGACAGATGAAGATAAGAAGAAGCTGTCCCAAAACAGCAAAGCAAAGAGTATATTGTGTTGTTCACTAAGCAAGAAAGAGTTCAACAGAATATCGGCATGTAAGTCAGCCAAGGAAATGTGGGACAAGCTAAGGCTCACACATGAGGGAACTGACAAGGTAAAGGAAACAAGAATTGATATATTGGTAGCTCAGTATGAGAGGTTCCAAATGCAGTCTGGAGAATCCATCTCCCAGATGTACAGTCGCTTCACAGACATAACCAATGGACTGGTTGGGCTAGGAAAGACTTATGAGACCAGAGACATGGTAAGAAAGATATTAAGATCTCTACCAACTTCATGGACTTCAAAGGTAACAGCAATAGAAGAAGCAAATGATCTCAGGAGAATGTCCCTGGAAAAACTCATTGGGTCTTTAATGGCTCATGAGATAAACATGGAATGTTGGGTTTACATGTGTGATGTTTGTGGTTACATGTTTTTGATGATGAACAATGTTAATTGATGTGGTATGAATGGTTAAAACATGATGACATTATCCAAGTTAAGCAAGATACAATCATATTAAAACATGTTTCCTTTAATCATCTACATGTTCATTATATTTCACTAACAATGTTCTTTGATGTAGGTGTGATTGTGTGCAAAACAAGTGTTAAAATCAAGAGCAAAAGCTCAAGAAAAAGTCATTAAGCAAGTACCTGTCGACAGCCCTACAAGTACCTGTCGACAGCAAGCACAGGGAAGACATACAAGCCACTGGAAATTCAAGTAAAGCAAGAGCTGTCGACAGATGAAAGCTGCCTGTCGACAGATAGAACCAATTTTGAAAGCTGTAAGCACTGTTGAAGTGTGTCTGTTGACAGATGCAAATCGCCTGTCGACAGCTACACACAGGAAAGCCTTCTCCCGGAAGTTCGGAGTTCTGGAAATTGATAAACTGTCAGGATCTATCGACAGATGAACAATGGTGCTGTCGACAGACGTAGAGAATCTTCAAATCTGAGAATTAGTTATGTTCCGTATTTGGGTGTTTCCTTTTACCACGTCTCTCCAAACTTGGACACCCTTATATATAGAACATAAGGAGGTATTTTCGCAGCAAGAAGCCACCATACCAAACCCTAATAAAAAACCAAGATAGAGAGCTTCTTCCTGCTGCTCTGCTTCAACCGTCTATCCAGGGAAAGAAAGAACCATCTTCCAAACGGAGTTGAAGCTGGTTTGTCCGTCTTTCAAAGCTTCTCCATCAACTGATACCTGTCTAGACGGAGCTTGAAGTTCATCTGGACGACCATCTTGAAGAGTTCCATCTCAGGATTTGATTCTACAACTCTGAACTCTTCTCTGCTTCTACTTTTCATACTCTATGTGTGTGGCAGTGGATCAAATCTCTTGTGCTTGATCTACGTGTGTGGTGTTGTTTTGATTGTTTGTTTACATCAGACAACGTGGTGTGTATGTGTGTTGTAGTGATTGAACTCGCTCATAAGCAGTCTTTCTGCGTATGTGTGTGGATGGTGGACGTAGGATACACAAGTTGTGTACTCCGAACCATCTCAAATCTTCGTGTCCTATGGTTTGCACGTTTTCACGGTAGATGATTGATAGGCACGTTGATTCTACACACGCTAGATAGGTTGTTCATGTGTTATTCACAACAAGCACACACTTAGCAATTCGAATTCAAATTAAATTTCTTTGAGATTTCGATAAGTATGTGTTTCCATCGAAAAGAAGGCAACAATATTTCTAGTTTGCACTAATCTATTCTACCCCCCTTCTAGATTACCATATTAGATAATTCCGCGCATCTTTCAATTGGTATCAGAGAGAGGTTTCTCCGATATACTATTTTAACTATTTGATCTTACGATCAGGAGATTATCGATCTCATGGAATCTAACAAGGGGTTAATGGCTGAGGGACATTCAGTGTCCAGGCCACCTTTCTTTGATGGCACTGACTATCCGTATTGGAAAAATCATATGCAGGTTTTTCTGAGAGCTCAAAATTTTGAGCTATGGAAGATCGTCAGCAAAGGAGCATATGTGCTGCCTGAGGATGAACATACTTGGACAAAGGACCAAATTGCTAAGGGAACTCTCAATTGGAGCGCATTGAACATGATGCAGTGCACTGTGCATACCAAGGAGTATTCAAGAGTCTCCACATGCACCTCAACAAAAGAAATGTGGGACAAGCTAGAACTCATCTACGAAGGTACGTCTGAGGTAAGGGAAACCAAAGCGAGCATGCTAGTATCTGAATATGAGATGTTTAAAATGAAAAATGAAGAAACCATATCAGATATGTTTTCAAGGTTCATGCTAATAATCAATGGGTTGAAAGGTCTTAAGAAAGAATACTCGGAAAGTGACTTAGTAAGGAAGATACTTCGGTCTCTTCCATCCTCTTGGAATACTAAGGCTACCGTCATTGAGGATTCTAAGGATCTTTCAAAAATGAAATTAGATGAGCTAATTGGCTCCTTAATGACCTATGAAATAAATGTAAGGAGGAAAGAATCTGAAGAAAATCCAAGAAAATCTATTGCTCTAAAAGCCTCCAACAAAAATTCCTCTAGTTCCAAAAAGGATGTTCAACAGGAAAGTGATGATAATGAAACGTCTAGTGATAGTGAGAACGATGAAATGGCCATGCTCACTAGACAGTTCAAGAAATTCCTCAAATTCAAAAGGAAAGGCTCAGGTAATTCCAAATCTTTTCAAAAGAAAGACTTTTCAAATAAATTTGAGTCTAACAAGAAATCTGACATGATTGTGTGCTATGAGTGTAAGAAACCAGGGCATATGAGAGGAGAATACCCAAAGCTCAAGAAGAAACTGAAGAAAGAAAAATTCTCCATCAAGAAAGCCAAGGCAATGTTGGCAACTTGGAGCGATGAAGACGAAGACGAGGACGCACAAGCAAGCTCAAGAGATGAAGAAATTCACTGTTTAATGGCAAGGAGTGAGGACTCCACTAAGGTAAACTCTTCCTTTGAAAATTATACTATAGATGAATGGGAAGAGGCGTATACATTGCTCTTTGAGAAATTTTGTGAGTTCAAGTCTAAAAATAAAGCACTCAAAAAGAAAATCAACTCATTCGTTCATAGCACACCCAATGATGAACAGATTGCAGTCCTAAATAAAGAGATTGAAATGATGAAAATTGATGAGGAAGCTCACTGTAATGAAATGGATTGCATAAAAGAAAAGTTGCAAGAGACTAAAAAAGAAAAACAAAGCCTAATTGATTCCCTTGAAAGCCTACAAAATGAACATCAAGAAATAAAGAAAAAGTTGGAACAAACTGAAAATGAATTAAAACAAAAGACTGAAGATCTCACAAGATTTGTAAAGGGAAAACAAAATCTTGACGCTGTTTTGGGTGCAAATGTTAATGTAATAAGGCATGGGCTTGGATATCAACCAGTGAAACAAAAGAAAATGGGAGAGACATTGATAACTTCCTTTGTTGATTCTAGCACAAGCACAAGCAAAGAAGTTCCTTCTAAGAACAAGAAAAATCAAGCCTAGGGTAAGCAACAGCAACCCAAACAAAATCCCTCAGATGTTCAAAAGAATAAGCCGTCTGTCGACAGGCTTAATGAAAGCTGTCGACAGGCCTGGAAAAATGCTGTCAAGGGACAGCCATCCAGGCAACTGATGGGTCAAAAGAATTCAGATGTTCAATAAATTGATAAAACAAATGTTTTGAGAATATCTTCATCATGCAATTTCTGTAAGAAACTTAGGCCCAATGAAAAACAATGTTGGAACAATTCAAACAAACTGAAATGCAAACAAGTTTGGATTCCAAAGCACTTACTTTTTGGCATGAATGAAACATTTGGACCCAATGTAATTTGGGTTCCGAAACCTCTTGTCTGATCCATCTATGCAGGAATGCCTAGCAGCCCAAAATCAAAATAAATGGTACTTGGATAGTGGCTGCTCGAGGCACATGACGGGCGACAAAGATAAATTTTGTTTGCTGGTGGAGAAAGACGGAGGTCAAGTTGTCTTTGGAGGCAACAACAAGGGCCAAATCATTGGCACATGTAAGGTTGGTAAGTATGCCTCTAACTCAATAGACAACGTGTTGTTAGTTGATGGTCTTAATCACAATCTACTTAGCATAAGCCAACTGTGTGATAAAGGTCATAAAGTTGTTTTTAAATCAAAAGCATGCCAAATTGTTGATAAAGAAACAGGAAGTCTTAAATTTTCTGGAAAGAGAGTGAACAACATCTATCTAGTTGATTTAGATGAACCAGAAAACAAAAATCTATGTCGTTCTGTAAATAAACAGGATGAGTTGACTTTGTGGCATCGTAGGCTTGGTCATGCGAGCTACAACGTATTGCACAAGATCATGAGGCTGAAGTTGGTAAGTGGACTTCCTGACATTTCTTTTAATAAAAATGAGAGTTTTTGTGATGCATGTGCACAGGGAAAACAAACCCGGAAGTCTTTCAAATCTAAAGCGCCGATAATCACTTCAAAACCTTATGAACTGTTGCACATGGACCTTTTTGGACCTACTAGGACGCTAAGTCTCAATGGCAAACGCTTTGGGTTTGTCATTGTGGATGACTTTTCAAGGTTCACTTGGGTAAAATTCTTGGGTCACAAAAATGAAGCACTCAAAGTCTTTGAAGAATTCTTTGATAAGATTGAGCATGGGAACGTTCACAAGATATGCTCAATCCGCACTGATCATGGGGGAGAGTTTGATAATCACTCTTTTTCTGACTTTTGTAGGCACCATGGGATAGATCACATGTTCTCCTCTCCAAGAACTCCGGAGCAAAATGGCGTAGTGGAGAGAAAGAACAGAACCTTGGTGGAAATGGCTCGCACTCTTCTGGTCGAGAGCCAACTCTCAAGGAGCTTTTGGGCAGAAGCGGTGAACATTTCATGCTATATTCTCAACAGAGCCATGGTAAGACCTGTGATGAAGAAAACCCCCTATGAACTGTTAAAAGGTAAGAAACCTAGTATTGGGTATTTCAGGGTCTTTGGCTCCAAAGTGTTTATACATAACAATGATAAAGTTGATTTAGACAAGTTTGAAGCCAAAAGTAATCCAGGTATTTTTCTGGGATACTCAGGACACTCTAGAGCATATAGAGTGTTTAATTATAAAAATCGAAATGTGGAAGAAACTCCACATGTTGTTTTTGATGAGTATCATGCAAAGACTAACAGTTCAAATTTACACAGGTATGATGTTGGAGATGAAGTAACAATACTTGGGAAACAACATGAAAAAGAAAAAGGAAATTCTCAAGTAGCAGCAAAAATTAATAGTGGATACTTTCGCAGGTACAATGATGATGATCATGAAATACTTTTCAAAAAGCAAGATGATGCATTTGCAGAAGATCCACAAGAGGAAGAGCCTCAAGGTGAAACTCCTCAAGCAAACCATCCTCAAGAACAACCTCCACAAGATCACCTTCCTCAAATCCAAGATCAACCTGGTCCTTCAACAATCACAAATGTGAGGTACTCCAAAGATCACCCACTTGATAATGTGATTGGAAATGTGAATGATAAAGTTCAAACTAGGTCTTAGGTTAGACAAATAGTTGAACAAGATCATTTAGCCTTTGTCTCTCAAGTGGAACCTAAAAATGTTGAAGAGGCTCTAAGAGAAAATTCATGGATTGATGCTATGCATGAGGAACTAGGTCAGTTTCAAAGAAATAATGTCTGGAGTTTAGTTCCTAGAAACCTTGAAATTTCTGTCATTGGCACAAGGTGGGTGTTTAGGAATAAACTAAATAAAGAGGGTAAAGTGGTGAGAAATAAAGAAAGATTGGTAGCAAAAGGGTATAACCAAGAATTTGGGATAGATTTTGAAGAATCTTTTGCACCAGTAGCTAGGCTTGAAGCAGTAAGGATCTTGTTAGCATACGCATGTTCAAACAAGTTCAAACTTTTTCAAATGGATGTTAAAACTGCTTTCTTGAATGGCTACATAAAAGAGGAAGTCTATGTTTCTCAACCACCTAGTTTTGAGGATAATGAAAAGCCTAACCATGTTTATAAGTTGCATAAAACTCTTTACAGTTTGAAGCAGGCACCCCGAGCTTGGTACGACAGACTAAGCAATTTTATGGTGAGTAAAAACTACTCAAGAGGTAAAGTGGACCAAACCCTTTTCACTAAGAAAGTTCGCAATCACATAATTGTTGTTCAAGTCTATGTGGACGACATCATCTTTAGCTCCACTAACCCGTCACTGTGTGAAGAGTTCTCTAAACACATGCACAGTGAATTTGAGATGAGTTTAATGGGGGAGTTTCAATTTTTTCTTGGTTTGCAGGTAAAACAACATGAAGATGGCTTCTTCATTAATCAAGAAAAATATGTAAAGGAGCTACTGAAACATTTTCAGTTTGAATAAGCCAAGCCTGCCTCAACACCCATGAGGACAAGCATAAAATTGGAAAATGATGAAAAAGGTAAAATGGTAGATGCAAAGCAATTCCGAGGTATGATTGTCTCTCTCCTTTACCTTACTGCAAGTAGACCAGATATACAATTTAGTGTTTGTCTTTGTGCTAGATACCAATCTAGTCCAAAAGAAAGCCATTTGGTTACAGTTAAAAGGATTTTCCGATATCTCTCAGGTACGTATGATTTGGGTCTTTAGTATCCAGCAGGGAGTAACTTTAACTTGATTTCATATTCTGATGCTGACTATGCTGGGTGTAAAATTGATAGAAAAAGCACTAGTGGGTATTGTCAATTCCTTGGTGGTTGCATGGTTTCGTGGGCATCCAAGAAGCAACACTCGGTTGCACTCTCCACTGCAGAGGCAGAATATGTTGCTGTAGGGAGTTGTGCGGCTCAAGTGTTGTGGATAAAAAGTTAATTGTGTGATTACAACATTGACATTGGATGCACACCTATCTTATGTGACAACACTAGTGCTATCAACCTTTCAAAGAACCCAATTCAACACTCAAGAACCAAACACATTGAGATTAGACATCACTTCTTGAGAGATGAGGTAGCCAACAAATCTTTGGAGTTTAGCTTCATACCCACTGAAAAGCAACTGGCTGACATTTTCACAAAACCCTTGTCTGAAGATAGATTCATTACACTAAGGAGAGAATTGGGCTTGTGTAAAATGCAATGAAACCTATACCCAATTTTTGGAGTATATGCTCTTTGTGTGTAAGGACTATGTGGTATATCAAATGGTGACATGTGAAAGAACAAGTCTTGCTTGTTTGGAAACTATCATTATGCGTGAGGAAATATTCTCCGCCACGTATCCACAGTCAAGTTGCATATAAAGGTCCTCCACTTCAAATAGGGTATATAGTTTCTGTTCAATTTGCCCACTCATGTTTGTAAACAAATGAATTTCTGTGTTCATATACTTATGAATGATCTCTAGTGTGCGAATGATTGCCATGCATATGAAGAACTTGCTTGACTTGCTTGAATATTGGTGCCCTTAAATGCACACACTATGGGGGAGTAAGTTCAGGGTTGTTGAGTGAATTCATGAGGGACAATCTCTATTTTTCATATGTTCCAATCTAACGAGAATGAAGCTCCAATTATTCTCTCATCTCAGCCTTTTAATCTGATTTGTCAAAACTCCTGTCGATATCCCCAAACCCTCCTGTCGATAGCTATGCCTCCACAGAACCCAGATTTTGAACCCTGTGTGCATCTGTCGACAGGCTCAAACCAGCTGTCGACAGCCAGGCACAGTTTCTGATCACCCTGAACTCAATATTTTCAGTCCGTGTGCATCTGTCGACAGCCAACACCCATCTGTCGACATCCATGCTCTGTCTGAACCCAAAAATCTCAAGCTGTGTACATCTGTCGACAGGCTCAGTCCAGCTGTCGACAGATACACATTTCACAGACAATTCCTTATTCTTTCTCAACATCCTTCATGAGCATGTTCATCCCTTTTATGTAAGGTGAAACTTGGGTACTTACTTGTGTTTTAATCTTTCATATCCACATAATATCAAAGATATTGTCTGAATCACAATGATTTTGACATACTATTCTTGTATGAGTCTAGGTTGTATCATTTAGAGTACATTGCACAATGCTAATGGATTTCATGTAACTCATTTGAATAACTCCCTTGTGGATAATCATTTTTCAAGTGACTTGATAAGTCAGACGGTAATTGAACCTTGTGTCTTGCATTGATTTTTAACCATAAATGCTCTTTGACCTTGATTTTCAAAACAACGAAATATTCATAAAGGAGAAAAGCTGCCTATTTCTCACACTCAAAAGTGTATCAACAAAAATAATGGGACACCGGCAGAGCAATGATGTGTATTACTGAGTAACCGGGGACATAGGTATCACAAATGTCTGTCTTCGCGTCAAAAAGCTTATTCATTATCTCTGTACAATGGTATGATGGTCACTCTCACTGAGTAACTGGGGGTACGAGCATCCTAATTATCTACCTTCACGTCAAAAGGTGAAAGTAATCCTAATTACTACTTTTCCCATATACAATTGACAAAAGAAACAATTCAAAACCGAAATAGTGTGAAGCCTCCAATTTTTGATTAATCACGGATACTTTGATGTTTATGGTCACCTACTCATGTAGACATCTTTTTCATAAACCATCTGACCATCACCCACTAGGAACTATGTTTTTCTACAATGGTTTTTATTCAAAGTGGTTATCTAATTTTCACAAGCTTTGGTACGATGTTTTCTTAATGCTCCAACTTGAGACTCCAAGGGTATTGTCTCCCAACCATTGTAGATTTCTAACGTGTCTTAATATTAGTGGGTATGACATTTTAAAATGTGTATATACCTATTTTACACCTTATATACATTTTGGACGCTCATTGCCCAGACAAAATCTGTCAAAATTAAATTCTGGCACAATTCTGAGTGTGCCTGTCGATGGATGACTGTTCATCTGTCGACATCTGGTGGCCAGGGTAGTTAAGAAGCCCAACCGGCACGCCGTTTAGGGCCGGATTTGGTGGGACCTTTTCGTTTCAAATTCTTACCTAATCTCTTCAAAAGGGAACCCACACCCTTTCCTTCTTTCCCCACTACCAAAAAAACCCTCCTCTTCCCTTCTCACCCCAATCCTTCTTCTCCAGGGCGCCAGACCTAAATTTCGGCCCTCCTGGTTCTTCTTTCCTCCTCGTGTCACCTTCTCTTTTCAGAGCCCTTCTCCGCTCCGACCTTGTCCTTCTCATGGCTCCAAAGGGTAAACGACTGGTCTCCCATCATCGTCCCATTTCCTCTAGAGCAGGCGAAGGCTTCGGGGCTCCTTCTGAGTGCCGAACCAAGCATAGCAATGATCGGTTGCCTGAGCTCGTTGTTCCCCCGCGTCTGCAACTCAGCATGGTTCCGGGCACCTTCAGTAAATTTGTACAGCCCCGCTATGTTGATTTTCCATCTCTGGGAGACATGTTTTCCAATCTCCCAGCCCTGTTTGACACCATGGGCTGAACAATTTTTCTCTACTCTCACATGAAATACTCTCCCACTGCTGTAACAGAGCTTTTCAACAATCTTGGTATGTCTCCGGACGGGCATCTTTACACATCTGTTAAAGGTACGCCCTTCAAGCTTACTCCAAACCTTTTTAGCACTGCTCTTCAAATTCCCAATTTCGGGGCTGATGTTCTTCTAAATCATCCCTCTGCCTCTGAGTATTACTACCTCATCACCCTTCAACAATATGTTTCAACCAAGGGTGTAGTCAAACTCAATGCCAATTCTTTCCCCCCAATGAACCGCATGATTCATCACATATTCACCACCTTGATTGCTCCAAAGCATGGCAGTCGGGAACTCATCACAGAGGTTCATAAATCACTCTTTTTCTACTTCCTCAAGTGCGAGCAAATAAAATTGCCCGAACTCATGTTTAGCTTGATCCGTCAATGCTATTATAATCCCCGGAGATCAATGCCCTATGCCAGCCCAATCACTTCACTTCTTCTCTTCATTGGCATCCACATTCCTAAGAGTGAACTTGTAACCCTCAAATTGCGTAGTGCATTTGATCTTACTGCTGCCCATCGGATGGGATATAAGCTTGTTTATGGGATAGTATCACGGGATCTCAAGGGCAAGGACCAGGCGGTCGAAGAAGAAGATTCAGCGGATGGAGAGTCCGGTGATGGTGATTCTCAAGCTGAGCCCATGGATGCTCAGGATAATGATGATGATGCTGAAGACCAAGCGCCTCAGGAGCAATCTCTTCGAGATTTTATCTCTGCTCAACTGGGAAACATGCAACAACAACTTACCACTGGATTAGCACAACTCAATGCTCGACTTGATCATATTGACAATAGGATGGATGCAGTGGCTGACAGTCAAGTGCAGATTTAGCACAGGCTCACGAGGCTCTCTACTGGATCTCAAGAGTTCCGTCATCCCCCTACTCCTGGGAATGATGATGTCTAAAGAGTTTAGGAGTCAGTTATCTAGTGTCTTTTCTTGACACTGCAGTCTTAGTTTGCTATGTCAAGTCCTGTTATTTTCCTTCCTTTACATTTCTTTGAGTCATGTCATGGACATCTTCTTGTAACTGTGTGCCTCAATGTCTCATAAATGAAATTTAAAGTTATTTGCTTTCTTTCTATTCGTGTGTGCATGGCTTGTTTTTTGGATGTTTCCAAAAGGGGGAGAAACATCAATTGCATAAATTGAAAATTTTGTCATCATCAAAAAGGGGGAGAATGTTGGGTTCACATGTGTGATGTTTGTGATTACATGTTTTTGATGATGAACAATGTTAATTGATGTGGTATGAATGGTTAAAACATGATGACATTGTCCAAGTTAAGCAAGATACAATCATATTAAAACATGTTTCCTTTAATCATCTACATGTTCATTATATTTCGCTAACAATGTTCTTTGATGTAGGTGTGATTGTGTGCAAAACAAGTGTTAAAATCAAGAGCAAAAGCTTAAGAAAAAGTCATTAAGAAAGTACCTGTCGATAGCCTTACAGGTACCTATTGACAGCCAAGCACAGGGAAGACATACAAGTGAAGGATCGAATATGTGATGGACAAGATCTAGAAGGGGGGGGGGTTGAATAGATCTAGGCCAACTATTGCGGAAGCTTAGCCAATTTTAAAACAATGCATAGAATCAGAGGCAATTTGAAAGAGCAATTTAGATCTGATGAGTGATTGTGTGAATTAGATGATTGAAGTGTGGAACAAGTTGATTAAAGGTGAATTTGAAAAACCCTATGCATACATCTAGCGCAATGTGAATTTAAGTCACACACAAACCATTGGACAGAGAATTTTTAAGTGGATCGGAAATCACACCATGTGATTCTTACATCCACCCCTCACACTGTGAGGATCCACTAAACAACTGGATACACCACACCCACTGGAGCCTGACAACTCCAACACCGAGTTCTACAACTCATACAACCTCTAGAGCAAGACTACTCTAGAACCTGAGCACAATTGCTCAACCACAATTGAGTACGACGACTCAACACTGAGCACACAGGCTCACAAACCACTTGCTAGATCACAAAACACAAAGATTTAGATCCTCTAGCAATGATCTGATCTAAAAAGGTTCATTCAAGAGGATTGATGCAACAATTCATGCACAATCTCTAGAATGATCAAGAAGAAACAAGGGGAAATGAGGAATGAGGTGAAATGTCCTTGTTCTTCAAGAAGACTCCCTTGTAGAGGCTGAATTGTGAAGAAGTTTGATCACTTGAAGTCCCAGGCCGATGCTCTGCAACTTGGTCTTTGGGATCTTCCTTGAATTCTTCACAATCGTTTGCTTCTACTCGATCTACATCCTTGGAAGTTGATCACACTGCTTCATCTTGGATCAATCTTCACTTCTTATGCTTGGAGATATGGGAATTGGGTTGAAGAAGCACAAGGGGAGCAAGAACAGGGAGGAGAACTCTCTCTGCTGCCAAAAGGATTTCTGGAAGGCTCTTGGAGGCTCTCTTGTCGTTGGATGGCCAATTAGGAGAGTATTTATTTCTAAAATGTCCAAAAGTACCCTTGGGGGTCGTGGGCACATGATCCAAGGCCGATCCACCAAATCCCTAGAGTGCCACGTGTCTAGGAGAGACTTTAACTCACAGAGTTTTCAGAGTGTGTCGACCTCCCCATGGGGTGTGTCGACACACTGTCCCAGACTGGCAAAAAGGCTTCTCTGGGAAGGGTCTCTAGTGTCGACACCACTTCATCTCGTGTCGACACACTAGAGAGAACTGCAAAACAGGCCTTCTGGGAGAAACATCTAGTGTCAACACCATCTGGTTTAGTGTCGACACACTATCCAGGCATGTTGACAGGGTTCACTGGGAGTTGGGTCTAGTGTCAACACTGCTTGATCTTGTGTCGACACTACTTGACCATTTCTTCATCTTTTGGCTTAGGGCTTGGAGCATTGTGTTGACACCAGTATGGGGTGTGTCGATGCTACCCTTGGAAGAATTGTGTGTCCCAAGAGAGAGTGGAAGAGCAGAGGATGGGGAAGAAGGAATGAAGGGAAGAAGGACAAGGATGGGTTGGAGGAGGGAGGAAGGTGGAGTGGCTGCCGTTTTCAAAGGTGGAAGGCGGCCATGGGGTCGACCTTGCATAAAAAGGGTTTTAGAGGTGCAATGCCCCGCAGGTACAAGAAGACCCTAACCGGCGCCCAAGTTCTGAATCACCCTGGCAGGGATATGCGTCGACACTAGAAGAGGTTAGTGTCGACCTGGGCTGGACTATGTCGACACTAGATGGAGGTCGTGTCGACCTGGCCTGAAGAAACTTTGAGAATTTGAGCAGGGGAAAAATTTGTGAGATTTGGGATATCTTTCATATGATTAAAGATGGATGGAATTAGCATTTCAAGGATTTTTAAGAGGCTAAAGAATTCAGTTGTCATAATTCTTGCAAAAATGCAACAAACTTCAAGATTTACTCAACAACAAGCAGGATATATTCATTAAATGACTTGAACCAGTAAAATGATAATTTGAGGGATATAGGACATCCAACAATCAATACAAACGACCATACTTTCCAAATTCAAAGAAATGAAAATATTTTTTAGATTGAAGTCAAGTGTGATGAAGATAAACACTTTTAAAACAAATTGATGATAGACAAAGATGGTTATTTTAAGCAATTCTCCTTGGATAATTTTGTGTTTTTAATCAAACTATCAAATGTAGTAAATCTTGTTCACTCAAGAACTAATGCTTTTTACACACCATAGTTCCTGGATACTAGGAATTTACTCATTATCTAGTTTCAAAGGGGGAAATGACAACCTTTTACATGGAAATATACGTTTATCAGATGCCAATATTTCCAGTTACTCAGTCACCATAAAAAAATATAGAGCATTTTTTTTTAATTCTTGATTTTGAACCCCTTTGAACAGAGATAGCAAAAATACCTCATGACATACAAGGCACTTCATTCATTGTGAAGGTTTGTAGTTTCTCAGTATTTGTGCCATTGCTCTGTTGAATATTAAGTGTAAGGAGAATTTTATAAACTTGAAACCATTTATCTCACATCAGTTGCAAACAAAATGTTTTAATTCAATGCACACATTATCCTTCAGTCTATGAAAGAGATTTGAATTTCTGTAGTCTTGAAGAGTATAATTGAGAGTTGATTGTGAAAAAATGTAGTAGATCACTCAAAGGATCATTTTGAGGTTCTAGACAACTTAGTGAGGACATCATGCAAGGAAGTTGATGTAATTCAAGAAGAGTGTTGAATTTTGCAAAGAAAATGAGTTGTGAATTCCCTAGCTCCCCCTGAGATGATGATTCCAACAACTTTTCATCAAAATAAAGATAGCAAGTATTTTGAAACCAGAAATGATTCTCTTTGAACAACAAAAGCTCCCCCTCAATGATTGCATATTCATTTCTTGGTACTTTGTGGAGACATATACTCTCGCATAGTGAAAGTGTCCAGACAAGCAGAACTTGTCCTTCTTCAAATCACCATTTGATATACCGAGAAGTTCAACATAATGTGAGTTGAAGAATTCATTGTCAAAAAAAAAATAGAATTTGAATAGTGAGAGATGTGAACAAAATGATTCAAGGAAGCAAAGAAGAATGATGAAACAATGACTCCCTCTCAGAATATACCTAAACACTCAACCCAAAATGAGAGAGATCAAGAAGATGGACATTTGCAAAGACCAAGCTCTCTCCTCAAAGATGAAAATCTACTGTCAGGAAGAGGTTTGGTAAAGATGTTGGCAATTTGTTTTTCAGTTTCAATGAAGTGGAGTTCAAAGGATTTCTTTGCTACTTCATCCCTCAAGAAATGATGCCTAATTTCAATATGTTTTGTTCTGGAATGCTGAATTGGGTTTTTAGACAGATTTATGGCACTTGTGTTGTCACAAAGAATGGGAACACAACCTAACTCTTGGTTGTAATCAAGAAGTTGATGTTTCACCCAAAGAATTTGAGTTCCACATCTACCAGCTGCAACATATTCAGCCTCTGCAGTTGACAGAGCAACTGAATGTTGCTTTTTAGAAGCCCAAAAGATTAGGCACCCACCTAAGTACAAACACAAGCCACTTGTGCTTTTTCTATCTAATTTACACCCAGCATAATCAGCATTACAATAGGCAATCAAGTCTAACTTGCAACCAGCAGGATACCGAATTCCAAGATCACATGTTCCAACAAGATATTTGAAAATTCTTTTAACAGCTAACATGTGACTTTCTTTAGGATTAGATTGAAATCTAGCACATAAACACACACTGAACTGAATATCAGGTCTAGAAGTGGTTAGGTAGAGTAGAGAACCAATCATACTTCTGTATGTCTTTGGGTCTACTGACTTACCAAGTGAGTCTTCTTCTAGTTTAGCATTAATGGCAATGGGTGTGCTTGAATGCTTGAGGTTCTGGAAGTCAAACCTTTTCAGAAGTTCCTTGACATATTTGGTTTGACTTATGAAGATCCCCTCGCTTGTTTGGTTAACCTGCAATCCCAAGAAAAATTGTAAATCTCCCATCAAGCTCATTTCAAATTCATTTTTCATTTGATTGACAAAATCATTGCACAGGCTCTTATTGGTTGATCCAAATATCATGTCATCAACATAAATTTAGACTGCAATTATTTGATTTTTTATAGTTTTTGTGAACAAGGTTTGATCAACATTACCTCTAGAGTATCCTTTGTCAAGCAAAAAAGAACTCAAACGGTCATACCAAGCTCTTGGAGCTTGTTTGAGACCATAGAGAGCCTTATGAAGCTTAAAGACATGATGAGGATGTTTTTCATTTTCAAAGCCCGGAGGTTGTTCAACAAAAACATTTTCTTTTATATAGCCATTCAAAAAAGCACTTTTAACATCCATTTGATAAACTTTAAATTTCATGGAAGATGCAAAAGTAAGGAAAATTCTTACAGCTTCTAGTCTAGCTACAGGGGCATATGACTCTTCAAAATCAATTCCAAATTCTTGGTTGTACCCCTTTGCAACTAGTCTAGCTTTATTCCTAATGACTCGACCATCTTCATCAATAACATTCAGGAAAGATGATCTAGTCCTTACCCTATCATTTACATTGCCAACTACATTTTCCAATGGGTGATCTCTCAAAAATCTATGTTCAGAAGTTACCTGTTGAGATGCACTTAAATCTGGAACAACATTACCTGATCCACTTGGAGTAGGTGAATGAATGTTCAAGTTCTCACCAAGGTCTTCAATTTCCTCAACGGTCGGTGAAGAATCCACAATAAAATCATCCTCTTCATTATCTTGACTGTCCCTGCAAGATTTAGAATCATGATTTGAAAAGGAATTTTCATCAAAAATAACATGTGGAGACTCTTCAACAGTTTGATTCTTGAGAGAATAAACTCTAAAAGCTCTTGAAACTTCAGAATAGCCAAGAAAGATGGCTTCCTGACTTTTAGCATCAAACTTGTCAAGATTTTCTTTGTTATTGTTATGAACAAAGCATTTACACCCAAATATTTTGAAATAGGAGATTGTTGGCTTTTTGTTTTTCAATAATTCATAAGGGGTTTTTCTGATTTTTGGTCTGATCAATGCTCTATTGAGAATGTGATTTGCTGTATTCACAGCTTCAGCCCAGAAGGATTTGGGCAAATTGCTTTCTAAGAGCATGGATCTAGCCATTTCCACGAGTTCTATTCTTTCTTTCCACAACTCCATTTTGTTCTGGAGTTCTTGGTGAAGAAAACTTGTGAAATATGTGAAGATCAGCACATAAATCAGAAAATGATTTTTTTTCAAACTCATCATCAGTCAGTCATTTTATATGGAAAACTTGTTAAGACAGTGGTACAGAAATTCCTGAACTCAAGGCAAGCATCACTTTTGTGGGACAGAAAAATAACCCATGTAAATCTGGTAAAATCATCAATGATTACAAACCCATATCTTTTGCCACTTAGACTTAGAATTTTTGTTGGGCCAAAGAGGTCCATGTGAAGTAATTCTAGTGGCTTAGATGTGAGTACCTCATTGAAGGTTTTAAAAGATTTTCTGGTTTGTTTTCCTTGGGCACAAATCCCACAAACTTGATTTTCTACATTAGAAAAGGATTCAGGAAGACCTTTAACCAAGTTCAGCCTTAACAGTTTATTTATTGTTCTGAAACTTGCATGGCCAAGTCTTTTATGCCAAGTTTATGCAATTTCATTCTTATTTGCTACAAGACAAATATTTTCAGAAAAGTTTTTATTGAGGTTGATCATGTAGACATTGTTTTCCCTCTTTCCAAAGAATTTTACTTTATCAGTTGATGAGTCAATTATCTTGCAGAAATTAGATTCAAACACAACTTTGGGACCTTTGTCACATAGTTGGCTAATGCTCGGCAAATTGTAATCTAGACCATCAACTAACAAAACATTATCAACAGAGTTTGAGGAAGATTGACCAACCTTTCCAGATCCAATGATCTTTCTTTATTTTTACCTCCAAAAGTGACAGAACCTCCCTCCTTCTCAATCAGGAATGAAAATTTGGCTTTGTCTCCAGTCATGTGTCGTGAACACCCACTATCAAGGAACCACACATTTGAGTTGGGTGCATGACCTTCCTGCAAAAACAATCAGTGGAGAGAAGATTTTGGGTACCCAAACATTGTTGGGACCATCAGAATGTTTGAACATAGTCATCAAATCTTTTCTTACCCAAATCTGATTTGTTTTTGATTTTTATTTTGTTTCATTGATATTTTTTATCTTTTTCAATTTGTTCTTTCCCTTAGGAATAAAAACACCAGTGTTCTTGTTTTCAGTAGGAGGGGAGTTTTGCATTTGGACATGGTTGAACATTTGTGGAGGTCCAAACCAAGGATTTTGATGGTACACTGAAAAATTTGGATGGAAGAATTAAGGATGGTTCCAAAAAGGATTGAGATACCATTGGTTTCAAGAATTAGTCCAATCAGCTTGATGTGCTGTCTTGGAAGTCCAAGGTTTGTTATGGATGGCTTCTTTTGACTTTTTCTTATTTTTCAGATTTTTACTTGAATTTTTGATTGACTTGTTTTTGTTATTAAGGTTGAGTAGGTCGACCTGTCCTTAGCTGGTGTCGACACAGCAATCACAGATTCCACCTTTTTGTGGACTTGTGTTGACCTGTTAGATGATTGTGTCGACCTGGTTGATTTCTCTTTGTTCTGTGTTTTTGAAATTTTACTATGTTGCTTGACACTTGCTTATTTTTTGTGTTTTCAAGACTAGAACCTTTGACAAAATTGATCAATGGTGCTTTTTCTCTTATTTCAGCAGATTTGGCTTTCTTGAGTTTTTGTTTGTTGAATCCTAGTCCATGTGAAATTGATTTCATTCTAGCTCCCAGCAAGGCCTCCAAATTGTCTTTACCTTTTGTGAAGGTTTCAATGACTTCATCCTTTTCTTTTAGCTGGTTTTCTAAGGTTTTGATTTCTTCAACCATTTGTTGTTTATCTTTGTTTTCCATTTCCAGCTTTTCAGACAGTTCTTTAAATTCATGGGTGGCCTTTTGGGAGGCAAGCTTAAGCTCATCAATTATGTTCAGGAGATTTTCCTTTTCTTCATTAAGTTCCGCTACTTCATTTTCCAGTTCACAAGTTCTTTTATTGATGGATTGGTTATTGTAAATGTTTTCAATTTTCTTTTTGAGATGCTTGTTTTCTTTCCTTATTTCAGAGTAGTTTTCAACAAGCTCAACATAGGCATCTTGCCAATCATCAATTGAATAGTTTTCGAAAGAAGTACTTACCTTTCCATCTGAGCTATTTGCCATGAAGCAAATTTCCTCACTCTCAGAGCTTGAGGATTTTTCTTCTTCCTTCTCACTTGAGTCTTCATCAGACCAAGTGGCTACCATGGCCTTTGGCTTCTTGAACTTGTGAATCTTCTTGTATTTCTCCTTCTTATTCTCAGGACATTCTCCCTTCATATGTCCTGGCTTGTTGCACCTGTAACAAATGACAGTTTCATCAGATTTCTAATTCCTATTAGAATTGGCATTAGAAAAGGAAGTGTTTCTTTTTCCTGATGGGAATTTCTTTTTCCTAGAAAATTTTCCTTTCCTGTATTTTAAGAATTTTCTAAATTTCCTGGTCATGAGGGATATCTCATCCTCATTGGACTCAGACTCATCAGAACTTGTTTTCTCCTGATTCTTGTCTTTGTTACTTGAAGAGGCCTTTAGTGCTACTGGCTTGGTTTTAATTATATGTTCTTCATTTTTTTTTAGATTGATTTCATAAGTCATTAAGGATCCTATCAATTCATCCAAAGAGATTTTGGACAAATCTTTAGAATCTTCAATGACTGTGGCCTTTGTGTGCCAAATTGAAGAGAGAGAGTGTAGAATTTTCCTTACCAAGTCAGCATCTGTATAATCCTTACCTAAGGCCTTCAGTCCATTCACAATGATCATAAACCTGGCAAACATTTCAGAAATTATCTCATTAGATTTCATCATAAACAATTCATAGTCAGAGACAAGAATGTTAGCTTTGGTTTCTTTCACTTGGGATGTTCCCTCATAGAGTAGCTCAAGTTTGTCCCACATCTCCTTGGCAGATTTGCACATGGAGATTCTTGAGTACTCCTTAGGGTGGACTGCACACTGGATCATATTCATGGCACTATAATTCAAGGTAGCCCTTCTAATCTGTTCCCTGGTCCAGGTTTCTTCCTCTCCCTGGTTCTCATAGGGGCCTACCTCAACTACTTTCCAGATTTCATAATTTTGGGCTCTAAGAAAAACTTGCATTCTATTCTTCCAATAAGAATAGTCTGTCCCATTAAAGAAGGGTGGCCTATTAATGGAATGACCCTCAGCTATGAACCCTCTGGAATCCATTGAATTAAAAGGATGGTGCAATGAAGAAAACACTCAGCAAGCAAGCAAGCAAGCAAGCAAGAAAAACACACAGAACAAATAGAAAGCACTCAGATCAGATCAGATATAACCCACTCTGATACAAATTGAAGGATCGAAGATGTGATGGACAAGATCTAGAAGGGGGGGGGTTGAATAGATCTAGGCCAACTATTATGGAAGCTTAGCCATTTTTAAAACAATGCATATAATCAGAGGTAATTTGAAAGAGCAATTTAGATCTGATGAGTGATTGTGTGAATTAGATGATTGAAGTGTGGAACAAGTTGATTAAAGGTGAATTTGAAAAACCCTATGCATACATCTAGCAAAATGTGAATTTAAGTCACACACAAACCACTGCACAGAGAATTTTTAGGTGGTTCGGAAATCACACCATGTGATTCCTACATCCACCCCTCACACTGTAAGGATCCACTAAACAACTGGATACACCACACCCACTGGAGCCTGACAACTCCAACACTGAGTTCTACAACTCACACAACCTCTAGAGCAAGACTACTCTAGAACCTGAGCACAATTGCTCAACCACAACTGAGTACGATGACTCAACACTGAGCACACAGGCTCACAAACCACTTGGTAGATCACAAAACACAAAGATTTAGATCCTCTAGCAATGATCTGATCTAAAAAGGTTCATTCAAGAGGATTGATGCAACAGTTCATGCACAATCTCTAGAATGACCAAGAAGAAACAAGGGGAAATGAGGAATGAGGTGAAATGTCCTTGTTCTTCAAGAAGACTCCCTTGTAGAGGCTGAATTGTGAAGAAGCTTGATCACTTGAAGTCCCAGGCCGATGCTCTGCAACTTGGTCTTTGGGATCTTCCTTGAATTCTTCACAATCGTTTGCTTCTACTCGATCTGCATCCTTGGAAGTTGATCACACTGCTTCATCTTGGATCAATCTTCACTTCTTGTGCTTGGATATGTGGGAATTGGGTTGAAGAAGCACAAGGGGAGCAAGAACAGGGAGGAGAACTCTCTCTGCTGCCAAAAGGATTTCTGGAAGGCTCTTGGAGGCTCTCTTGTCATTGGATGGCCAATTAGGAGAGTATTTATACCTTAAATGTCCAAAAGTACCCTTGGGGGTTGTGGGCACATGATCCAAGGCCGATCCACCAAATCCCTAGAGTGCCACGTGTCCAGGAGAGACTTTAAGTCACAGAGTTTCCGGAGTGTGTCGACCTGCCCATGGGGTGTGTTGACATAGTGTTCCAGACTGGCAAAATGGCTTCTCTGGGAATGGTCTCTAGTGTCGACACCACTTCATCTCGTGTCGACACACTAGAGAGAACTGCAAAATAGGCCTTCTGGGAGAGGCATCTAGTGTCGACACCATCTGGTTTAGTGTCGACACACTATCCAGGCCTGTTGACTGGGTTCACTGGTAGCTGGGTCTAGTGTTGACACTGCTTGATCTTGTGTCGACACTACTTGACCATTTCTTCATCTTTTGGCTTAGGGCTTGGAGCATTGTGTCGACACCAGTATGGGGTGTGTCGACACTACCCTTGGAAGAATTGTGTGTCCCTGAGAAATAAACACATATTTCATTAGTCTAATGTATTATCATGAAAATAAATGATAAATGTGTTTGAAAACATGCTTTTTGAATATGGTCATTACAAGTGTGGTGCATTTAACATGTTCCAATTATTGTGCATTAAAATCACAACTTGTCATCATCAAAATGTGAGGGGAAATGAATTATATTCACACTCAACCCAACAACCACTGGAAATTCAAGTAAAGCAAGAGCTGTTGATAGATGAAAGCTGCCTGTCGACAGATAGAACCAGTTCTGAAAGCTGTAAGCACTGTTGAAGTGTGTCTGTCGACAGATGCAAATCGCCTGTCGACAGCTACACACAGGAAAGCCTTCTCCCGGAAGTTCGGAGTTCTAGAAATTGAGAAACTATCAGGATCTGTCGACAGATGAACAGTGGTGTTGTCGACAGACGTAGAGAATCTTCAAATCTGAGAATTAGTTATGTTCCGTATTTGGATGTTTCCTTTTACCACGTCTCTCCAAACTTGGACACCCTTATATATAGAACATAAGGAGGTATTTTCGCAGCAAGAAGCCACCATACCAAACCCTAATAAAAAACCAAGATAGAGAGCTTCTTCCTGCTGCTCTGCTTCAACCCTCCGTCCAGGGAAAGAAAGAACCATCTTCCGAACGGAGTTGAAGCTGGTTTGTTCGTCTTTCAAAGCTTCTCCATCAACTGATACCTGTCTAGACGGAGCTTGAGGTTCATCTGGATGACCATCTTGAAGAGTTCCATCTCAGGATTTGATTCTACAACTTTGAACTCTTCTCTGCTTCTACTTTTTCATACTCTGTGTGTGTGGCAGTGGATCAAGTGTCTCTTGTGCTTGATCTACGTGTGTGGTGTTGTTCTGATTGTTTGTTTCCATCAGACAACGTGGTGTGTGTTTGTTGTAGTGATTGAACTCGCTCATAAGCAGTCTTTCTGCGTGTGTATGTGGACGGTGGATGTAGGATACATAAGTTGTGTACTCTGAACCACCTTAAATCTTCGTGTCCTGTGGTTTGCACATTTTCACGATAGATGATTGATAGGCACGTTGATTCTACACACGCTAGATAGGTTGTTTATGTTGTATTCACAACAAGCACACACTTAGCAATTCTAATTCAAATTAAATTTCTTTGAGATTTCGATAAGTCTGTGTTTCCATCGAAAAGAATGCAACTTGTTTCTAGTTTACAGTAATCTATTCAACCCCCCCTTCTAGATTACCATATTGGATAATTCTGCGCATCTTTCATGGAAAGGCTGGTAGAATCCTCCAGCAAGAACAAGCACAAAAATGCTCTCAAGGTTACAGAAAACACTTCTGAGGGTGAATCAGAAAGTGATAAGAGTGATGAGAGCAGTGAAGATGAAGAAGCCTTTCTCTCCAGAAGACTGCAACACATTCTAGCTAAGAAGAAATACCAGTCAGGAAGAAGGTATTTCAAGAAAGGTAGAGAATTCAAGAGATTTGAAGGCAAAGAAGTCAAGAGATCTGAACCCATATGCTATGAGTGTAAGAAGCCTAGACACCTCAAGGCTAAGTGTCCAAAACTAAAGAAGACTGGGTTCAAGAAAAAGGACAACATGAAGAAATTTAAGAAGTACAAGAAGAAAGCCATGGCTGCTGCATGGAACAATGAGAGTGACTCAGATAGTGAGTCAAGCTCTAATGAAGAAGAAGAAGAAAAGGCCAACCTGGCCTTCATGGCAAATGTCGACGACATGGTAACTTCTTACTCCTCTTTTACTTCATGCAATGAATCTGATTCTGATAGTTTAGAAGATACTTTTAATGAATTATACAATAAATATAAAGACGTTTGTAAGCAATTAAAATTAGTTAAGAAAAATTATGCTTGCCTCGACATAACCAACTCAGATTTAAAATCTAAACCTGAACAATTATAAAAACAAATTTCTGAACTAAAAAGAAAAAATGAACTACTATGTGAAGATGTAAAAACTAAAAATGAAAAGATATCAAATCTAAAAAGTCAGGAAACAATAAGTAAACTTAAAAATGAAATGACAACCACTATCCCTTGCGAGACTTCGGTCCGTTCGTGGGAGACGGATCTGGATATGGACTCTTATTGGGTATAGATATCCAGGGCCGTTACAATATTACTTGTGCAAATCTATGTAGATGACATTATTTTCAGATCTACTGATGAATCTCTGTGCAAGTATTTTGAAAAGCTCATGCAAGGAGAATCTGAGATGAGCATGATGGGAGAGCTCAACTACTTCCTTGGATTACAAATCAAGCAAAGCAATGAAGGAACTCATATCTGTCAAGCAAAATACACCAAGGAACTGTTAAAGAAATTTGGATTTGAGAATGCTCAACCACTGTCCACTCCCATGAGCACATGAACCAGGTTAGACCGTGATCCGAAAGGTAAGAAAGTTGATCAGAAACTTTATAGAGGTATGATTGGTTCATTACTCTATCTAACAGCTAGTAGACCTGATATTTTATTTAGTGTATGCATGTGTGCAAGATATCAATCTGATCCTAAGGAATCTCATTTAATATCTATAAAAAGGATCTTTAGATATTTAGCTAAGACTCATAACTTAGGTCTATGGTATCCTAAAACTTGTGAAACTAGTTTAATTGGATATTCGGATGTTGACTATGCTGGATGCAAAGTAGATAGAAAAAGCACCAGTGGCGGTTGTCAATTTCTTGCAAGATGCTTGATCTTCTGGTCTTCAAAGAAACAAAACTCAGTAGCTCTATCAACAGCTGAAGCTGAGTATGTAGCTGCTGGAAGCTATTGCACTCAGCTCCTATGGATCAAACAACAGCTTGAAGACTATGGACTACACATCAAGACCATTCCATTACTGTGTGACAACACAAGTGACATAAATCTAATGAAAAATCCAGTGCAGCACTCAAGGATGAAACATATTGAGGTTAGATATCATTTTATTAGAGATCATGTAGCAAATGGTAATATTAGTATTTCATTTATAGATAGACAAAATCAGTTAGAAGATATCTTTACAAAAGCCTTACCTGAAGAGAGATTTACGTCTCTTAGAAGAGAACTAGGCATGTGCAATTTGTAATAGATATATCTGTACGTAACTGAAATAACATAATAAATTTTAGAATAAGACTTATCCTTCCCCGCGTAATTTAAGTAAATCCATTATCCTTTGCGACATCATCGCCTATTTTGTCGTTTTCCGCATTAACTACTCCACCGTTTCAAAAGTAACTTTATGTCCTTCCGTTATGACGGGAACCCTTCCTTCACTGATTCACTCTCTTTCTCTCTTATCTCTTTCAACTCGAAGGCCTGTAAAACCCTTATCGACTCCAGCATCCCTCTTCATACTTTTGAAGGATCTCCCTCTTCCCGCTCAAATTTCTTGAGGGGTTTTGTTCCTCCTTCTCTCTCGATCCTCCAGAACCCCTTCTTACAAACTTCCATGGCCGCTTCTGGGAGCTCCGACAGTGTGGGTGGCTATAGCGCTGCCTTCCTCATAGTAGATCAACTGGAGAGATATCAAGTTGTGAAGATCAAACTCTGTGGCAACAAGGCAGTTGACTTAGATGATTTGGAGAAGCATGGTATGCATAGTGTGATTGAAGCCCTTTAGCGGTTGAAGTGGACGGGTATTTGCACTGTTTCTGAACCAAGCTACCCGCACCTGGCCAAGGCGTTCTACACATGTTTGAAATCAGAAGAAGATGGGTCTCTTACCTCCTTGGTCAAAGGTAAATCTATTCATATCACTCATGACCTGTTGGAAAGGCTATTTGGAGTTTCTAAAGTAGGGCACAGTCTAGTGAACTTTGTAGATATTCATGCTAAGGGGCTTGAGATTATTGGAACAAAGTACAAGTTGAAGGATGGTAAGATTGATATAAACCAGTTCAATGCATTCAACAGAATATTGCATTTTATAGTCTGTCAGATTTTGGTACCCAGGAGTGCTACTTTTTCCTCTGCACAGAAGGTGATGTTGATGTGATGTTCTGGGCTATTCAGAAGCAAGATATTAACATGGCTCAGATCATAGTAGAAAGGATGAAGTCTAATGTTGAAGTTATATGGGACAAGAAAAATAAATTGGCAGTGTCCCTTCCTTATGCTCATTTACTTACCAGAATTTTCAGCCATTTTGAGATTGATTTGAAAGGTGAACTGATGGAGAAGATGGGTCAGCCCATTCGGACTAGGAATCTAAAGAAGAGTGGATTCTCCTTGGTAGGAAATGTTTGGACCAAGACATTTGTGGCTGAAGGAGATGCCATCATAGGAGAAGCCTCTACTGCTGAAGTTCAAGAAGAAGTAGCTGTAGTTAGAGAGGATGAGCCTCCTACATCAGTAAGGAGGATTGAAGACATAGTAGCTGAACTCATTGAGCCCTTTGGGCAATCATCTGAAAGTGTGATCCCTCCTTTAATTCCTGCACCTGCTATTATTCAAAAGTCAGTTGATGATCCTGTGGCAAGTGTTGCTCACACTGAGGGGGAGCATGTAGATGCTCATATTGAAGAAACCCCTACTGCTCATGTTGAAGAAGTTGATATGGAAGAGAGCCATGAAGAAACAATTCCAGAGGCTATGACACCAGGCCATATTGAGGATGTTCATATGGAAGATGCTCCTGCTCAGGGGGAGCCTGCAGGTCAGGAGGAGCCTACTGTAGTGCTCCTAAAGATCAATTCCAAGAAGGTTTAGTTGAAGATACTTCTGAGGATGATGAGCCAGCTGCCGGCTCTGAAGGCAAAGGAAAATGTGTTGCCAAAAATATTCCAATGCTCACCAGAAAGGCACACTATATGTAGCACCCCGAGAATTACAGTAATTGAAAATTTGAGATAAATAGAAAATATGACCACTTAATAATTTAGAACTAGTTAAATACGTACACACCGTTATCCCAGATGTAAAAACACATCTAAAAATGTCGTAAAAATCATAGTTAGACTTTAAATAATGTTCTCTAGTGACCCATAAAGAAATTTGGGCCAATAAAAATCTTTTGGATTGAGTTTAAAAATTATTACGATTTATTATTGTAATTAAGGAATAAGTCAAAAATCATTATGACACGTACTTAGATGAGTCAAAAAATTAAATAAAAATCATAGATGGACTTCAAATAATATCCTCTAATGATCCATCAAGAAATTTGGGTCAATAAAAATCATTTGGGATATGTTTAAGAGTTATTGTGACTAATTATCCTAATTAGGAAACCAAATCGGAAAACTGTTACCATGGAAATAAAACGTGATCATAAATTAAATAAAAATGTTGGAGAGACTCCAAACATCATGCATTGATGAACCATTATTGGAATTGGGCCAATGGATCACTTTTGGCCCATGAATAAAATGGAGCAAGAAAAATAACCAGAAATTCGTAGCCTTAATTGAGCTGAAAATAGAAAGAGGTAATTAGGGCAAATCCCAAGACAATTAGCCTTTCTTGGCAACCCAAATTCGTGCCTAACCATGGTGGGACGTTTCCTAAAACCTCACACACTCTTTTGGGGTGAGAAATCATCAAAAAATGGAAGGTGTTAACCCAAAACTGCAACCCTTTCTTTCCTACACCCAATGGGACTTCTAAAAACCCTAGATGCATATATACTTGTCATGAAACCATAGAGGACGAAATTACACATTGTTGGGGTCGTGGGAGGCTGTTCTTGAGCACCAAAGGTGAAGGAAATCGCCCCAACTCGGAGCCTTCTTCCCTGCTGCATCTGCATCGATCTGTGCAGATAGCTCTTCTTGGAGTCGACCTAAGGTACGCCAAACCTTAACCAAAACGTGCAAGAAAGAGGGTGGAGTCTAGTTCCTAATCCCACTGGTTTGCCCAATTTTCATCCAGTGAGTCGGGAGTATTAAGCGTTCTCCTCTAGGCAGTCAGAACTAGGGCTTTCTGGAGAGCGAATCTTATTCAACTCCAAAGGTAGGTCATCTCCATGCCAAACTCTAATTAAACACGTCCATACTTGCATCCATATGTATAGATCATGTTCTTACTGTTTTCCCCCATTTTTATCTTGAGAGTTTCACGTATTAAATCTTGCATGATCTTGACGCTCTATTGTCACGATTTAACCTTAACTTGTCTTATGAGTTCCATACCTCTCTGTGGAGTCATTTTTAGACTAAGTGTTCAACATAGAACTTGTTACCCTATGAGTATACTTTCATTTCGCTCTGGTTTCCCTAATTGTTGTTGACCTTACTGAGAGTATTAGCCCAAACATGAACACTGTGTCATATTCACATAGTCAGTCACAATACATTTTAATACCTAGTCAAATGACTTTTGTTTCTCGATTATTTGCTACTGTACTGTCACGCCCCGACGCAGAATATTGGAACGTGAGGCAGTTGCAAGTAAAGGGTATAGAGCGAGTACTAGACATCAAACCATTTTGCAATGAATAATACTAAAGCAAATTCATTCCATTAATACTTTCAAATGCCTAGTTACAACCACTAATATCAGAGCCATTATAGGGCCCAATTACATTGAAATTAAGCAAAAGACTTTAACTACTACAACGCTAAACATAGCAATAGGACACTAGGGTACTCATGACATCACTCCAGGTTGTTCCTGTCCTCTTGAGTGTATGGTTCATCCTCGGTCTCACCTGAGAACACAACGACAAATAACGCAGGGTGAGCAAACATCGCCCAGTAGGACTTAAATCTTAGGCTCAAGCAGGCTTTAAGTAATTAATGCATTAAAGGCAGAGTAACTAATGATAGAACGGAAGAGAGAGTCAAGTAAAAATGTATAGCAGTACAGTACGTGAATGAAATAGCAAGACTTTCCAAATATAGACTTTCCAAAAATAGCACAAGTGTCGGGAATAGCACAATAATAGCAAGATAGCACAAAGTCAAGTATAGCAAGATGGCCATAGTACAAATAGCACAACGAGTATAGCATAGCACTTTGTTGTCAATGGACAACGAGAGAACATAGCACTTTTGATTGTCATTTAGATAGTCAAGATAGATAGCACTTGAGTGTAATGCCAAACACTCTGATCATTTAACTCCCATGGGCACTAGCACTTTCAGGCGCACATCCCAGGACCAGATCGAGCCCTTTATATATTGCCAGGCATTGATTATATTGTTTATCTTTAGACAATCAGTCAATGGATAATATAGAGTACCAAGAAGTAGATGAGAGCATTAGATGAATATACGAGATAGTAGAGTGAACGTGAATAGATGAGCGAGTAGAGTATAGATGAGAGTTAGTGGACATTGCACTGAAACGTCGAGTAACGAGCGATAGTAACCGTTGCACAACACGCGCACATGGTGTTGGTAGTCAGGCAGAACTCACGACCTTACCACTGGCCATGTTAAGCACAAGTCTAGAGGTCCGGCGTGATTCAAGACGAGAGTGAATTTCTAATAGCCGTTTGGACCATATTGATCCCTAAAGGGTGTAATAGGTGTTAGGGTACAACCGGCTTGTCGACCATGTGGGAATCTATGGATAGAGGAGACTTACGAGGCCTTGAACAAAGACTTACTAGTCCGGCAGAAGGAGTATCCGACGGAGAGTTCGTCCGGGTCAAGAAAGTGTGTATATAGAAACAAGTGCTCGACGTTCTAGAGGAGTTCTAGAACGGTGGAGCGTCGATATCGGTATTCCCAAAACATCGTAAGAAACAATAGACAAGTATATTTAAAATATGGTAATTTAATTGCATAATTTACCAGATGTATTATGAAATAATTTCATGCCAAATTACGCCATAATTGGATGGTTCAAAGTGTGTGTCAGTGTCATGAAATTGTAGATGGAAAAGATCATGTGCATGTATTTTAATCATACATAAATGTTTAATTTATAACAAGTGTTATTTTCTGTATGTATGACTGTTAAACAAGAGTACAAACACTGTAGATAATCAAGCATTGCTGAGACAGGGGGTTTCTTGAAAAAATGAAGATTGCGACTTACCCTAATGAGGGCCGCGACAGGGTCAACTGAGATCGCGACGGGGTCTGGTACAGGTCGCGACAGGCCTAGTCAGGTCGGGCAGCAGATCGCGACGACAGGCCCTGTCGCGATCAGATCGCGACAGAGGGCACTGTCACGATGGCCCTTGTGAACGCGGCCTATCGAGCCGTCACGTTCACAGGGTCTGCGCCGAGTCCGACAGGGAAAGGACTTTACATTGGATTGCGGGCCAGAACTTACCCTATTTGACATCGGGTGATTCAGAAAATCACAACTAACTGTATAGTTAATGAAAAATCATGAAACCAGTTGCAAAATGACCTAGACATGCATGGGTACTTTCAATAAATAGGAATTGGAAAGAAATCAGGGTTTAGACATGTTTTAAACATGGGTATGCATGATGAACATGAAACAGTACATAGTTGAGATCAACAATTAAATTCACAAGATAGGATGAATCAAATTTGGGGCTTTTAGGGGCAAAAGATGCCTAACATGCATCAGTTCCTACAGTAAAAATCTCGTGGCATGGGGTTGAGTATACAAGGAGATCAAGAATTAAGAAGAGGGTTCGGGGTCATGTAAGTTGCAGAACATGAAAAATCAAGAACGAAAGATATGCTCGATGGAAGATTATGAAACCAAAGGGCTTTTGTTTCTGATAGACGAGACATCCTACAGAAAAAGTTTCATGGTTTATGCTTATGAGAATGCCTACCTTTGATTGTTTTCTTCTTCTAGGGTTAAGAACTTGAAGAAATCGGGGAAGAACTTGAGAGATCCCTCCTCTCCACGAATTCTCCTCCTCTTGGCCTCTCCTTCTGGTCTAGGAACCTCCTGGCACGAGCTAGGGCCGGCCATGAGGGTTTAAGAGAAGTATTTAAGCTTCTCCCTATTCCCTTTCCTAGTTTAAGCCTAACTCCTATTAAATTCCGAATTTCCTATTTTCCTCTCCCCTTTTTAAGCAAGAGATCTCCTATTTGGGTTGGGAGAGAGGGAATTTCGTGACCAATCAATTAGGGTAGGTTTAGGAATCCAATTCTAACTCAAACTAACTATTTACTGTATTAAATATCTCTTTTCTATTTTAGTAATATTTTAGTTACGAATTTTGGGTATTTCTCTATTATTCCCCTTTTTAAAATCTCTATTTTAGCACACTCATGTCTAATGGGTCAATATAGAAAAGCCCATTACTCCTTTTCTTTTAATGGGTTTTATTTAATTCTCTCTTATTTGATTTCCTAGTTGATTTAATACATCTTCCTTTTATTTGATTTTCTAATAATATAAATATTTAATAATAATAATAATTTTTTTTCCATAAATTTAGGGTTGCTACATCCTCCCCCTCTTAAAAAGAATTTGGTCCCCAAATTCATGTGATCATTCAGGAGAGAATGTCTTACCGAAAAGATCGGGGTAGTTCTGTCTGATGGTTCCTTCCGGTTCCCAGGTTGCTTCTTTCACTCCACGGTTATTCCATAGGACTTTAACCACATAGATGGGACGGTTCCTGAGTTGTTGTATCTTCCGTTCCAGTATCTTGACTGGCTTCTCTTCGTATGTCACATCCTTGTTCAATACCAACTTCTCGTGGCGAATGATGTGCGTGGGGTCGTACACATATTTCCTAAGCATGTAAACATGGAACACATTGTGTACACATGACAAATCCGGTGGCAACGCCAGCTGGTATGCAACCTCACCAACCCTTTCGAGTACTTCAAAAGGACCGATGAATCTAGGGCTGAGCTTTCCCTTTACACCGAATCTTTGGATGCGACGAGTAGGTGACACTTTTAAGAACACATGATCACCCACTTGAAATTCCAGATCTCGCCTTCTTTTGTCGGCGTAGCTCTTCTGTCTGGATTGGGCAATCTTGAGCCGATCTCTGATTACCTGAATGTCCTTCGTTGTTGTTGCACCATGTCTGGGCCTAGCCATTGCTGTTCTCCAACCTCATTCCAGCATGCAGGGGATCTACAATTCCTTCCGTAGAGTGCTTCGAACGGTGCTATCTGATACTCACTTGGTAGCTGTTGTTATAGGCGAACTCAATAAGAGGTAGGTGCTCATTCCAATAACCTTGAAAATCTATAGTGCAAGCTCTCAACATGTCTTCCACTATTTGGTTGGTTCTTTCAGTTTGCCCATCGGTTTGTGGATGGAATGAGGTACTAAAGTTGAGTTTAGTACCTAGTGCACCTTGCAGTCCTTTCCAAAAATGAGATGTGAATCTCGGATCTCGATCCAAAACAATAGATGATGGAATGCCATGTAGTCTTACAATCTCCTTGACATATAAGGCAGCTAGTACCTCCACTGACCGCTTACTCTTTATAGGCAGAAAGTGGGCGGATTTGGTTAGTCGGTCCACAATGACCCATATGGCGTCGAGTCCACCCCGAGTCTTGGGTAAACCCATGATGAAGTCCATGCCGATGCTTTCCCATTTCCATTCCGGAATATCAAGCGGTCTGAGTACACCTGCAAGGCGCAGGTGTTCCGCTTTTACTTGTTGGCAAGTAAGGCAGTGAGCGGCATGCTCAGCTACCTCTCTTTTCATGTTCGGCCACCAAAATTCTTTTCATATCTTGATACATTTTGGTACCTTCTGGATGAATAGTATACCTTGTCTTGTGAGCTTCATTCATTAGTCTCTCTTTAATTCTTCATTGTCGGGAACACATGTCCTTCCTTGAAAGACAAGCCTTCCGTCCTCAGTCATTGCAAAGTCCGGTCTTTCAGTTAGAGTTTCTTTGACGCGAACTAAGAATGGATCATTGTCTTGTTGAGCTTTGATCTCCTCCAGCAGATCAAATTGAATCTTGATATTGGCAACCAAGACTCGATCATCTCTATGTTCGATATTTAAGTCTAACCTTGCGAATTGTTCTAGTAGTTGCATCTCGCCAAGGACTAGACTTGAGACAAATGCCATTGGCTTCCTACTAAGAGCATCAGCCACGACATTTCCCTTGCTTGGGTGGTATTGGATGTGGAAGTCGAAATCTTTCAAGTATTCCAGCCATCTCCTTTGTCTCATGTTGAGTTCCTTCTGAGAGAATAAATACTTCAAACTTTTATGGTCTGAGTAGACAGTGAATTGCTCGCCATATAGATAGTGTCTCCAAATCTTCAAGGCGAAGACCACGGCAGCCAGTTCGAGATCATGTACAGGGTAGTTGACTTCATGTGTCTTCAGTTGTCTTGAAGAATAGGCGATGACCTTCTCCTTTTGCATGAGTACACAACCTAGTCCGATTCCTGAGACATCGGTGTAGACAGAGAAACCTTCTCCCTCTATTGGCAGAGCGAGAACAGGTGCTGAGGTAAGACAGTCTTTGAGGGTTTGGAAACTTTTCTCACACTCTTTACTCCAGGAGTATGGATTCTCCTTTCGTGTCAGACGCGTGAGAGGAACGGCGATCTTTGAGAAGTCCTTGATGATCCACCTGTAATAGCCAGCCAGTCCTAGGAAACTTCTGATTTCGGTGACATTGGTTGGTCTCTCCCAGTTGAGTACAACTTCGACTTTGGAGGGATCAACAGAGATGCCGTCCTTTGAGATGACATGGCGCAAGAAGGATACTTCTTCGAGCCAGAATTCACACTATCTAAGCTTTGCGTATAGCTTGTTGTCTCGCAAAACTTGTAGTGCTGTCTTCAGGTGTTCTTCATGCTCTTCCTGGTCTTGGAGTATATGAGGATGTCGTCGATAAAGAAGACCACGAACTTGTCGAGGTAGGGCCGATATATGCTGTTCATGAGGTGCATAAAGGCTGCAGGAGCATTGGTTAGCCCAAAAGGCATAACGACAAATTCATAATGTCCATACCTACAACTGAAAGCCGTCTTGAAGATATCGTCCTCCTTGATCCTCATTTGGTGGTAGCCAGATCGAAGATCGATCATGGAGAAATATTGAGCTCCCGATATTTGGTCGAACAGTTCATCGACTCTGGGCAAAGGGTACTTGTTCTTGATGGTGAGTTGATTGAGTTGTCGATAGTCGATGCACAGCCTCATCGATCCATCTTTCTTCTTTAAGAATAACACAGGTGCTCCCCATGGGGAAGTACTTGGTCTGATGAACCCCTTTTCTAGTAGCTCCATCAGTTGCACCTTCAATTCCTTCAGCTCGGCAGGTGACATCCGGTACGGTTGACGCGATATCGGTGCGGCTCCAGGAATCAGCTCAATGGCGAAGTTGACATCTCGTTCAGGGGGAATCCCTGGCAGGTCTTCGGGGAATACATCTGGGTAGTCCTGTACTATATGTATGTCTTCTATCTTGGAACCCTTCTTTTCCACTACTACGGCTGCTAGGAAAGCAATACAGCCTTTCCTCATCATGTTGTGGGCTTTTATGGCGGAGACTAGAGACATCCGTCTCTTATGTCTAATCCCAGAGAATGCCAATTTAGGAAAGTCACTAAAGGTAACCTTCCCTTTCTTACAGTCGACACTTGCCCCATATGCGGACAACCAGTCGGCTCCCAAAATTACATCATAGCCTTTCATGGGCATACACACCAGGTCGGCCTTTAGGTTATGGTTTCCGATCATTACATCGGCAGAGGCAAAGTATTTGTTCAATTTCTCCTTTTCCCCTAGTGGCGTTGTGACAGAGAACTCACAACCCATGGATATAGGTTTAGCATTCACAGTATCAGCAAAGTTTTGAGATATAAATGAATGAGTGGCTCCAGTATCAAATAAAACAAATGCTGATAATGAGAAAACTTGAAGGGTACCTTCTACCACGCCACCCTCCATAGCAGGTTCCTCATCATGCAGGGCTTGCAGTCGGCCCTGTTTCTTCGGCGCATTAGGGCGCCTTTCATTCTCTTTCAGTAGCGGGCACTCGGGGATGCGGTGCTCGCGACTTCTGTGGCGCAGACACGCGCCAGCTTTCCTCCAGCATTCATCAGCCGTGTGACCAGGCTTGTCACAGTGTTTTCAGTGGCTCTTTGTTGGAGTGTTGGGTACAAAAACCTTGGGTTTCCTTTCTTGGCTAGATCCCTCCGTGATGTTGAAGGAATGCTTCTTGCCGTTGGTAGGCTTAGCAGATGACTGACCCGAGGTCACTTCCTTCTTGACGAACTTCCCTTTGATGTGGTCGGTGAAGTCCGTAGCGTCTTCCAACAATTGGGATTTCATTACCATCTCGGCATAAATCTGAATGTCGAGAGGTGCGAGTTGAGTGATGTAGTGGGGCTTAAGGCCGTTTAGAAAGTGCTTAGCCTTCATCCTTTCAGTGTTCACCAGATGTACAACATAGCGTGCTAGTCTAGAGAACTGAGCTTCATATTCGGCCACAGTCAAGCTCCGCTGTTTAAGAGCAACGAATTCCGCAGCCTTCTTTTCTTGAACACGCTCAGAGAAGTATTTGGAGTTGAACGCTTCTTTAAACTCATTCCAGGTGAATTGCCCATTCTCTCTAGTAGCTTCCACTGACTCCCACCAAGCGCGGGCATCCTTCTCCAGTTGGAACGCAGCCAGTAGCAGCTTGTCTCCTGCTGCACATTGCATGACACGGAAAATTCTTTCCGTCTCTTGGAGCCAGTGCTTAGCTTCATCCGGATCTGTGGATCCGCTGAACCTAGGTGGGTTCAGACTTCTGAAGTTGCGATGCAGGTCGCCTGCACCACGATTGCCACCTCCTTGAGTAGCTTGCACAATGGCGCGTGTCAGTTCTTGGATGGTTTGTTGCATGCCCCTCATTTGAGCACGTTCGGCCGTCATCTTGATTGCTTAGTTCCTACAAAATAACTTCTTGTCATGATATCAATGTGGAATTTAATTTGTGCGTGTGTGAGTTTATTTTAACTAGTTACCCTTGGCTCTAACCTCAACTCACATAGGTGGATAATTGACTCTAGTCAAGGTAGGTTAACCTAGATCATCATATACTTAAGAATAACCTAGGCTCTGATACCACAAAACTGTCACGCCCCGACGCGGAATATCGGAACGCGAGGCAGTTGCAAGTAAAGGGTATAGAGAGAGTACTAGACATCAAACCATTTTTCAATGAATAATACTAAAGCAAATTCATTCCATTAATACTTTCAAATGCCTAGTTACAACCACTAATATCAGAGCCAATCTATAGGGCCCAATTACATTGAAATTAAGCAAAAGACTTTAACTACTACAATGCTAAACATAGCAATAGGACACTAGGGTACTCATGACATCACTCCAGGTCGTTCCCGTCCTCTTGAGTGTATGGTTCATCCTCAGTCTCACCTGAGAACACAACGACAAATAACGCAGGGTGAGCGAACATCGCCCAGTAGGACTTAAATCTCAGGCTCAAGCAGGCTTTAAGTAATTAATGCATTAAAGGCAGAGTAACTAATGATAGAACGGAAGAGAGAGTCAAATAAAAATGTATAGCAGTACAGTACGTGAATGAAATAGCAAGACTTTCCAAATATAGACTTTCCAAAAATAGCACAAGTGTCAGGAATAGCACAATAATAGCAAGATAGCACAAAGTCAAGTATAGCAAGATGGCCATAGTACAAATAGCACAACGAGTATAGGATAGCACTTTGTTGTCAATGGACAACGAGAGAACATAGCACTTTTGATTGTCATTTAGATAGTCAAGATAGATAGCGCTTGAGTGTAATGCCAAACACTCTGATCATTTAACTCCCATGGGCACTAGCACTTTCGGGCGCACATCCCAGGACCAGATCGGGCCCTTTATATATTGCCAGGCATTGGTTATATTGTTTATCTTTAGACAATCAGTCAATGGATAATATAGAGTACCAAGAAGTAGATGAGAGCATTAGATGAATAGACGAGATAGTAGAGTGAATGTGAATAGATGAGCGAGTAGAGTATAGATGAGAGTTAGTGGACATTGCACTTGAAACGTCGAGTAACGAGCGATAGTAACCGTTGTACAACATGCACACATGGTGTTGGCAGTCAGGCGGAACTCACGACCTTACTAATGGCCATGTTAAGCACAGGTCCAGAGGTCCGGTGTGATTCAAGACGAGAGTGAATTTCTAATAGCCGTTTGGACCATATTGATCCCTAATGGTGTAATAGGTGTTAGGGTACAACCGGCTCGTCGACCATGTGGGAATCCATGGACAGAGGAGACTTACAGAGGCCTTCAACAAAGACTTACTAGTCCGGAAGAAGGAGTATCCGACGAAGAGTTCGTCCCAGTCAAGAAAGTGTGTATATAGAAACAAGTGCTCGACGTTCTAGAGGAGTTCTAGAACAGTTGAGTGTCGATATTGGTATTCCCAGAACATCGCGAGAAACAATAGACAAGTATATTTAAAATATGGTAATTTAATTGCATAATTTACCAGATGTATTATGAAATAATTTCATGCCAAATTACGCCATAATTGGATGGTTCAAAGTGTGTGTCAGTGTCATGAAATTGTAGATGGAAAAGATCATGTGCATGTATTTTAATCATACATAAATGTTTAATTTATAACAAGTGTTATTTTCCATGAAGAAGATCCATGTACACTTGGAACCAGTCATTGCCAGACTCAATGCTCAAGGAGAAATTTTGTGCTCTTTCCAGTTTGATGTGACTTCTATTTTTCTTAGCCAGAGCACTAAAGCTAAAGAAATTGGAGTAGTCAAATCTGAGCTCCAGGAAATGAGAAGTGATTTAGGGAGCTTGAAGAAGTTGGTAACATACCTAGCAGACTTTGTGAGGGATTACTTATCAGCTCAAGCCCCTCATGTTCCAACTGAATCAGTACCAGCAGATGATGCTAGGCCAACAGGGCCTCCTGAATTAGATCAACCACCAGAACAAGTTGTAGGGCCATCCGGGCCATCTATAGAGGAATCAGGGCCACTAGGGCCATCTGTAGAAGAATCAGGGCCATCAGAGCAAGTGGAATCAATGGTAGGGCCAACCGGGCCTCAAGTTCTTATAGAGGAAGCTGCTGTGCCCCCAGGGCCTTCTGATCCTCCTATCTTTCAGACTCCAGCCCCTTCCTCTCCACCTACTTCTTTCACTGCCCCACCTGCTCCTGAACCCTCCAAGAAACCCCTTCTAAAACACATTTCTTCTCCTACTCCTTTCTCTGCTGCCTCCTCTTCCTCACCTATCCCTTCCTCTTCCATTCCTCCTCCAACTTCTGAAGCACCTCCTGCCTCCTCCTTTTCTGCTGGTCCCTCCTCTGCTGAACCATCTACTGGACCATCTACACAACCTCCTCCCACTTCATCTTTTGCCTCTCTTCATCCACCTACTCCACCCTCCTTCATCACTCTCATTCCTGAGGGTGCCAGTATCATTCGTCATACTATGCAAGACATCAAGGATGAGTCTGAAGAAGCCATCCTTCGCACAATTCTTTCTATCTCTGTCCATATCCACAGGACTGAATCTCAGCCTTCTTCCAGTCCTGCCTCCAAGAAAAGGAAAACATCTAAAGAGCTTGTTTTCCCTTCCTCTCAAGTTCTCTTTCCTCCTCGGTGGTACTCTCTTTCAGTAGCCCATAGAAGAAAAACCTTATATTCTGAATATCTCTAAAAGTGTACTTTGCATCAACTTTTGGCCTTCCTACCTAAATCTATCTAAACATCTCAATATCATTCTTCCTATTTCTCTTATCCCTAAGCCTAACCAATCAAAAATCCTTTCCTCAGCTGAGTCCAAGACTAAGGATCAGTGGGCCAAGGCTAATAAAGCTGTCTATAGAAAGTATGAGGTTGCCAGGGCCAACACTTTTTGACCCTTAGACCACCCTCTCACCCTATCTGAGTGGTTTGTCTGCCAGCACAAATCAACCTGGGGTCCCTTCATTCAGAAAGAGATCAAACTGGTTAGGCAATTCCAAATGTATCAAGACTATTGCTTTGTCAATGGCCTTCCAAAAATTCAGCTTGGCCAATTCAGGGCAGCTATCGCTTAGCTCCACACAGAAAACCCAGTGAATACCCCTCTTTAGGTTGATTTTGCCACCTTGGAGATGCCTCCTATTGCCTTTCTCCCTAAGTTGCACTTTCAACTTATGGACTTTGATGTGGGTCCTATCATCTTTGAGAGATTTGCCAGTGTTATGGCACAGATCTTTGTTCAGAAAGGAGCCCCTCTTGCCTTTCACAGATTTTTATTCAGGGAATATCAAAGAGGTTTTATCAAGTCTTTTGTTTTAGCTCCACTGCTAGCAGAATCTGAGAGATTCTTCAACTCTGACTGGTGTAAAGTCTACCATGAGGCAGCTCTTTAGCTTGAGTAGATGAACTCCTCCTTATCACAGTCAAATCAGCTCACTCCTACTCCAGAGCAGTTCATAGATCTCAACTCCATCAATCTAGTTTCAGATCCTTATTCCATTTGGGTTGAGAGATACTTTTTTTTTTTTTGATTGAAGGCGGTCCTCAGAAGCTCAATCTAGGAGAGTGCACCCTCCCCCAGAGGGGGAGAATGGACTCACTCCACCAGAGAGTCCCCTGGGCCAAAAAATTATATAGAAATTGGGAATACATGCAGCCGCTGAACCTGATTACATCAACCTAACATGGCAAACGCCCATTTTATCTAACATAATTGGCCCCTTACAATTATGAGGGACACTGCTAGGACCCCAAAACATGTTATTCCCCTTAACCTGACAATTATAATTCGCCAGAGCATCAGCTACTTGGTTGATCTCCCTATAAACATGACATAACAAATACGCCTTATCCTTGAGCATAGAAGATGCCTCCCGCCACCACTGATATACCAGCCAAGATGGGCAGCGACCAGTTTGCATAGAAGTCACCAAAGCCAGAGAATTCGAATTTACCATTGATAGCCGCATCCCAAGTTGATCCGCCAAGCGAAGACCATCACATAACGCTCTAACTTCAGAAATCATGCTGTTGCCATAGCCATAAAAATGCGCAAAAGCAACCCGAATAGAACCATGCGTATCACGAATACAACCTCCACCGCCGCACACACCAGGATTTCCTTTGCTAGCACCATCCACATTTAATGAGAAATCAGATAAGGGAGGTATCCAGCGAATAAACTTGCATTGTTTAATTCTACATTGTGGAAAAAATCCAAGCTGATGAATAACCTTTAGCTCATCAGGAATGGCGTCCACAACAAATTGCAGCTTAGATAAAGAATGCACAATTCTAAATTTGATATTGCTGATAACCAACGGAGCTGAGGTCCTCCAATTCTCATACCTGGCGAGGCATCTACCCTTCCAAATTTCCCAGAGGACAAGGATAAAGCAATGGAGGGAAACATATCCAAAAGGAGATGAAATATTTGTAGTAGATAGAAAGCTCCACACCCTCGCCGTTATGCTACTGTGAAGATGAACCTTAGGACTGATTAGAGGAGAAAACCAATTCCAAAGGGAAACCGCTAAATCACCATGAATAAATAGGTGGTTGAGGTCCTCACACTGAGGACTACGACAGCAAGAGCAGTAGGAAGCCAGTTGTATTCCACTCTCCGCAATTCTTTGGTCAACGGCCACAGCTCTATTAATCAGACGCCAGCAGAACAAAGAAGCTCTCCTGTTAAAGGAATGGTGCCACATCTTTTTTAGTGCCGGCCTTTTGATCCTAGTATTTCTAACCAAATTGTATGTCAATTTAGAAGAGCAAATCCCATCCTTGGAGGCCCCCCAAATGCATTTCTCTTCATCATCATTGAGGGTAACTCCCTGTAAGGTCCCATTCGGCAGTAAGTCTCTTATAGGATGATGGGCATTAGTAATCGCCTCGTGAAGAGAAATCCTCCGAGCATCATAATTAGAACTAAGTAGCCCAGACAAAGCCCTCTCCCCAATCCAGACATCAGATAGCAAATTGATTTTACAGCCATTTCCATGTATCCATCTAGTATTATCCTTAATGAGAAGGAGACCCTTGGTTCTAGTCTTGGAGGAGAATCCCGGTAAATGAGTATAGTTGCTAGAGTGGTGGCGCCTTCTTGCATATGTATCCCAGAAGGAAGAACCATGCAAAATGTTCCATAGATACTTCACCGCCAATGCCATTTGCACCTGTTGAAGATCCCGAACACCCAAGCCACCCTCCTCAAAGGACGTTTTATGGGTGCCCATACCACCTAGTGGCGCCTACGGCTTCCATCAGGCCCATTCCAGAAAAGGAAGCAGAAATTCTGTCAAAATAACTAAGAAAACTTATAGGAATGGAAGAAGACGTAGCCAAATAAATCGGTAAAGAGGCTAGCACAGAGTTAATAAGGGTAACTCTACCAGCTTGGGATAAGAGCCTAGGTTTCCAAGCAACAAATTTCCGATTGAGCTTATCAATAAGGGGTTGAAAGTTAGGAGCATGGAGTCTTCCTGGACGCAAGGGGACGCCTAGATAATGAAGGGGACCATTCTGCCTTTTGAAACCAGTAGCTATCTAAATTCTGTTAACCATGTGGGCTGGCGTCTTATGGGAAATCATAAAGCTACTATTAGAGGCGTTGATTTGTTGACCAGAGCTACTAGAATATTCACTCAAAAAGTCCATGAACTTTTTTATATTAATAATTCCTCCATTCAAGAAAACAAGTGTATCGTCCTCATAAAGGAGATGGGATATCATCGGGCAATTTCTCAGACCTACTTAAGATTTTAAAAAACCTGTCTGAACCATATACCTGATGCCCCTGCTAAGCGCTTCCTCCATCATTATAAAAAGAGCGGGAGCGATCAGGTCCCCTTGTCTTAGACCCCTAGTCGAATGAAAATATCCGAATGGAGAGCCGTTGAACAGAACAGAGAACCAGTAGTTAGATACCAACATCCCAATATAAGACATGAACCGATTAGAGAACCCGAATTTTTTTATAACTGCCAAGATGAAATCCCACTCCACAGTGTCATATGCTTTCCTGATGTCAAGTTTGATCAAGACATTACGACCCTTGACCTTTCTATCAATATCTCTCACAAGTTGTCGGGCCAGGGAAACATTATCTATTATAGACCTGCCTTTAACAAAGGCCCCTTGCTCCGCAGAGATAACATGGGGAAGGATATCAACCAACCTGCCACATAAAATTCTAGAAACAATTTTGTAAGAGAGGTTGCATAAACTAACCGGTCTGAAATCACCAAAGGATACCGGATTCTCAATTTTAGGAACAAGGGCAATTAATGAAGAAGTAACCCCTTTGGGGAGAGGAAAACCTTGGAAGAAACTAGAAACCGCAGCAACAACCTCCTGGTGAATAATACCCCAACAAGAAGTAAAGAAATGACCAGTAAATCCATCTGGGCCTGGCGCACCATTAGCATTTAGACTCCACACAGCCGCCTTGATTTCTTCCTCAGAAGGAGTAGCAGTGAGCATATTATTTTGGTCCTCCGATACAATAGCAGAAATAACATCCAGGATATGATCAGCTATGACATGATCAGATGATTGCAGAATTGAATTAAAATAATTAACAGCCTCTTGCTTAAGATTGTTTTGGTCCTCCTCCCAGACGCCATTAACCTTCAGCCTCTGGGTTGAGAGATACAAGCTTTATGTAGCATTGCAGAAGGACCTGATAGCTCACAAGCTCAATTATCCTATCTCCATAGATAAGTTCCTTTAGCATGCCAGTTTTGGGATTGCTGGACTCTACAGATTGTCTCTTAGTGCTGATGAATACTCCCTCTTTATTGAAGATCAGAGACAGCTTCACATCAAGAGACTCAGTCTAGAGATGGAGCCTTCCTATAATATTAGTTGGGGTGTCTTTAAAAATCTTTTTGAAGAGTAGGAAGCCCAAGCTTGGAAGATTATCACTCGCCATGCTTCTCTTATGTCTCCTGCCTTCTACATTTCTGACCCTCACTAATTAATCAAATTTGCTTCTTTGACTCCCATTTATCTTAGTCTCTTTCTTACTATTCTCTTTTCTTTTTATTCATTCCTTTTTGCTTAATGACAAAAAGGGGGAGAAAATATTCTGAAATATATCTTAAAAATTTTCCAGTAATTTTTTTTTTCCAGCTCTTCTATATATGCATTTCCTTATGTTTTGTAATCACCAAAAAGAGGGAGATTGATGATCAGTCCATCTCCATATAATTTGTTTTATTATATGTATTTTTAGTGATTAACAAAACCCTGAAAATTATTATCTAACATCATTTTCTGAAGTCTATCAACATGCATCAAATCAAACAAAATCAGTAAGTTGTCTACACTCACTGCCATTTGAAGCTCATTGCATATATTTTGTCTAAGTATACATCGACTTCCTTGTAAAAGCTCATAACGATTACTGTTTCACTTAAAAAATGATTTCCTCTATGGAACATCGACTTTGGTTCTACAACGACTTCATAATTAGATCATCGATTTTGGTTCTACATCGACTTCATATTTAGAACAACGATTTCATCTCTACATCGATTTCATTCACTTAAATATCGATTTCGGTAGAACATCGATTTCATATGAAACAACGACTTTACTTAAACATTGACTTCATTTCTACAATGATTTCACTTGAACATCGATTTCATATGAAACAACGACTTTACTTAAACATCGACTTCGTTTCTACAACGCTTTCACTTAAACATCGATTTTAGTAGAACATCGATTTCATATGAAACAACGACTTTACTTAAACATCGACTTCATTTCTACAATGATTTCACTTAAACAACGATTTCAGTAGAACATCGATTTCATATGAAACAATGACTTCACTCAAACATCGACTTCATGTGAAACAACAACTTTACTAGAACAACGACTTCGTTTCAAATAACGATTTCATATGTACATCGATTTTAGTTAAATCACGATTTCGTTTAAACATCAATTTCAGTACAACAACAATTTCAGTTGTACACCAACTTCAGTTAAACAATGACTTCGTACAGAACATCGATTTAATTACATGCATACATGGATTATGTTCACATCGACTTTGTTTCAACATGGATTACATTCTCACATGGATTATGGTTATAACATCGATTTCATATCAACATTGACTCTCTCTAAAAATAGACTGTCTCTAAACATCAACTCTCTTTTAATAACAATTATGTTTTTGACAGCTGTTGAATATTCCTATTTAAATTTTTTTAAGACATTCTTAACTTACATTCCACATGATATTCAAATATATTTTCAAATCTCTGTGGATTTCAAGTCTTCCCGTGAATCATGTTGTATCCTATGCTCTCTAACATTTATTATGTTGGTACAATATCGCTGCACGTTATATCTCTTGTTTACAACACTCATGTCACATAAAGTAACGCTTTATATGTCGACAGAATGGAATTTCCTTTTTAGTATATCTTCTTAAAGAATGACTACTAACGTTGACTGACAGTTTAGACAAAGATGAGTTGTCTATGGTTCAACATTTATGGTGCATGGTTCTGGTAGAAACATATGTTACAACGTTGGACCTGTCAACTTGACAGAAGCAAGAAGAGATTCAGACAATCCTCCTCTGTGTAAGTGTCTATTCCAGCATTTAATGGCTGCAGGTTCTCTTGCTCCATACTTCAGACCATACACTCCAATGTGCATGAAGATGTGAGACAACAGATACTTCAACGGTTCAAATCTTTCAAAGAAGATAAATAGAAGACTAGTGACTCCATGAAGCATCTTCTTGAATCCTGAAGATCTCAGTCACCTAGAAGAAAGAAGAGCTTGCTCATCCATTCAAACTTTCTTTAGCTCTTATTTCTCCACAGCAACCTACTTAGCCTTTGAGAGCTTGTGTAGATCTGAGAGAGTTCTTTGTGTGAAAATTTTTGTCTCTCACACTTCATGTGACGACCCTCATTATACCAGTCCGATTATACCAACCCACGTCGGTATAGTGAACGTTATCATAGTGGGGCATTTACCCAAACAATAACATATGATTGAGATGCTCATAAATATAAATACAGAGTAGCGGAAGCAAAAGAACTACTTGTCTTCATTTCATCATCCACATTTAACATACATGTTTCAAATGACAAATTTAAGAGAATTAAAGTCCACATAATGAAATACTAAACTCAAATACATAGTTTGTCCACAAATTCCTTAATAGTTCTATTACAATGCCTTGTTACATACTATGAAAGCAAAAGTCACAACGTCGACTCCACTAGGCTACTCGCCACGCTCGGAGTCACTCTCCACTGTCTCCTCCAAAGGTGTCGGGTCACCAACTAAACCTGTATGCCGAAGCAAGGAGTGAGTCTAAAAGACTCATCAAATAACACCACACACCTCATACATGCATATATCACAGTAGGTTTTTCATTCCAATTTACAAAGTAAAACATATAACATGCTTGAACGATTATAAGAGACAACCTATCATGACAATTCTACAAAATTGTAACACATCGTACATGGTTTAAGACATTCCAAAATAAACATCCTATCAGATGCCTTCTACTCATGTAATCACATGAAAGCTACCTTTCAAATAAGGCTATAACATGGAAGTAACCAAACATGGGGTTCTTGCCTACATAAAAGGAAGCATTCCTATCATGGTCTCTACACATTATTACACATGCACATTATAATTTTATACACTTTAAGGTTTCTGTTTTGACATGGATTTAGCAATTCACATTCTATCACATGAGAGCTACATTCCCGATTAATCTACAACATGATAGCACTTAAACATGGAAACGTTTACACATAAGCAAGAATTGTTCCTAGCATGGATTCTACGCATTTTTACACATATAAAACATTCTTATAAACACCTTTAGGTTGCTGTTATAACATAATTCCACATTAACATATCATGGGCCACAATTTCACAATTTAACAAAATGGTTTCACATGTTTACACAATTACTCATTCACATAGTTCTCTTTTTACACATTTCACATTTACACATGTTCACACTACACAATTTACACATAGTCACATTCACATTTCACAATTTAGTGCCGTGACACATAGTCCAAACCACCATTAGAAGGACACATCACATAACACATACACATAGACGTCACCTAGGCAATAAAGTGATGACTCTTAAACTGCGCAGACCGGGAGAACAAGTCTCCCCCCTAACCAGTGGTACTTGTCCACCTCCAGGATTTCATCGTAATGCCCTTAGGATCTTAACACATTGAACATTCCCATGGGGACTTTTCCATGGTACGGTTCCATGGCCCTCTATGGAAGCAGTGTCACACATGGCACACAATTTTACACATTACACATTTCGATTTTTAACACACATATTACACATGTCTTTACATTATCTCACTTACACACATGGCTCTGTTTTCCTAATCATGATACTACTGTTGATAGACTTTGAACATTCAATACTTTACACTAATCAGGCTGAAAATGCCTAATCAAACCACATTCATGATAACATGCATTTATCATTTGTTTTCACATGGAATTCTCATAATACCATTTTCTGTTATCTAAATCACATGAAAATTTAAGCACACACTAGTTGCAGGTTTATGACCACACATGCAAATTTCCATATTTTTCTGAGGCATATTACATTTACAGAAATTAAAACATTCAATTGCATGCCATTCATAATTCAATTTATCATGGAACATAACATGAATATCCAGTTTGATAGTTCAAAACTCTGAATCTATCATACATATTGTTGTAGAAATTTTCCCCGAATTTATTACACAACATACAATTTACTGTAAATTTTGAATAACCTACTCATGCTTTCTATTTCCATTGCAGAAATTACAGTAAATCACATGAACATGAAAAAATCCTCAAATTTGTAGGGTATGGATTGGAACACGTACACATGGTATAGAAAAATTTGGGGCATTTAATTCCTCAGGAATCATGTAGACAGTAGGTGAACATGCATAATCCATTTTTCCCAACATGTATTTCAATAAATCTAATAATTTATGCCATCCACAGAAAATCACAGAAATTTTCACACACATTAGATTATCTATTTTACATAACATATAAAAATTACACTATATCCTCATGCGTCAAAGTCTAGAAAAATAATTACTTAAGGCAGAACAGTTTACTGTTCTGCACTGAAGAACTTGACGGCAGTGTCTGGCCGTTCAAGGAATTGGACGGCAAGATCGCTGGACGCAGACTGGAGATCTTGGCGGCAAGAGGCCTTGACGCCAAGTTCCTGTCTGTGCAAGAACACAGACCGAGCTCCAAATAACAGGGGAATGTGAGGATCCAGGACATGAGGAAAATCTGTAAAAATGGTAGAAACCTCCTAGACACATACATGACGAAGTGGGTAGGTTACTTGTCTCTTGTAAAATCTCCAAAGGGGTGAAAATGGGCGATGAAGCTCTCCTTGGGCAGTCCCAAGAAGCCTCCAAAACACCTTCACTCCGTCTTCTATGGTGTTGTAGCTTCCAGTCTGAGGTCGGGGAAGCCTCCTCCTATGTCCAAGCTAGCTTCTAGTCGCTGTAGATCGCCGGATGAAGCTCCAAACCACCGGATCTGAGCTCTCAAAGCTCAGGTTTTCTCACAGGGCTTAGGGTTTCTCCCTTCTACTTGCAAAGAGCCAAGAGAAGGTCTTTGGGTTGCAAAGAGTGGTTTGTTTATAGGAGAGAGACCTCTCAACTCACGCAGGGGTTGATGAGAAGGCTTGAGAGTCGTTGGGGACGTCTCCCCAATGGTTGAGGTAGCTTGCCCCCAAAATTTCGGGGTCTGCAGCGCATGCATGTCAGTGATATTAACGTCCACATCGACATCCGTTTATTTAAGTATTAACGTCCAATGATATGGACGTTGACTATCATGGACATCCACCATGTTGACGCCAAATGGCCCTTCGGCCAGAACTTAAGAAAACATGCAGAAACCATGCGTACGATGTATATATATATAGTATAGTATACACACCATCACACATGCAAACATACAATATTTATAACCTATTTACACACATGCACACATAAGTATCACTAGCTAATATTGTACATAGATATCTAAATATGCATATACATGTTACACACAAACATGAATTCACATAAAATAGAATAAAATGACAAACAAAGTCGAGGGCCTTACACCCTCTCCCCCTTAAGGAAACTTCGTAAACAAAAGTACTCAAACAAATGGGGATACTTCTTCTTCATCGCATCCTCAAGCTCCCAAGTAGCCTCCTCTCGCGAGAAGTTCCGCCATAGAACTTTCACCGACCCAATACTCTTGTTCCGGAGATGCTGAACCTTCCGGTCAAGAATAGCCACTGGTTGCTCCACATACGATAGATCTGGCTGGATCTCCACTGGCTCGTGACTAATCACATGAGATGGATCTCAGACATACTTCCTGAGCATAGAAACATGGAAAACAGGATGAACACTAGCTAAAGCTGGGGGTAAAGCTAGCTCATATGCCACGCTGCCCAATCGTCTGAGAATCTCATACGAGCCAATGAATCTAGGGCTTAACTTACTATGCCTGCCAAATCTAACCACACCACGCGTAGGCGATATCTTCAAGAAGACATGCTCACCTACCTCGAACTCTAGATCCTTCCTCCTATTGTCGGCATAGCTCTTCTGCCTATCCTGTGCCGCAACAAGCCTCTTCCTGATAAGCTGGATCTTATCCGAAGTCTCCTGAAATAACTCCGGACCGATCAACTGCCTATCGCCGGTCTCCTCCCAACATAAAGGAGATCTGCAAGGCCTTCCATACAATGCCTCAAATGGAGCCATACCAATGCTCGCATGGAAGCTGTTGTTGTATGCGTACTCCACTAGAGGTAGATGACGCTCCCAGTCATCCTTCCAATCCAGCACACACGCCCTCAACATATCCTCGAGCGTCTGGATAGTCCTCTCGTACTGTCCATCTGTCTGGGGATGAAACGCCGAACTGAGCTTCAGCTCCGAACCTAAGGCATCCTGAAGACCCTTCCACAACCTCGAAGTAAATCTCGGATCTCGATCCGAAATGATCGACTTCGGCACACCATGCAATCTAATGATGCTACTGACGTACAGTCTAGCCAAGCTCTCTACTGACTGCTTCTTCTTCATAGGCAAGAAATGCACAGTCTTCGAGAACCTATCTACAACTACCCAAATCGAGTCGTTGCCCTTCTAGATCGAGGAAAACCCAAAACAAAGTCCATAGTGACAGCTTCCCACTTCCATACTGGGATCTCCATCCTTTGCATAAGGCCGGATGGTCGCTGTCGGTCGGCCTTCACTTGCTGGCATACTAAACACCGGGATACATAATCTGCCACATCCCTCTTCATGCCAGACCACCAAAAGGACCTCTTCAAATCCCGGTACATCTTAGTGTTACTTGGATGAATAGAGAATCGCGATCTATGAGCCTCCGCTAACACATGCTCACGGACATCTACCAAATCAGGGACACAGACACGGTGATGAAACCTAATCACACCGTCCTCATCACGAGCAATGCCCGCCTTGCCCACTAGCTCTAGGAGTCTAGGGTCGACTTTCTGCTGCTCGATCACCTCATCCAATACTGAGGATCTAAGGGATAGCTGAGCTACGAAAGCCTGACACAACGATGGCTCTAACTCAGTCAACGCGCAAGCCGCATCCTCCAACATCTTCCAGTCCTGCTGGAGAGATGGTCTCTTCCTACTCAGAGCATCTGCTACGACATTCACCTTTCCAGGGTGATACTGAAGGTCAAAGTCATAGTCCTTCAAGAACTCAATCCATCTTCTCTGCCTCAGGTTTAATTCCTTTTGGGAGAAAAGATACTTCAAGCTCTTGTGGTCGGTGAACACCTCAAATCTGACACCATAAAGATAGTGCCTCTAGATCTTTAGTGCATGAACCACTGCTGCAAGCTCCAAATCATGAGTGGGATAGTTCTTCTCATGCTCCTTCAACTAACGAGAAGCATATGCCACTACCCTTCCTTGCTTCATTAGCACATAGCCTAAGCCAATCTGAGACGCATCCGTGTAGATAGCAAAACCCTCTACACCGCTCGGCAAGACTAACACCGGAGCTGACGTGAGCTTAGTCTTCAACAATTGAAAACTACTCTCACACTTCTTGGACCAGACAAACTTCACTCCCTTTCTGGTGAGCTGTGTCAATGGGGCGGCGATGGATGAAAATCCCTCAATGAATCTCCGATAGTAACCAGCCAAACCCAGAAAACTACGAATCTCCGAAGGGGTCTTGGGGATCTCCCAATCCATAACTGCCTGGACCTTTGCTGGATCAACTGCTACACTAACACCAGAGATAACATGCCCGAGGAAATGAACCTCGCGCAACCAGAAATCGCACTTGCTGAATTTAGCATACAACTTATGCTCACGAAGAACCTCTAACACTACCCTCAAATGCTGACGGTGTGTGGCCTCATCCGGAGAGTAGACCAGCACATCATCAATAAACACTACAACAAAGCTATCTAAATACGGCCTAAAAACCCTGTTCATGAGATCCATGAACGCTGCAGGGGCGTTGGTCAATCCGAAACGAAGAACCAAAAACTCATAATGTCCATAACGGGTTCTAAATGCCGTCTTGGACACATCCTCACTCCGAATCCTCAACTGATGATAACCAGATCGTAAATCAATCTTAGAAAAGACTGATGCATCTTGCAACTGGTCAAACAAATCATCAATACGAGGTAAGGGATACCTGTTCTTCACTGTCACTTGGTTTAGCTTCCTATAATCGATGCATTACCTAAGTGATCCATCCTTCTTCTTTTCAAATAAGACAGGTGCGCCCCAAGGGGAAACACTAGGGCGAATAAATCCCTTATCTAACAACTCTTGCAACTGCCTCCTCAACTCGGCTAACTCCGCAGGTGCCATCCGATATGGAGCCTTCGAGATAGGAGAGGTGCCCGGAAGCAACTCTATGGTGAACTCTATCTCTCTATCCGGTGGCAATCCAGACAAATCATCAGGAAAGACGTCTGGAAAATCCTGCACTACCTCTATCTCTGCAAGAGTAGGTGACTCATCAGCCTCTGGTACTAATACCACGCTGGCAAGAAAAGCGTCACAACCCTTGTTTACCATGCGCATCGCCTTCATGGCAGAGATAACCAACTTTCTCGCCAAGTTCCTTGGCAAGGGATGAGAGAACTCATCCTCACCCGGACTGCAGAAAACAATCCTCTTCCCACGACAATCTACTAACGCATAGTGCTCCTCTAGCCAATCCAGACCAAGAATAGCATCATAGTCCTTCATCTTTAGCAAGAAGAAACACCCTTCTAGGATTCTATCCTCAATGCACACAGGTAACGACGGAATGCACTTCCTAGTCGATAACGTACCCGCAGGGGTGTGCACAGACAAAGGGACCTCTAAATCCTCAGACTCTATGCCTGACTCTAGGGCTAACTGCCTAGCGAACCGCTCGAAATGAACGTGTGAGTAGCACCCGTATCAAACAAAACCCGAGCGTGCACACCTAGAAGTAAAACCGTACCTTCGGTGACATGCTCCGCCTGCTCGGCGTCCTCGCGTGCTAAAGCAAACACTCGAGCTGGGGCTCGAGGCCTTCCTAGTCTTCCTGTAGCTGGCGCTGCTGCCGCTACCGCTGCTGGGGCTGGCGCTCCGTGTTGGACTCCCTGCTGAAGTCTCGGACAATCCTTGATCTTGTGGTCGCTACTTCCGCACTTCAAGCACTTTCCCGTAATCATCCAACACTCGGAACCACCATGTGTCTTCCCACAATGGGGACACTCTTTCTTCACACCAGGGGAATGTACAGAAGGTACCTGAGTACTGCCGACTGCCACTGATCGCTGCTGTGTCTGGTACACCGCTTTCTTCTTGTCCTGCCGCTGGAACGTAGTTGCAGGTCTCTTCTGCGAAGCCTTCTTCTCTTCAAGGTATTGCTCCATCTCACCCTCCTGCCTACAGGCAGCGCTAAGGGCCTCGTCCAAGGTGCGATGGTCGAACGCCACTAGCCTCGTCCTCAGTGATGGCTTCAGGCCCATCACGAACTTCTTTGCTTCCCTGCGCTCATCTGTCACGATATGAGGTTCATATTTAGATAGTTCTGCAAACCTTGCCTCATACTCTAGCACGGTCATGTAGCCTTGAGTCAATGAGCTTCAGCTCCGAACCTAACGCATGATGAAGACCCTTCCACAACCTCGAAGTAAATCTCGGATCTCGATCCGAAATGATCGACTTCGGCACACCATGCAATCTAACCACACTACTAACATACAATCTAGCTAAACTCTCAACCGACTGCTTCTTCTTCATAGGCAAGAAATGCGCAGTCATCGAGAATCTATCTACAACTACCCAAATCGAGTCATTGCCCCTTCTAGATCGAGGAAAACCTGAAACAAAGTCCATCGTGACAGCTTCCCACTTCCACACTGGGATCTCCATCCTTTGCATAAGGCCGGATGGTCGCTGTCGCTCGGCCTTCACTTGCTGGCATACTAAACACTGGGATACATAATCTACCACATCCCTCTTCATGCCAGACCACCAAAAGGACCTCTTCAAATTCTGGTACATCTTAGTGTTACCCGGATGAATAGAGAATCTCGACCTATGAGCCTCTGCTAACACATGCTCACGGACATCTACCAAATCAGGGACACACACACGGTGATGGAATCTAATCACACCGTTCTCATCACGAGCAATGCCTGCCTTGCCCACTAACTCTAAGAGTCTAGGGTCGGCTTTCTGTTGCTCGATCATCTCATCCAAAACTGAGGATCTAAGGGATAGCTGAGCTACGAAAGCCTGACATAGCGATGGCTCTAACTCAGACAACGCGCAAGCCGCATCCTCCAACATCTTCCAGTCCTGCTGGAGAGATGGCCTCTTTCTACTCAGAGCATCTGCTACGACATTCGCCTTCCCAGGGTGATACTGAAGGTCGAAGTCATAGTCCTTCAAGAACTCAATCCATCTTCTCTGCCTCAGGTTTAATTCCTTTTGGGAGAAAATATACTTCAAGCTCTTGTGGTCGGTAAACACCTCAAATCTGACACCATAAAGATAGTGCCTCCAGATCTTTAGTGCATGAACCACTGCTGCGAGCTCCAAATCATGAGTCGATAGTTCTTCTCATGCTCCTTCAACTGACGAGAAGCATAAGCCACTACCCTTCCTTGCTGCATTAGCACACAGCCTAAGCCAATCCGAGACGCATCCGTGTAGATAGCAAAACCCTCTACACCGCTCGGCAAGACTAACACCGGAGCTGACGTGAGCTTAGTCTTCAACAATTAAAAACTACTCTCACACTTCTCGGACCAGACAAACTTCACTCCCTTTCTGGTGAGCTGTGTCAATGGGGCGGCGATGGATGAAAATCCCTCAATGAATCGCCGATAGTAACCAGCCAATCCTAGAAAACTACGAATCTCCGAAGGGGTCTTGGGAGTCTCCCAATCCATAACTGCCTGGACCATTGCTGGATCAACTGCAACACCGGCACCGGAGATAACATGCCAGAGGAAATGAACCTCACGCAACCAAAAATTGCACTTGCTGAACTTAGCATACAGCTTGTGCTCACGGAGAACCTCTAATACTACCCTTAAATGCTGACGGTGTGTGGCCTCGTCCGGAGAGTAGACCAGCACATCATCAATAAACACTACAACAAAGCTATCTAGATACGGCCTAAACACCCTATTCATGAGATCCATGAACGCTGCAGGGGCGTTGGGCAATCTGAAAGGAAGGACCAAAAACTCATAATGTCCATAACGGGATCTAAATGCCGTCTTGGACACATCCTCACTCCGAATCCTCAACTGATGATAATCAGATCACAAATCAATCTTAGAAAAGACTGATGCATCTTGCAACTGGTCAAACAAATCATCAATACGAGGTAAGGGATACCTGTTCTTCACAGTCACTTGGTTCAGCTTTCTGTAGTCAATGCATAACCTAAGTGACCCGTCTTTCTTCCTGACGAATAATACAGGTGCGCCCCAAGGGGAAACACTAGGGCGAATAAATCCCTTATCTAGCAACTCTTGCAACTGCCTCCTCAACTCGGCTAACTCCGCAGGTGCCATCCGATATGGAGCCTTCGAGATAGGGGAGGTGCCCGGAAGCAACTCTATGGTGAACTCTATCTCTCTATCCGGTGGCAATCCAGACAAATCATCAGGAAAGACGTCTAGAAAATCCTGCACTACCTCGATCTCTGCAAGAGTAGGTGACTCATCAGCCTCTGGTACTAATACCACGCTGGCAAGAAAAGCGTCACAACCCTTGTTTACCATGCGCATCGCCTTCATGGCAGAGATAACAAGCTTTCCCGCCAAGTTCCTTGGCAAGGGATGAGAGAACTCATCCTCACCAGGAATGCGGAAAACAATCCTCTTCCCACGACAATCTACTAACGCATAGTGCTCCTCTAGCCAATCCAGACCAAGAATAGTGTGACGACCCTCATTATACCGGTACGGTTATACCAACCCACGTCGGTATAGTGAACGTTATCACAGTGGGGCATTTACCCAAACAATAACATACGATTGAGATGCTCATAAATATAAACACAGAGTAGCGGAAGCAAAAGAACTACTTGTCTTCATTTCATCATCCACATTTAACATACATGATTCAAATGACAAATTTAAGAGAATTAAAGTCCACATAATGAAATACTAAACTCAAATACATAGTTTGTCCACAAATTCCTTAATAGTTCTATTACAATGCCTTGTTACATACTATGAAAGCAAAAGTCACAACGTCGACTCCACCAGGCTACTCGCCACGCTCGGAGTCACTCCCCACTGTCTCCTCCAAAGGTGTCGGGTTACCAACTAAACCTGTACTCTGAAGCAAGGAGTGAGTCTAAAAGACTCAACAAATAACACACACACCTCATACATGCATATATCACAGTAGGTTTTCATTCCAATTTACAAAGTAAAACATATAACATGCTTGAACGTTTATAAGAGACAACCTATCATGACAATTCTACAAAATTGTAACACATCGTACATGGTTTAAGACATTCCAAAATAAACATCCTATCACATGCCTTCTACTCATGTAATCACATGAAAGCTACCTTTCAAATAAGGCTATAACATGGAAGCAACCAAACATGGGGTTCTTGCCTACATAAAAGGAAGCATTCCTATCATGGTCTCTACACATTATTACACATGCACATTATAATTTTATACACTTTAAGGTTGCTGTTTTGACATGGATTTAGCAATTCACATTCTATCACATGAGAGCTACATTCCCGATTAATCTACAACATGATAGCACTTAAACATGGAAACGTTTACACATAAGCAAGAATTGTTCCTAGCATGGTTTCTACGCATTTTTACACATATAAAACATTCTTATAAACACCTTTAGGTTGCTGTTATAACATAATTCCACATTAACATATCATGGGCCACAATTTCACAATTTAACAAAATGGTTTCACATGTTTACACAATTACTCATTCACATAGTTCTCTTTTTACACATTTCACATTTACACATGTTCACACTACACAATTTACACATAGTCACATTCACATTTCACAATTTAGTGCCGTGACACATAGTCCAAACCACCATTAGAAGGACACATCGCATAACACATACACATAGACGTCACCTAGGTAATAAAGTGACGACTCTTGGACTGCGCAGATCGGGAGAACAAGTCTCCACCCTAACCAGCGGTACTTGTCCACCTCCAGGATTTCATCCTAATGCCCTTAGGATCTTAACACATTGAACCTTCCCATGGGGACTTTTCCATGGTACGGTTCTACGGCCCTCTATGGAAGCAGTGTCACACATGGCACACAGTTTTACACATTACACATTTCGATTTTTAACACACATATTACACATGTCTTTACATTCTCTCACTTACACACATGGCTCTATTTTCCTAATCATGATACTACTATTGACAGACTTTGAACATTCAATACTTTACACTAATCAGGCTGAAAATGCCTAATCAAACCACATGCATGATAACATGCATTTATCATTTGTTTTCACATGGAATTCTCATAATACCATTTTCTGTTATTCAAATCACATGAAAATTTGAGCACACACTGGTTGCAGGTTTTTGACCACACATGCAAATTTCTAGATTTTTCTGAGGTATATTACATTTACAGAAATTAAAACATTCAATTACATGCCATTCATAATTCAATTTATCATGGAACATAACATGAATATCCAGTTTGATAGTTCACAACTCTGAATCTATCATACATATTGTTGTAGAAATTTTCCCCGAATTTATTGCACAACATACAATTTACTGTAAACTTTGAATAACCTACTCATGCTTTCTATTTCCATTGCAGAAATTACAGTAAATCATATGAACATGAACAAATCCTCAAATGTATAGGGTATGGATTGGCACATGTACACATAGTATAGAAAAATTTGGGGCATTTAATTCCTCAGGAATCATGTAGACAGTTGGTGAACATGCATAGTCCATTTTTCCCAACATGTATTTCAATAAATCTAATAATTTATGCCATCCACAGAAAATCACAGAAATTTCCACACACATCACATTATCTATTTTACATAACATATAAAAATTACACTATATCCTGATGCGTCAAAGTCCGGAAAAATAATTACTTAAGGCAGAACAGTTTACTGTTCTGTACTGAGGAACTTGACGGCAGTGTCTGGCCGTTCAAGGAATTGGACGGCAAGGTCGCTGGACGCAGACTGGAGATCTTGGCGGCAAGAGGCCTTGACGCCAAGTTCCTATCTGTGCAAGAACACAGACCGAGCTCCAAATAACAGAGGAATGTGAGGATCCAGGACACGAGGAAAATCTGTAAAAATGGTAGAAACCTCCTAGACACATACATGGACGAAGTGGGTAGGTTACTTGCCTTTTTTAAAAACCTCCAAAGGAGTCTAAGTTGCTGTTGAAGCTCTCCTTGGGCAGTCCCAAGAAGCCTCTAAAACTTCCTTCCTCCTGGTTCTCAGTCGATGCAAGCTTCAGTCCAGTGTTGGGGAAGCCTTCCCCAAGGTCCAGACTCCCTCCTAGTAGCAATGGATCACCGGAAGCAGCCTTCAGTCGCCGGATTCAAGCTTGCCAAGCTCAGTTTTCCTCCAGTTTTGAGCTAGGGTTTCTCTCCTCTTTGCAAAGAGTCAAGAGAAGTCTTTCTGGTGCAGAAGGAGTTTGGTTTAAAGGAGAGGGGTTGGGGAACCCCGGAGAGGTGATGTGAAGGCCTACTAGCCGTTGGGGACATCTCCCCAATGGCTGGGCTTGCTTGCCCCCGGAGTTTCGGGGTCTGCAACGCATGCAGGTCAGAGATCTTAACGTCCATATCAATGGCCGTTGACTTAAGTATTGGCGTCCATCGAGGTGGACGCTGACTCAGCATGGACGTCCATCCATGTGGACGCCAATTTGGCCCTTCGGCCAGAACTTAAAACATGCAGAAACCATGCTTAACTTATACATATATTCATGCCATACATATACTATCATGTACACACTACCACCATGCAATTCATATACTATTTACAAGTAATTACACACATGCACAGATAAGTATAACTAGTTAATACGTACGTAGATATGTACATTCTGTGCATACACAAACATGTATTATTTACACGTAATAAAATAATATAACAAAATTCGAGGGCCTTACACCCTCTCCCCCTTAAAGAAACTTCGTCCTCGAAGTTTAAACAAAACTACTCAAACAAACGGGGATACTTCTTCTTCATCGCATCCTCAAGCTCTCAATTAGCCTCTTCTCGCGAGAAGTTCCGCCATAGAACTTTCAACGACGCAATACCCTTGTTCTGAGAAGCTGAACCTTCCGGTGAAGAATAGCTACTGGTTGCTCCACATACGACAAATCTGGCTGAATCTCCACTGGCTCATGACTAATCACATGAGATGGATCTCGGACATACTTCCTGAGCATAGAAACGTGGAAAACGGGATGAACACTAGCTAAAGCTGGGGGTAAAGCTAGCTCATATGCCACGCTGCCCAGTCGTATGAGAATCTCATACGGGCCAATGAATCTAGGGCTCAACTTACTATGCCTGCCAAATCTGACGACACCACGAGTAGGCGATATCTTCAAGAAGACATGTTCACCCACCTCGAACTCCAAATCCTTCCTCCTGTTGTCGGCATAGCTCTTCTGCCTATCCTGCGCCGCAACAAGCCTCTTCCTGATAAGCTGGACCTTATCCGAAGTCTCCTGAACTAACTCCGGACCGATCAGTTGCCTATCACCGGTCTCCTCCTAACATAAAGGAGATCTGCAAGGCCTACCATACAACGCCTCAAATGGAGCCATACCAATACTCGCATGAAAGCTGTTGTTGTATGCGAACTCCACTAGAGGTAGATGACGCTCCCAATCATCCTTCCAATCCAGTACACACGTTCTCAACTTATCCTCGAGCGTCTGGATAGTCCTCTCGGACTGTCCATCTATCTGGGGATGAAACGCTGAACTGAGCTTCAGCTCCGAACCTAACGCATGCTGAAGACCCTTCCACAACCTCGAAGTAAATCTCGGATCTCGATCCGAAATGATCGACTTCGGCACACCATGCAATCTAACCACACTACTAACATACAATCTAGCTAAACTCTCAACCGACTGCTTCTTCTTCATAGGCAAGAAATGCGCAGTCTTTGAGAATCTATCTACAACTACCCAAATCGAGTCATTGCCCCTTCTAGATCGAGGCAAACCCGAAACAAAGTCCATCGTGACAGCTTCCCACTTCCACACTGGGATCTCCATCCTTTGCATAAGGCCGGATGGTCGCTGTCACTCGGCCTTCACTTGCTGGCATACTAAACACCGGGATACATAATCTGCCACATCCCTCTTCATGCCAGACCACCAAAAGGACCTCTTCAAATCCTGGTACATCTTAGTGTTACCCAGATGAATAGAGAATCTCGACCTGTGAGCCTCCGCTAACACATGCTCACAGACATCTACCAAATCAGGGACACACACACGGTGATGGAATCTAATCACACCGTCCTCATCACGAGCAATGCCTGCCTTGCCCACTAACTCTAAGAGTCTAGGGTCGGCTTTCTGTTGCTCGATCACCTCATCCAAAACCGAGTATCTAAGGGATAGCTGAGCTACGAAAGCCTAACATAGCGATGGCTCTAACTCAGACAATGCGCAAGCCGCATCCTCTAACATCTTCCAGTCCTACTGGAGGGACGGCCTCTTTCTACTCAGAGCATCCGCTACGACATTCGCCTTCCCAGGGTGATACTGAAGGTCGAAGTCATTGTAAGGCCCTCGAATTTTTGTCACATTATTTGTATTTATGTGTGTATATTGTGCTTGTGTATGTATGTACATATTTACGTACGTATTAATTAGTACGAGTACGTGTGCATGTGTTTATATTAAATATAGATAATGTATGTATTGCATGGTGATAGTATGGATATAATACCGTATACATATTGCATGTATATACGCATGGTATGCATGGTTTCTGAATATTTCAGAGTTCTGGCCGAAGGCCATCTTGGCGTCAACCCCAGGCCATTGAGCTGGTGTCAGCGTCCAGACATGGACGCCGACACTAATCCTGGCGTCCAGAGATATGGACGCCAATCTCTCTGGCCTGCATGCGCAGCAGAGCTGCAAGCTTCTGAAACAAGAAAGCCAACCATTGGGGGACTGTCGCCAACGGCTCTGAAGGCTGTCAAATCAACCTGGTGAGTGGGAGAGAGACTCCCCTTATGTCTGAACCCGAAATGGCCTCTCCCCACTCCTCCCTTCACCTTGCAAGAGGAGAAAAAAAGTGAGAGGAAAACCCTAGGAGAAAACTGAGAGAAAACCCACCTTGGAACCCAAGAATCCATCAACCTGAAGATTGTTCCGGAGATCTACTGCTTCAAGAAGGTAGCTGGATCAAAGGAGGAGGCTTCCCCGACATCCCCTTGGCGTGGAGATCACCCAGGAGCCCGGAGGAAGAAGATCTAGGAGGGAGTTCTGCACTTCTTGGGATAGCCCAAGGAGAGCTTCACCGAGCCCTAGATCCTTTGGAGGAATTTTTAAAAGGCAAGTGACCTATCCATGATGTTCCCGTATGTGTCTAGGTCGTTTCTATAATTTTTATGGATTTTTCCTCGAGTCCTAGACCCTCCCATTCACCCAAGTTTGAGAGGACAGGTCTGTGTTTCTGCACAGACCTACATCGACGGAAAGGTCTTTGGACGCCGATATTATGCTTGGCGTCCATCGGCCATGCCGCTGACCCTGAGTCAGCGGCCAGAGACTGCCGCCAAGTTCCTCTGGACAGAACAGTGAACTGTTCTGCCCTTCCTATACACTAATTTCGGTATGGTTTCCGTGATGAGGATATATGGTAACCTTATACTCTATGTATATTGTCAATTGTGGTGTGTTGATGAATATGGTGTGTAATGGTGAATGTAGGAAATATTGTATCCCATGAATTGTAAGCATGACTTGTTAATGATCTTGTCAAATTTATGTTTCATGAGTAAGATTAGACTGAATGCCTTGGTTTTGTCAGTTCATGAAGATTAGTAGATCAGTAGATGTATGCCCAATTTTGGTAAATTGATTCATGCTTGTATAGATTGCAAATAAATTCGGTTCGGTAAATAGAAAGACATGCAAGAATGGTTTGGGGTGATCGATTTGTGAATGTATGATTTAGGATAGTTCTGTATCCCCAAATCATGCACATAATGGTAATCCCCGTTCAAACAGTAAATGGCAAAATTGCATGATGTGTTAAATTCCATGTAACTTAAATTGTGAATGGCATGGAAAATAAGTGTTGGATTTTCTGTAAATTCCATTTAGCTCAGAAAAATCTGAAAATTTGAGTGTATGATCTTGAATCCGAAAACAACATGTGGTTAAAATTTCAGGTCATTTGGATAAGTAAATAAGAAGTTATGTATTTTCATGTGAAATGTGATAATCTACGTATATTATCATAATGTGGTTAGTTATTGTCTGAACCCAACTTGATTAGTGAAAATTTCTGTGTGTTAAACTCCTGAAATCTGTAGTGCCATGTCAGGAAAACAGAGATATTCATGTGAGTGAGAAAGTGAATGTGATGAAAAGTGTGAAGTGTAAAACCATGTGTAAAACGGTAAATGTGTAATATGTAACTGTGCCAATGTGACACTGCTTCCGTAGAGGGCAGTGGAGCTGTATCAGGGAAAAGTCCCCCTGAGAAAGTTCAATGTGTAAGTGACCCTAAGGGCATTAGGGGGAAATCCTGGAGGTGGACAAGTACCACTGGTTAGGGTGGAGACTTGTTCTCCCGGTCTGCGCAGTCCAAGAGTCGCCATTGGAATGCCTAGATGGCGTCTATGTGTAATGTGATGTGTATATGTCCTTCTTTGGTGGTTTGGACTATGTGTCATGGCACCTAAAATGTGTAATGTGTAATGTGTATGTGTTCATATGTAAATGTGTAAGTGACAATGTGAATGTGTATGTGTAAAGTGAACCATGTGAAAGAGGAAACTTGTGTAAAGAAAATGTGAAACTAAAGATGTGAGAATATGTTATTGAAAACCATGTGAGACAAATCTGAAACCATGTGAAACCAGTAAATTCATGTTGTTATCATTATGTTTATGTGTGCAAAAATGTCTAGAATCCATGTTAGGGATAATTGATGAGTATGTGTGCAAAATAGCATGATGGGTTGTTCACGTGATATGTTTTAAACAACATTGTAGCTTTCATGTATAGGTTTACAGCCGTTAAACCGTGTGAAATCAGCAACCTAAAGCATGTGAAAAGGTTATGTATGTACTTAAGGACATGTGAAATCCATGCTAGTTGTGTTCCCCTTTCATGTATGCATAATGTTCATGTTGGTAGCTCTCATGTCTTAGTTCTTTAAAGATTAAAGTTTCATGAGTAAATTGAATAGAGAGCATGTGATAGGTGAATTTTATTCTTAGAAATCTGAAAGCATGATCCATGTATAAAATTTAAAAACTTTCATGATAGGTTTAAACTTTAGAATGACTAGCATGCCATGTGTTGCAAATTTTGAATGTGCACGTAGAAACCACTAGGACTTGTACATGTATATTATGAGTAGTGTTGTTTACTGAGTCCTTGGACTCACTCCTTGCTTCGGCATACAGGTATAGTTGGTGACACGGCACCGTTGGAGGAGACGGTGGAGACGGACTCCGAGCGCGGAGACTAGCTTTGGAGTTTCTTTGAGATTTGTGTATTTCATAAGTATGAAATTTGAACATTGTATTAGAGTATTATGAAAAAGATGTATAAGTGTGGACAATTTGTGTTTCTATTTCAGCAATTTAAATTATGTGGACCTTTAGTTCTTTTATGTTAATTGCGAATTGCATGTATGTTTAATGTGGATGATGAATGAATGGAGACAATGGTCTTTTACTTCTGCTACTCTGTTGTATATTCGCGTGTATCTCAACTGTATGTATCGTTTGGGTAAATGTCCCACTGTGAGGACTCTCGCTGTACCGACGTGGGTTGGTATAACCGTACCGGTATAATGAGGGCCGTCACAGTCATAGTCCTTCAAGAACTCAATCCATCTTCTCTGCCTCAGGTTTAATTCCTTTTGGAGAAAAGATACTTCAAGCTCTTGTGGTCGGTAAACACCTCAAATCTGACATCATAAAGATAGTGCCTCCAGATCTTTAGTGCATGAACCACTGCTGCGAGCTCCAAATCATGAGTCGATAGTTCTTCTCATGCTCCTTCAACTGACGAGAAGCATAAGCCACTACCCTTCCTTGCTGCATTAGCACACAGCCTAAGCCAATCCAAGACGCATCCGTGTAGATAGCAAAACCCTCTACACTGCTCGGCAAGACTAACACCAGAGCTGACGTGAGCTTAGTCTTCAACAATTGAAAACTACTCTCACACTTCTCGGACCAGACAAACTTCACTCCCCTTCTGGTGAGCTGAGTCAATGGGGCGGCGATGGATGAAAATCCCTCAATGAATCGCTGATAGTAACCAGCCAATCCCAGAAAACTACGAATCTCCGAAGGGGTCTTGGGAGTCTCCCAATCCATAACTGCCTGGACCTTTGCTGGATCAACTGCAACACCAGCACCGGAGATAACATGCCCGAGGAAATGAACCTCGCGCAACCAAAAATTGCACTTGCTGAACTTAGCATACAGCTTGTGCTCACGGAGAACCTCTAATACTACCCTCAAATGCTGACGGTGTGTGGCCTCGTCCGAAGAGTAGACCAGCACATCATCAATAAACACTACAACAAAGCTATCTAGATACGGCCTAAACACCCTGTTCAAGAGATCCATGAACGCTGCAGGGGCGTTGGTCAATCTGAAAGGAAGGACCAAAAACTCATAATGTCCATAACGGGATCTAAATGCCGTCTTGGACACATCCTCACTCCGAATCCTCAACTGATGATAACCAGATCGCAAATCAATCTTAGAAAAGACTGATGCATCTTGCAACTGGTCAAACAAATCATCAATACGTGGTAAGGGACACCTGTTCTTCACAGTCACTTGGTTCAGCTTTCTGTAGTCAATGCATAACCTAAGTGACCCGTCTTTCTTCTTGACGAATAATACAGGTGCGCCCCAAGGGGAAACACTAGGGCGAATAAATCCCTTATCTAGCAACTCTTGCAACTTCCTCCTCAACTCGGCTAACTCCGCAGGTGCCATCTGATATGGAGCCTTCAAGATAGGAGAGGTGCCCGGAAGCAACTCTGTGTTGAACTCTATCTCTCTATCCGATGGCAATCCAGACAAATCATCAGGAAAGACGTCTGGAAAATCCCGCACTACCTCGATCTCTGCAAGAGTAGGTGACTCATCAGCCTCTGGTACTAATACCACGCTGGCAAGAAAAGCGTCACAACCCTTGTTTACCATGCGCATCGCCTTCATGGCAGAGATAACCAACTTTCCCGCCAAGTTCCTTGGCAAGGGATGAGAGAACTCATCCTCACCAGGAATGCGGAAAACAATCCTCTTCCCACGACAATCTACTAACACATAGTGCTCCTCTAGCCAATCCAGACCAAGAATAGTGTGACGACCCTCATTATACTAGTACGGTTATACCAACCCACGTCGGTATAGTGAACGTTATCACAGTGGGGCATTTACCCAAATAATAACATATGATTGAGATGCTCATAAATATAAACACAGAGTAGCGGAAGCAAAAGAACTACTTGTCTTCATTTCATCATCCATTTTAACATACATGATTCAAATGACAAATTTAAGAGAATTAAAGTCCACATAATGAAATACTAAACTCAAATACATAGTTTGTCCACAAATTCCTTAATAGTTCTATTACAATGCCTTGTTACATACTATGAAAGCAAAAGTCACAACGTCGATTCCACCAGGCTACTCGCCACGCTCGGAGTCACTCTCCACTGTCTCCTCCAAAGGTGTCGGGTCACCAACTAAACCTGTACGCCGAAGCAAGGAGTGAGTCTAAAAGACTCAGCAAATAACCCCACACACCTCATACATGCATATATCACAGTAGGTGTTTCATTCCAATTTACAAAGTAAAACATATAACATGCTTGAACGTTTATAAGAGACAACCTATCATGACAATTCTACAAAATTGTAACACATCGTACATGGTTTAAGACATTCCAAAATAAACATCCTATCACATGCCTTCTACTCATGTAATCACATGAAAGCTACCTTTCAAATAAGGCTATAACATGGAAGCAACCAAACATGGGGTTCTTGCCTACATAAAAGGAAGCATTCCTATCATGGTCTCTACACATTATTACACATGCACATTATAATTTATACACTTTAAGGTTGCTGTTTTGACATGGATTTAGCAATTCACATTCTATCACATGAGAGCTACATTCCCGATTAATCTACAACATGATAGCACTTAAACATGGAAACGTTTACACACAAGCAAGAATTGTTCCTAGCATGAATTCTACGCATTTTTACACATATAAAACATTCTTATAAACACCTTTAGGTTGCTGTTATAACATAATTCCATATTAACATATCATGGGCCACAATTTCACAATTTAACAAAATGGTTTCACATGTTTACACAATTACTCATTCACATAGTTCTCTTTTTACACATTTCACATTTACACATGTTCACACTACACAATTTACACATAGTCACATTTTTTTTTTTTTAATAAAGCTAGACCAAGGAGGTAGGTAGGGGCGGCCTCACCAGTCATGTGAGGATGTCACTACCATCCCCAGGTGGCCAGGTTGGTATTTCATTTATAATATAAGGAGGTAAAAGGTGGCCTAAAGCCTAATAGAAGGATCCCCCACCTTATCTTGGTGGTATAGATCCATGACAACAGAGGGCAGATCGCCCCAAAGATTCCACATGACTAATGAGGAACAAGACAGACCGAAAGTTGCTAAGCTGTCCGCTATTTAGTGCCGCGACACATAGTCCAAACCACCATTAGAAGGACACATCGCATAACACATATACATAGACGTCACCTAGGCAATAAAGTGACGACTCTTGGACTGCGCAGACCGGGAGAATAAGTCTCCACCCTAACCAGTGGTACTTGTCCACCTCTAGGATTTCATCCTAATGCCCTTAGGATCTTAACACATTGAACCTTCCCATGGGGACTTTTCCATGGTACGGTTCCACGGCCCTCTATGGAAGCAGTGTCACACATGGCACACAGTTTTACACATTACACATTTCGATTTTTAACACACATATTACACATGTCTTTACATTCTCTCACTTACACACATGGTTCTATTTTCCTAATCATGATACTACTGTTGACAGACTTTGAACATTCAATACTTTACACTAATCAGGCTGAAAATGCCTAATCAAACCACATTCATGATAACATGCATTTATCATTCGTTTTCACATGGAATTCTCATAATACCATTTTCTGTTATCCAAATCACATGAAAATTTAAGCAGACACTGATTGCAGGTTTTTGACCACACGTACAAATTTCCAGATTTTTCTGAGTTATATTACATTTAAAGAAATTAAAACATTCAATTGCATGCCATTCATAATTCAATTTATCATGGAACATAACATGAATATTCAGTTTGAAAGTTCACAGCTCTGAATCTATCATACATATTGTTGTAGAAATTTTCCCCAAATTTATTGCACAGCATACAATTTACTGTAAATTTTGAATTACCTACTCATGCTTTCTATCTCCATTGCAGAAATTATAGTAAATCATATGAACATGAAAAAATCCTCAAATTTGGAGGGTATGGACTGGCACACGTACACATGGTATAGAAAAATTTGGGGCATTTAATTCCTCAGGAATCATGTAGACAGTAGGTGAACATGCATAATCCATTTTTCCCAACATGTATTTCAATAAATCTAATAATTTATGCCATCCACAAAAAATCACATAAATTTCCACACACATCACATTATCTATTTTACATAACATATAAAAATTACACTATATCCTCTTGCGTCAAAGTCCGGAAAAATAATTACTTAAGGTAGAACAGTTTACTGTTCTGCACTGAAGAACTTGACGGCAGTGTCTGGCCGTTCAAGGAATTGGACGGCAAGATTGCTGGACGCAGACTGGAGATCTTGGCGGCAAGAGGCCTTGACGCCAAGTTCCTGTCTGTGCAAGAACACAGACCGAGCTCCAAATAACAGGGGAATGTGAGGATCCAGGACACGAGGAAAATATGTAAAAATGGTAGAAAGCTCCTAGACACATACATGGACGAAGTGGGTAGGTTACTTGCCTCTTGTAAAATCTCCAAAGGGGTGAAAATGGGCGATGAAGCTCTCCTTGGGCAGTCCCAAGAAGCCTCCAAAACACCTTCACTCCGTCTTCTATGGTGTTGTAGCTTCCAGTCCGAGGTCGGGGAAGCCTCCTCCTATGTCCAAGCTAGCTTCTAGTGGTTGTAGATCACCGGATGAAGCTCCAAACCGCCGGATCTGAGGTCTCAAAGCTCAGGTTTTCTCACAGGGCTTAGGGTTTCTCTCCTTCTCCTTGCAAAGAGCCAAGAGAAGGTCTTTGGGTTGCAAAGAGTGGTTTCTTTATAGGAGAGAGACCTCTCAACTCACGCAGGGGTTGATGAGAAGGCTTGAGAGTCGTTGGGGACGTCTCCCCAATGGTTGAGGTAGCTTGCCCCTGAAATTTCGGGGTCTGCATCGCATGCATGTCAGTGATATTAACGTCCACATCGACGGCCGTGTATTTAAGTATTAACGTCCAACGATATGGACGTTGACTATCATGGACGTCCACCATGTTGACGCCAAATGGCCCTTCGGCCAGAACTTAAAAAAACATGCAGAAACCATGCGTACGATGTATATATATAGTATAGTATACACACCATCACACATGCAAACATACAATATTTATAACCTATTTACGCACATGCACACATAAGTATCACTAGCTAATATTGTACATAGATATCTACATATGCATATACAAGTTACACACAAACATGAATTCACATAAAATAGAATAAAATGACAAACAAATTCGAGGGCCTTACACTTCACCTCAGATCAAGCAGTTTCTATAAGCTTGGTCTAGGGGCGATCCACTCCTTACGCATTCTTCTTGGGTGTTCCTCTTTGGTTGTAAAGAGAAGACCTACTGTTGAGTGGGTGGTTGTTCCCTTCAGTAAGAAGGAAGACTTGTTGCATCAGGTGGTTCAATGCCTCTTCGTGTAGAGAAGAGAAGGCCAGTTGTGGCTGGATGTGTAAGTGTTCTTAAGGGGGACTGCACCCTTACTTAGTGAAATCCCAAGTTGTTGCTTGGGGATTGGATGTAGGACTCTTTGTGACAGGAGATCCGAACCAGGATAAAATTCTGTTGTCTGTGTGATTGATCTTTTTGTCTTTGCTTTGCACTAACTCTGACTATCGAACTTAGTGTCTTCTGTCAAAGCTTTTTTTATTTATAGGAATATTCAAAAAGAAAATTTTAGCAATCCATTCACCCCCCCTGGGCTTGCTATCTAGGCAACAAACATGAGCATGCAATTTTGGAGTATGCATAAAATGATCAATTCTATGCCAACAGTCCCTAGAGATGTGACCAAATTTATGGCATCTAAAGCATTTGTTGGCCCATCTTACGGTTGGCAGCAAGGATAGCCTAGAGGGGGGTGAATAGATAATCTGAAAACGCAGATAAAAATCACCACTTGAAAACTTTGGTTAGTGAATGTAGTTGTGTGCAATAGAGAGTAGCAGTGCGGAAGCTAATAAAGAAACAATCACACAAGAGCACAGAAACTTTGTCCTGGTTCGGTACTTCTTAAATGGAAGACCTACGTCCAGTCCCCAAGCAAATCTTGGGATTTCACTAACCAGGATACAATCTCTCCAAGGATATACAAACCCCCAGCTCCCTGTTGGTCCTCTTCCTTTCCGAGTAGGAAGGAAACTCACTTCTGTTACAGGTCAAGAAGCCGCCCTCTTGGAACAAACTCCAGTGCGGTTCTGCTAGACTTAAACCCCCAGCTAGGTTTTGTTGACACCAACCCTAGCTAGGTTCTTCCCTCAACCCAAGGGGAACACTGTGATGACCCTCTTTATACCGGTACAATTATACCAATCCACGTCGATATAAAGTGCGCCATCACAGTGGGGCATGTACCCAACACAACACAGTAGGTAGAGAAGTACATAAATAACAAAGAAAAATATAGCGAAAACGGAATAGATTCTTATTCCATCATCATTACACACATCCCACAATCATAGTAGCAATGAAAAATAAACAAAGTCCATAATTAAACAAGTCCATAACGTAACATTGTTCACATACTAGTAAATAGAAAGTGCAATCTATAAAGATAATCCTCCAGTAGCGCAGCTACTCCTCTCACTCGGAGTTGCTCCTCACTAACTCCTCCTCTATCTCAGGAAAACATGTCTCACCTGTATGTTAAAGCAAGGATGAGTCTTCATAAAAGACTCAGCAAGCAACCTATTGGCACATCCTTACACATATCACATTCATGCTACTCAATTTAACATAAAAGCAATTTTACCACATGGTTCATGTCACAATACACAATTTTAATGAATAATTCATAACATACTATCTACACATGGATTTAACTTGAATCATGGTATCAATTATATCTCATTCATAACATACTTCCAAATAACTTGATCATGGAATTAAACACATGGTTACTAGCAAACCTAGCATGATATCTATCACTTTTCACATACTTTTATATCACATATTCACATATTTTTCTTGCTGTTTTAACATAGATATAACATGATCACATGGTTTCACATTATTCCACATTGTAACACATTAGCACATCACTTTCACATGATCACTCTGCACATTCACACATAGTTCACATCTTTACACATTATTTGCCGTGACACATAGTCCGAACCACCATAAAAAAGGACACACATTTCACATAATACATATCCGTCACCTAGGCATTATAGTGACGAATCTTGGTAATTGCACAGAACCGAGAGAAGCCCTCTCCACCTTAACCAGTGGCACTTGTCCACCTCCAGGATTTCATCTTGATGCCCACAGGATATCACATACACATTGAGCCTTCCCATAGAGACTTTTCTACAGTACGGCTCCACAACCTTCTATGGTAGCAGTGTCAATTTCGGCACACATTCACTTAATCACATTATTTCAAATTAATCACATGTTTAACATCATTTTACATGCACTAATTGTCCATTCACATGCTTATAATTCAAACACATATATTTCAGGTTACAGAACTTGTCATGACCATCTAACAGTATTAAAACATGCATAACAGTGCCTAAACATGATTCTAATCAACAAAAAATACCATTTTATGACTAATCATGCTTAATACATCTTTTAATAACTCACAACTGGGAACAGTATTTACAGATGTCAGAACATGCTCAGATTTTAACCATAGTCTCTACACATGAAATATGTCAGATGGTAAAATTTTCAGAATTTTCATGACCAGTGCGTCTATTTTTAATATTTAACAGAGATTTCATGCAATTTATCAAGATAATTCAATTAGACATGGTAGACAATGAACATACGGTTCTAACAAGCTTAAAACATGTATATAGTAACCCTAAGTTCATGGAAAGTTTCTGTAACAACATCATACATCATACATATTTATTCCGAATTTACACTGTCATAACATGCATAATTTCTCATAACGGAAATTCTATTATTTATAATTATGATCAGAAATTTAACAGGAATTCATGGTTTGACCTAATGATCATACCTGACCAGCCAGAAATTTTATAACATATGCAAATATTCACAACCCTCGAAAAATCACATCACATAGGTAGAAATCACTATTCTATAAAAGTAGATGAACTTGACGGCAAGGGGCTTGCCGTCAGGGTGGGTTAACGGCACAATGGATTGCCGTTAAATCAAGAACCTGAGAGCAAGAAGGTTGCCGTCAACCTCCTGTCTGTAGAAAGTGCAGACCGAACACAGAAAATCAAGGATTTTGGGGGGGGGGGTCCAAGACACGAGTTAAAAATCCGAAAAAATTCCTAAACTCTAGGTGATAAGTCTAGGGATGAAACCCCTAAGTTACTTGCCTCTCTAAAAACCCCTAAAGATCAAATTTTGGCGATGAAGCCCTCCTCGGCCAAGCCAAAGAGGTGATGTTCCACACTTTGATTCGACCTCCACAATGATGTAGTCGATCCCCCGGCATTAGGAGAGCTTCTCCACCTTCAGTAGAGTCTCCCCTTTGCAGAAGATCACTAGTGAAGCCTTTAGAACGCCGGATCAACCCTCTCAAACCCTTCTTTTTTCTCTCCCCAAAACCTAGAAGACCTCTCTGAGCCAAAGTCCTCTCTTTGCAGAGATGACTCGGTTATAAAGGCAATTAGGTCAAGGGAATCCTAGGTAATTAGAGTCCTAACTGTTGGGGGGGGGGGTTCCTAATCCATCTCTGGAGAAAACGGGTCAGTTACATATCTGGAATCCCACATGCAGTCGGAGATATAAATGGCCAATTAGCTGCCACTAATAAGAAATAGACGTCAATCGATGTTGACGTCTAGATCCTCCGGCCACATAGTAAACGGCACACATATTGCAGTTAACCTATCCTTAACGTCAATGGATGTTGACGTGAAGAAGAAATTTCGGTAGCATAGTAAAACATCAAAATAGTCATAAAATGCACAGAAATTGAGGGCCTTATAAACACTGTGTACAGTCCCACAGATAGACAGAATCCACTAGCACCCTACTAGCCTTCTCTTCACACAAGAAGAGAAACACTGTATACAGTCCTACAGTTAGACACAAGTCTTTCTTAGAAAAGAAAGAACAGACTGAGAGCTATACAAGATGAACACTAAGGAACTCAAACTCTCAGCTCAATGACTCTCCCCCAGATTTACAATGATGCACAGAGAGAGAGAGTGAAGAGAGGAAAGCTTGAATACTTGGAGCTCCGAAGACTTCTACTCTGAAAGCTTTTTTTGAATAGGCTTGAGCTCTTCTCTCTTTACTTGAGTGTGTGGGGAGTTGGATGCTCACTAGATGTACACTCCTTGAATGATTTTCAGGTTCACTCTTGTGTCTTCTGCTTCAAACACTTCATCCTTTATATGGAACAGTGAAGAGATCCGTTGACAGATGGCCATTGGAGTTCTTAGCTTTCTTCTTCTTCTTCTTCTATCTTTGTGTCTAACAGATGCTTGCTTGAGTCTTAACGGATTACTCATGTTAAAACTAGACTCCTGTAGACATTTAATGCATGGAAGAGAATGTTAGACTTTAGAAGTATTGCGTCAGATACCCCATACCTTCTTATGTGCAGAGGTCCATGATTTCCGCTAACATCCAAATATGTTAGGTAAGGCTTTTGCCTTTGTCAGGAGTAAAAGGAAGGAGTCCTTCTAGTCCTTTTTTTGCTGACAACATCTCACATACCCTGAAGGATAGACAAGAAGAAGATCTTCAGTTAGACAGAGAAATAATAAGATAAACATGTGAAGCACATTTGCACTTTCATTTGGGCGCCACAAACATTTGAAACATTTGAAATTTGGAGACAATCGATGTGAAAGACTATAGAGACTTTGACTGTAGAGAAGTCGCGGTGAGACATTACACTTCGACTTTCCAGGAGTTGGAGTAGGACCATTTGTTCATCAATTGATACCGAACTTGACTATTCATGAGTCAGAGTCAACATGATATTTATACTAGTGGACACTTTTTGAGCAAGTAGAAGAACATATGCGCCATCCAAACATAGTGTTTATAAATATATTCTTCTGTGATATTATTATAATACATTTGAAGATTATTAATGCAGATGGTTATGAACTCAGCAATTGTAATAATCAAAACATCACAGTCGGTATGACGAAGTGAAACTTTGGATATGACGAAGTGAAACTTCGGATATGACGAAGTGAAGCTTCGTATAAAGTAGATTTTAACGATGTCGGTCGAAGTGAAATTTTGGATATAGCTTTGGATATGATGAAATTAACTTCAGATATGACGAAGTGTAACTTTTGTATAAAACATATTATAATACTGTCAGTCGAAGTAAAACTTCAGATTTAGCTTCGGATATGACGAAGTTAGCTTTGGATATGACGAAGCCTCATACTTAGAAATTAACATGTTGGCTTTGGTTTCTTTTACCTTAGAAGTACCTTCATAGATTACCATTAGACAATCCCATACTTCTTTGGCGGTGGCACATGAGGAAACTCTTGAAAATTCTGTTGGATGAAGGGAGCATTGCATGATGTTCATTGTGCTCCAGTTAGCATTTGACTTCTTGATTTGCTATGGTGTCCATCTTTCTTCATCCTCTGGGAGCTCATATGGTTCACTAGTAACCACCTTCCAGATTTGATGATCCTGGGCTCTTAGGAAAACCTCATGTGAGTTTTCCATTAAGTATAGTTTGATCCATCAAAATAAGGAGGCCTATACATAGAGTGTCCTTCTGGTATATATCCCCTTAGATACATTACACTTGAACTCTTCGGGCTGTTAAACCACAAGAATGGAGAACCTGGCTCTGATACCAATTGTTGGATCGAAGATGCGGTGATATGGCAAATATAGAAGGGGGGTTGAATAGTTTACAGCGAAAAACATACGTAATTAAAAAATGTGTTAAATTAAAATACTATTCAATCAATTACCCACTAATTAGATGAGCTTGAGACAAATCAAAAGCATGTTAAATCATTAATCGGACAAAGTTTAAGTGCTTAGAATATTATCAATACCTATCCAAGCATCTACCAAAAGAACACCAAGGCAAACCACTGCACAAGATATTTTTAAGGTGGTTCAGCTCCAAGACGGAGACCTACATCCACCCCTCACTTAAACCAATTGAGGCTTCACTTAATTGCTAATTCACAGATTAAATGTTGATACATAGCTTGACTGCTGACTCACAGGTTGATCGCTGACTCGCAGCTTGAATGCTGACACACAACTTGAATGCTGACTCACAGCTTGACCACTAACTTATAGCTTGAACACCCGCTGACTAACAGCTTGACCGTTGACTCACAGCTTGAAATCTAGATCTACACACATACACAGTATGGGATCAACACTCCTAACACTAGTAGGAGCACCCAAAGTGTTCATAATGAAGTTTAAAAGTGAAAAACAAATTCACAAGAAGATTAGAGTTAAGGGAGACAAATCCTTGAACACCAGTCCATCTGTTTCACCTAATTTCCTTTGGACTATTTGATTTGAACTATAAATCCTTAGATCTTGAGAGTTAGAGTCGTGCTTTAGATCTTCTTGCACGAACGCATCATCTGGATATACTCTTCAACCAATTTGATCCAAACTCCCTCGAACCAGCCTTGAATCGCGATGCTAAGCTCTAGATCCTTCAGATCTGGTTTTGGTGAGGCTTGATCTACTCTCTCAAGGTGTAGTGGGTCGCAACATCATTCTACTTCAGGAAGGAGCTCTTTAAGGGTACTCATGCTCCTAAAATGGAGCTCTGCGACTTCACCTTTGCTGAATCGTACTTAGCTTTCTTCTTCTTTTGCTGCTCTGCTCTTTCCCAGATGGTAGCTCTTCTTCTTCTCCACTGCTACTCTTTCTTCTCTCCTCTTTTGCTCCTTTCACTGTTCAGATAGCTTTCATTTCATTTCCTCTCAGATCAAATCTCTCTTATCTGCTCTGCAACTCCTTCTTCTTCTATTCCTTCTTCTGCTTGTTGCTCTCTCTCTTTTCTCCCTAGCAACACGGGGAATATACTGCACTCCTTTTTCTGATCACCCTTTTTCTTGCTTCTTTTTCCTACACCTTGAACGCCAAGGACAAGGGCATATTTATAGCGGCATCCCCAACCTCGTACCTAGGGTTTTGTGTACCCCAAGCATCTTGAGTGAGGCACGTGCTAGTCACATGATATCCTGCACATATAGCATCTTAAGGCATTCAGGAAAAAAATGCTTCAATCGATAACAACAATCAATGTGCGACTCACAACAATTGATATGAAACTGAAGAACAATCGATTCCTTAGGAGATGTGTAGCAACCCTAAATTTATGGGACAAAAAAAAATAATATTTATATTATTTAATTAGAAAATCAAATAAAAGGAAGATGTATTAAATCAACTAGGAAATCAAATAAGAGAGATTAATAAAATCCATTAAAAGAAAAGGAGTAATGGGCTTTGCTATATTGACCCATTAGAAATGAGTGGGCTAAAATAGAGATTTTAAGAAGGGGAATAATAGAGAAATACCCAAATTCGTAACTAAAATATTACTAAAATAGAAAAGAGATATTTAATGCATTAAATAGCTAGTTTGAATTAGGATTGGATTCCTAAACCTACCCCAATTGATTGGCCACGAAATTCCCTCCCTCCCACCCAAATAGGAGATCTCTTGCTTAAAAAGGGGAGAGGAAAATATAAAATTCAGAATTTAATAGGAGTTAGGCTTAAACTAGGAAAGGGAATAGGGAGAAGCTTAAATACTTCTCTTAAACCCTCATGGCTGGCCCTAGCTCGTGCCAAGAGGTTCCTGGACTAGGAGGAGAGGCCAAGAGGAGGAGAATTCGTGGAGAGGAAGGATCTCTCAAGTTCTTTCCCGAGTTCTTAAAGTCTTAACGTTAGAAGAGGAAAATGATCAAAGGTAGGCATTCTCACAAGCATAAACCATGAAACTTTTTCTGTAGGATGTCTCGTCTATCAGGAACAAAAGCCCTTTTGTTTAATAATTTTCCATCGAGCATATCTGTCATTCTTGATTTTCATGTTCTGCAACTGACATGACCCCAAACCCTCTTCTTAATTCTTGATCTCCTTGTATACTCAATCCCATGCCACGAGATTTTTACTGTAGGAACTGTTGCATGTTAGGCATCTTTTGCCCCTAAAAGCCCTAAATTTGATTCATCCTATCTTGCAAATTTAATCGTTGATCTCAACTATGTACTGTTTCATGTTCATCATGAATACTCGTGTTTACAACATGTCTAAACACTGGATGTTTTCCAATTCTATTTATTGTAAGTACCCATGCATGTCTAGGTCATTTTGCAACTAGTTTCATGATTTTTCATTGACTATACAATTAGTTGTGATTTTCTGAACCACCCTATGTTAAATAGGGTAAGTTCTGGCCCTCAATCCAATGTAATGTCCTTTCCCTGTCAGACCCGAGTGCAGACCCTATGAAAGCGACGGACCGATAGGCCGTGTTCATAAGGGTCATCGCGACAACACCTCTGTCGTGATCTGATCGCGACAGGGCCTGTCATCGCGATCTGCTGCCCGACCAGACTAAGCCTGTCGCGACCCGTACAAGCACCCGTCGCGATCTCAGTTGACCCCGTCGCGACCCTCATTAGGGTACGTCGTGATCTGGGTTTTTGCAAGAAACCTCCTGTCTCAGCAATGCTTGATTATCTACAGTGTTTGTACTCTGGTTTAACAGTCATACATACAGAAAATAACACTTGTTATAAATTAAACATTTATGTATGACTAAAATACATGCACATGATCTTTTCTATCTACAATTTCATGACACTTACACACACTTTGAACCATCCAATTATGGCATAAATTGGCATGAATTATTTCATAATACATCTGGTAATTTATGTAATTAAATTACCCTATTTTAAATATACTTGTCTATCGTCTCTCGCGATGTTTTGGGAATAGCGATATCGACACCCCACTGTTCTAGAATTCCTCTAGAACATCGAGCACTTGTTTCTATATACACTCTCTCTTGACTTGGACGAACTCTCCGTCGGACACTCCATCTGCCGGACTAGTAAGTCTTTGTTCAAGGCCTCCGTAAGTCTCCTCTGTCCATGGATTCCCACATGGTTGACGAGCCGGTTGTACCCTAACACCTGTGATACCCTTTAGGGATCTATATGATCCAAACGGCTATTAGAAATTCACTCTCATCATGAATCACGCCGGACCTCTGGACTTGTGCTGAACATGGCCAGCGGAAGGGTCGTGAGTGCCGCCTGACTGCCAACACCATGTGCGCTTGTTGTGCAACGGTTACTATCGCTCGTTACTCGACGTTTCATGTGCAAGGTCCACTAACTCTCATCTATACTCTACTCGCTCATCTATTCACATTCACTCTACTATCTCGTCTATTCATTTAGTGCTCTCATCTACTTCTTGGTACTCTATATTGGACATTGACTGATTGTCTAAAGATAAACAATATAACTAATGCCTGGAAATTTATAATGGGCCCGATCTGGTCCTGGGATGTGCGCCCGAAAGTGCTAGTACCCATGGGAGTTAAATGATCAGAGTGTTTGGCATTACACTCAAGTGCTATCTATCTTGACTATCTAAATGACAATCAAAAGTGCTATGTTCTCTCGTTGTCCATTGACAACAAAGTGCTATGCTATACTCGTTGTGCTATGCTATACTCGTTGTGCTATCTGTACTATGGCCATCTTGCTATACTTGACATTGTGCTATCTTGCTATTATTGTGCTATTCCCGAAACTTGTGCTTGTCACGTCCGAGAATTACGCAGCGGATATTAATTTGAAGAATTCGAGTCGATATTCTGAGACGTGGACAGTCGGAAAATAAGCCTCTAGCTAGCGCGCACTAAATGTATATCAACACAATATCACAATAGGGCCCATATGTTGAACTCCATATAAATTGTATTCGAATCTCAACTCATTGTATTTCAAATAGAAACTATTACAGGACTAAGACTCAATAAAAACAAAAGTACATAATGCCTCACTTCCTACTACATTGATCTAACACTCAAAATAAACTAACTATAGATAGACTCATGTTTGGGACGCTCTTCACTCGGACGCATTCCCATCCTCGACTTGCTCTTCCTCTTGCACTTCATAGTCACCTAGATTGGGTAAAAGTAGGGAATGAGCAAACTAGCCCACTAGGATTTATATCTCAATGTGCGGGCAATGATATAAGTGATTAACATTTTAGAACTAGGCAAGTACGATGAATGATATGCATGTACAAATAAAAACTCGTTAAAACATGATATAAAAACAAGCTAGAGAGAGAGATCATGATAGAACAAGATTGGTGAACGAGATAGAACTAGCAATAGATCACTTTGCACAAGCACGCAAGATTTCAATTGATGTCAAGAAACGCAAGATATCATTAATTGCATTAAATGCAGGATGGCCATATCACGCAAGCAAGCAAGCAAGATTTCACAAGCACAATCAAGTAACACTAATCAGGCACGTAGACACCAATGTACAGCAAGAAAAGATCCATCAAGAATGTACACCAGGACACGTGTATGTGGTTATGTATCTATCATTCAACACGCACGCACGATTTTCCCAGTGCAGATGCAACGCCAGTAATCATTATACCCCATGGTTAACAGTATATCTATGACTCGCCGTCATGGGGCTAGATTGGAGCCCTTGGACACACGCCGTGCCCTGTCAGCATCTCACTTAAATTTTTAAATGTAGATACCCACAGTCATTAATAATGGCCAATGAGAGTTTCAAAACGTAGCATGTGTAATGTCATGTTCATGATGATGATGAGAAGAAGTAATAATTAAATTGAACATGATTTCATGAGAACAATGGTCAAGAGATAAATTCGGCAGCATAACGGTACGATTTATACTTTCGTTCAATCTTTACATTAATGGCTTTAGTCTAGATTGTAAGTCACACTCACGAGATCAAGAAGAGAAAGGAAGTGCACGCTATCTCAGGGAACTTCAATGGTACAACCAACTCGTCGGCCATGTGGGAATCCATGGTCAGAGGAGATTTACGGAGGCCTTGGTGAAAAGGTCGCTAGTCTACCGATTCGGAATGACCGGTAGAGAGTTTCCAATTTCCCAAGAAGGGGCTGCCTAATAGTGCTAGTGTGTAGTGCGGTACGCGTGTCACAATTCACAAACCATCGGTCTCAAAGCAGGAAACACTTGACATTATAATGTGGAATAAACTATGCACTTTAACTCATCATGGTTTGCAAGATTTATGATAACCATTATCATTTAAACGTGGAAGAACAGTAGGAAGATTAAATCACAAGTAGCACGAATGGATCATAACATTTAAGGAGCACTTAGAATAGCATTCATGTAATTAAAGCTTTTTAAATGGGTTAATCGCTTTTAAGCCATTAAACAACAATCATGTAAGGATTAGACCCAAGACATGCAACTACACAGTAAATATCATATTTAAACAGATCTGGGTATATGCGAAAAACTATGCAGGAAAACACGTGGTTTCAGGTAAAGTTCTGAGATCGCGACATATCCCTATAAGGAAGGCGACAGGTAGTTGTGAGAACGCGACTGGGGCGGTCCGATTCAGGCAGCATGATCGCGACAACGGTCTTGTCGCAATCAGGTCGCGACATGTCGGGCTGTCGCGACGAGACCTCGGAAGGCGACACATCGAGCCGTCGCATTCACAGGATCTGCGCCTGAGTCCGACTGGGATCTGACATGCTCTTGGTTCAGACTTACCATGTTTTGACACAGGAGCGATTCATGAAACGCCTATATCTCTCTATATGATGACCTTTAGACAAAACTTTCAACATAGAAAATATCGAGGACATCTATTGGAAGAACTTTGATGTTGGGGGTTTACCTAATTCGGTCTTTGCCCTTGTGAAAAACATGAAGAACTTAAAGTTAAATGCAACCAGAAAAACGCAGTATCATGCATGACTCTATTACGAAGTTTATAACTCTCAAACTAATGACATTTACATAAAACCTTTAACATGAAAGATGACCCTAACGACTAATAAAAGAACTTTCATGTTGGGTCTTGACCTACTTCGGTCTTAAATCTCAAGAAAAACAGGAATAACCTAAGGCTAACTGCAACCCGAAAAACACAGTATTATGCATGACTCTCTTATGGGCTTCATAACTCTCTAACTAATGAGATTTAGGACAAAACGTTCAACATGAAAGGATCGTGACATCAAGTAGAATAACGTCTATGTTAAGATTTTACTCTAATTCGGTCCTGAATCACGTCAAACATATTAAGAACGGGGAAATCCCTGACAGTGCGCGACTTTTGCAAAACACTTATAAATCAAGATCTACTAAATGAAATTCGATGAAACCAGTGGGAAATGAAAGCTAACTTGATGCTCTACACATTGGTATAGGATATGTTAATGTTTTGCCCGAGAAAACCTACCTTTGGTCGACTTCAAGAGAGTGGTTTGTGCAGGTCGCAGCAGATGAGAAGGGGAGGAAGAACGGCTTCTTGTGGTCGTTCCACAGCTCCTCAGCCACCAAGAGCTCCTCCACACGACCTAGCAAGTTCTAAATTCGTTCCTAGGGTTTGGTGAAGAGTATTTAAGTAACCATGGTGTTTAGGAGTCCTATTATAACTAGGAAAAGAGGATTCGGGATTGACATGTTTAGTTTCCTATTTTTGATGATTTCCTCCTCCTTTGAGTGTGTGAGGCATTAGGAACCCTCCCTCATAGTTAGGCACGAATTGGGTTGCCATGAATGCATGATTGCATCCCAATTCAACTCTAATTGCCTCTTTTTAATTTCAGCTTATTTATGGTACGAATTTCTATGTATTTTCTAGCTTCATTTGATTTTTGGGCCAAATGTTGTCCATTGGCCTGATTATGATAATGGGTCATCATATATAATGTTGGAAGTCTCCCCAAGACTTTTATTTAATTTTTGATTGCGTCGTATTTCCGTGTTAACAGTTTTCCGACTTGTTTCCTTATTTAGATAATCGGTCACAAAAACTCTTAAACCTAGCCCAAATGATTTTTATTGAACCAAATTCTTGATGGGTCATTATAGGATATTATTTGAAGTCCATTTATGATTTTATTTAATTTTCTAACTCATTCCAGTACGTGTGATAATGATTTTCCGACTTATTCATGAATTACGGTAATAAGTCGCGAAACACTTTAAACTTGGATAATCTGATTTTCTTGGCACAAATTTCTTTGTGAAACATTTAATAATAATATTAAGGTTGATTTATAATTTTTACGGAATTTTCCGATGTGTTTTAGCACATACGATAATGATACGTATGTTTTAAATACTTCCAATATTATGGAAATTATTTATTCCATTTACTTTGAATTAAAATTTCCGGGGTGCTACAGTGCTATTCTTTGTAAGTCTATATTTAGAAAGTCTTGCTATTTCGTTCACGTACTGTCTTGCTATATTTTTACTTGACACTCTCTTCCGTTCTGTCATTAGTTACTCTGCCTTTAATGCATTAATTACTTAAAGCCTGCTTGAGCCTGAGATTTAAGTCCTACTGAGCGATATTCGCTCACCCCGCGTTATTTGTCATTGTGTTCTAGGTGAGACCGAGGATGAACCATACACTCAAGAGGACGGGAATGACCTGGGGTGATGTCATGAGTACCCTAGTGTCCTATTACTATGTTTAGCGTTGTAGTAGTTAGGTTTGAAGTTTAGTCTTTTGCTTTATTCCAATGTAATCGGGCCCCATAGATTGGCTTTGATATTAGGTTGTAACTAGACATTGGAAAGATATAATGAAATGAATTCACTTAGTATTATTCATTGTGTAATGGATGATGTCTAGTACTCGCTCTATACCTTTTCTTGAACCTGCCTCGCGTTCGATATTCCGCATCGGGGCGTGACAGTTTTGTGGTATCAGAGCCTAGGTTATTCTTCAGTATAGATGATCTAGGTTAACCTGCCTTGACTAGAGTCAATTATCCACCTATGTGAGTTGAGGTTAGAGCCTAGGTTATTTTTAAGTATAGGATGATCTAGGTTAACCTGCCTCGACTAGAGTCAATTATCCACCTATGTGAGTTGAGGTTAGAGCCAAGTAACTAGTTAAATAAACTCACACACGCAAAAATAAATTCCACATCGATATCATGACAAGAAGTTATTTTGTAGGAACTAAGCAATCAAGATGACGGCCGAATGTGTTCAAATGAGGGGCATGCAACAAACCATCCAGGAACTGACACGCGCCATTGTGCAAGCTACTCAAGGAGGTGGCAATCGTGGTGCAGGCGACCTGCATCGCAACTTCAGAAGTCTGAACACCACCTAGGTTCAGCGGATCCACGGATCCGGAATGAAGCTGAGCATGGCTCCAAGAGACGAAGAAGAATTTTCCGTGTCATGCAATGTGCAGCAGGAGACAAGCTGCTACTGGCCGCATTCCAAGTGGAGAAGGACGCCCACGCTTGGTGGGAGTCAGTGGAAGCTACTAGAGAGAATAGGCCATTCACCTGGAACGAGTTTAAAGAGGCATTCAACTCCAAATACTTCTCCGAGCGTGTTCAAGAAAGGAAGGCTGCGGAATTCACTGCTCTTAAATAGCGGAGCTTGATGTGGCTGAATATGAAGCCCAGTCTCTAGAAGGCACGCTATGTGTACATCTGGTGAACACTGAAAGGATGAAGGCTAAGCGCTTTCTAAATGGCCTTAAGCCCCACTACATCACTCAACTCGCACCTTTGACATCCCGACCTACGCCGAGATGGTGAAGAGGGTCAACTGCTAGAAGATGCTACGGACTTCACCGACCATATAAAAGGGAAGTTCGTCAAGAAGGAAGTCACCTCGAGTCAGTCATCTGCTAAGCCTACCAACGACAAGAAGCGTCCCTTCAACATCACGGAGGGATCTAGCCAAGAAAGGAAACCCAAGGTTTTCGTACCCAACACTCCAACAAAGAGCCACTGCAAACACTGTGACAAGCCTGGTCACACGACTGAGGAATGCTGGAGGAAAGCCGGCGCATGTCTGCGCTCCAGAAGTCGCGAGCACCGTATCCCTGAGTGCCTGCTACTGAAAGAAAATGAAAGGCGCCCTAATGCGCCTAAGAACAGGGCCGACTGCAAGCCTGCATGATGAGGAACCTACTATGGAGGGTGGCATGGAGAAGGTACCCTTAAAGTTTTCTCATTATCAGCATTTGTTTTATTGACTGGAGCAATACCATTCATTTATATCTCAAAACGTTTGCTGATACTGTGAATCTAAACTATATCCATGGGTGTGAGTAGGTCTCTGTCACAACGCCACTAGGGGAAAAGGAGAAATTGAAACAAATACTTTCCTCTGCTGATGTAATGATCGGAGACCATAACCTAAAAGCCGACCTGGTGTGTATGTCCATGGAAGGCTATGATGTAATTTTGGGAGCCGACTGGTTGTCCGCATATGGGGCAAGTGTCGACTGTAAGAAAGGGAAGGTTACCTTTAGTGACTTTCCTAAATTGGCATTCTCTAGGATTAGACATAAGAGACAAATGTCTCTAGTCTCCGCCATAAAAGCCCACAACATGATGAAGAAAGGTTGGGCTGCTTTCCTAGCAGCCGTAGTAGTAGAAAAGAAGGGTTCCAAGATAGAAGACATACATATAGTACAGGACTACCCAGATGTATTCCCCCGAAAACCTGCCAGGGATTCCCTCTGAACGAGATGTCAACTTCGCCATTGAGTTGATTCCTGGAGCCGTACCGGTATCGCGTCAACCGTACTGGATGTCACCTGCCGAGTTGAAGGAATTGAAGGCGCAACTGATGGAGCTACTAGAAAAGGGGTTCATCAGACCAAGTACTTCCCCTGGGGAGCACCTGTGCTATTCGTAAAGAAGAAAGATGGATTGATGGGTTGTGCATCGACTATCGACAACTCAATCAATCACCATCAAGAACAAGTACCCTTTGCCCAGAGTCGACGAATTGTTCGACCAAATATCGGGAGCTCAAATTTCTCCAAGATCGATCTTCGATCTGGCTACCACCAAATGAGTATCAAGGATGACGATATTTTCAAAATGGCTTTCAAGAGCAGGTATGGACATTATGAATTCGTCGTTTGGCCTTTTGGTCTAACCAATGCTCCTGCAGCCTTTATGCAACTCATGAACAACATTATATCAGCCATACCTCGACAAGTTCGTGGTATCTTTATCGACGACATCCTCATATACACCAAGACCAAGGAAGAGCTAAAGAACACTGATAACTTAATTTTTCGTGTTAAAGTTCATATTCGTTAACTTTAGACAGTCTTTTGCCTAAATAATGTGCAATTTGATTGTAATTTTCATTTCGTCCAAAATAAAATTTAAAACATATTAGTTAAATTCTCGAGTTGAAACATGTTAAAGTCTCATTTAATAAAAAATCAATAAATTTGAATAGTGTAGTCTCTTACAATGTATATAAATAATTTTTTATCACTTTAATATCTTTTAATCCTTGTAAATATTAGTGTATAAAAAATAAAAAAATTAATTAAAATTTTTTGATTCACCCAATGTAATCATGACACAATACCCCCTCCCTCATATGACCATTACATATATTTTTTAATCTAATCTCACCATCATACCACACATATCCCATCCACTCCCATAAACAAAACATTTTAATAATCTTTAAAAACCATGATGCCACAACCCATTCAATTTTAATATTTTTTTAAAATCCGATATTATCTAACCCTGCCCATTTCTTTCCATCAGAAGCTCCTGGAGGGCCAGCCCGGGTGTGCAGGCGGTGCAAGGGGTTTGAGGCGGTTGTGAAGAGATGGCCATGCGGCCAGGGCCATGGTGCGGCTGGGCCAAGCAGATGATGCAGCTGGCCAAGGCGATGCAAGCGGCGGGGATCTAGCGGATCTGCAGCTGAGGTGGTGAGCGCCTAGGAGGGGCATGGCGATGGGCTGCTTGTGGATGGGTGAGCCCAGGCGATGCAGGCCAGATCTGGGCGCGGCGGGGCTGGGCTTATTCTGTAGGTGACCCAAGGCAGGCGGGATGCTGAGCTGGGCCGCCGGGGCAGGCTGGGAAGATGTTGGGCATGGCGGTTTGTGGCTGAGGAAGCTGGGCCCTGGCGCGATGCTGAAGCAGGCAAGGGGCGGCGGCACGGCTCGGGCGGTGCGGACTGCGCAAGCAGGAGACGAGGCCAGGCAACAGGCGGCTGCTGGGCGATGGGGATCCCCTGCGCATCCGAGATACGGCTGATGCTGCCTGATATGGGCATGGCGCTTCTGGTGTGTGGGGGGGCATGCGTGGCGATCATGTGCGCGATGTTGCTGAGGCGGTGCTGCGCAGCGGCGGATCTCCTGGGTGCAGTGGTGCGAAGCTGCTGGCGACGTGGGCTGAGCTGAGGTGGCCTGCTGAGGTGAGGTGGTGTGCAAGTCGGCGAGGGCTGGGGTGTGGCCACCAAGGGGCTGGTGGAATCCGAGCTGAGGTGGCACGTGAGGCTGGCGAGGCGCTTGAGGAGATGTGACATGGCGATCCTGGTGAGGTGTGAAGGCGGCATCCAGGAAGCGGGAAGGAGCTGTGCGATGGAGCCCGAGCATCTATAAAAGGACCGAGGTCCTCATCTCCGGGGAGCCCGGGTTGGAATTTTTTAGAATTTTAGTTTCCCTGTTTTTTTCTGTTCTTCCAGACTTTGCAGAGCAGTGAGGATACGAGTGGAGATGTTTTGTAAGATTTTTTTTCTTCTTCTTATGTAATCAGAGCAAAGAAGGATTTGTGCTACTGTTCTTGCCAGTCAAGTTTTGGTTTAGAGAATTTATGGTTCTTGCTGTTCTTACCATTTCTTTCCAGTTTTCTGTAAGGTGTCGTCAGTTTAGAATTTTGGAGATTTGTTTTCCTGTATTCAGCATTTGGAGGGGATTCTAGTTTAGCATTTTGCATTCCATTTTTTTTGGTCTCTTCGTTTCTTCTGTCAGATTGATTGTGTGAGAGGTTTGATCCATGAGATTGTTCAATTCTTTGCAATTAATCATCTATTCTTCTATGACTTTCTTATCTGTAAGCGATTGGAGGGGTTTGAGCATGAGGGGATACGAGATGGAGAGGGTGACTGCAATCTGTTTAGGGATTTATTTCTTTCTCTAAGTGTCATCCGATCCAGTAGACATTGTTCTTTCATTTTTTTTGTGTTAAATTTCATTTCTTCTGTTTCGGAGGGTCCAGGGGAGGAATCGAGGACTTCTACCCATTTGTTCTTGGCTTGTTCTGAAATGAGTGCTGCTGCTGTGAGGATTGGAGTCTTGATAGTGGAAGTTACATCTGCTGTGATGGTTCTGCAATGTTTGAGAGCAGGGGGTCGGCATCCAGGGGTTCGATTACAGGGAGTTTAGGTCTGCAAAATTTTATGGGTTTCCTTCTTCTTTCTGCAAGGGGAATTCAGGGAGTTGTTCTGTTTGTTCGGTGTTTAAAGGTTGATTAGGAGAGGGAGTTTGTGATTTTTCCGGGAATTGTTTCTTTGCTATTTGATGGATTTTGGCTACTGTAAAGGGCAATCTATTCCAGTTTTAATCTGTTTCGTTAGATAATCGGTGGCAGTGCTTCTTAAATTCTTATGCAGTTTTTTGTCTATTCTTCTGTGTTTAAGTGGTTTGATCCAGGAGGTAATCTTGAATTCACGAGGGTTAGGAGTTCCTTAGTGTTATATTCTTGCTCTTATCATGTTCTTCAGTAATGGCAGTGAAGGTTTGGTTCAGCAATTACTTTCTATTCTGATTTCTGTTTTCGAATCTTAAACTTTGAGAGTAGTGATCCGGTGTTTGTGGAGAGTTATGACTGTTCATCCCCTGAGCTATAGGGGTACATGGCCATTGGTTTGATAATGTCCTTTGAGATTTCTTGCTCTGTCACTTCTCATTCCTTAAATTTTAAATCATTTTAGAATTAGAGTTGCATTGTGTGCAATCTAGTTTAATTTCTATTTCAGATTTTTGTCTACTTCTTTGATCCTCGAGCTGTGAGGGTACAGTGATATCATATCTTTCCTTTATCAATTCCGCATGTTCTTTCATTAAGTTTGATCTGTCAAGAATGTGCGGGAGTTGATCGGTGTTGTTACACATTCACTTTAAACGCATTGTTGATAGAGATTTCAAGTCAAAGTAGTTTAATTCAAATTCTATTCTGCCTCTCCGTGGATATGACCTGTTCTCACCATTGTGCTAGTTCCTTTTTGTGATTTTAATTCTGTGAGACAGTTTAGAGGAGGTGAGCTTGTTGCTATGTGCAAGGAACTCTAGACAACGGAATTGCACAATCAACAATGTCGCGCGTTCAAACACCTGAAGACAACACTACAAGTTTGGCGAGACAACAAGCTATACGCAAATCTTAGAAAGTGTGAATTCTGGGTCGAAGAAGTATCCTTTTTGGGCCATGTCATCTCTGTTGATCCCTCCAAAGTCGAAGCTGTACTCAACTGGGAGAGACCCACTAATGTCACCGAGATAAGAAGCTTCCTAGGACTGGCTGGCTACTACAGGCGGTTCATCAAGGACTTCTCAAGGATCGCTTTTCCTCTCATGCGTCTGACACGAAAGGAGAATCCATTCTCCTAGAGTAAAGAGTGTGAGAAAAGTTTCCAAACCCTCAAGGACTATCTTACCTCAGCAGCTGTTCTCGCTCTGCCAATACAGGGAGAAGGTTTCTCTGTCTACACCGATGCCTCAGAAATCGGGCTAGGATGTGTACTCAAGCAAAAGGAGAAGGTCATCGCCTATTCTTCAAGACAACTGAAGACACATGAAGTCAACTACCCTGTACATGATCTCGAGCTGGCTGCCGTGGTCTTCGCCTTGAAGATTTGGAGACACTATCTATATGGCGAGCAATTCACTATCTACTCAGACAATAAAAGTCTGAGGTATTTATTCTCTTAGAAGGAACTCAACATGAGACAAAGGAGATGGCTGGAATACTTGAAAGATTTCGACTTCCACATCCAATACCACCCTAGCAAGGGAAATGCCGTGGCTGATGCTCTTAGTAGGAAGCCAATGGCATTTGTCTCAAGTCTAGTCCTTGGCGAGATGCAACTACTAGAACAATTCGCAAGGTTAGACTTAAGTATCGAACATAGAGATGATCGAGTCTTGGTTGCTAATATCAAGATTCAATCTGATCTGCTAGAGGAGATCAAAGCTCAACAAGACGATGATCCATTCTTAGTTCGCGTCAAAGAAACTCTAACTGAACGACCGGACTTTGCAATGACTGAAGATGGAAGGCTTGTCTTTTAAGGAAGTACATGTGTTTCCGACAATGAAGAACTAAAGAGAGGACTAATGGATGAAGCTCACAAGACAAGGTATACTTTTCATCTAGGAGGTACCAAAATGTATCAAGATATGAAAAGAATGTTTTGGTGGCCGAACATGAAAAGAGAGGTAGCTGAACATGCCGCTCACTGCCTTACTTGCCAACAAGTAAAAGCGAAACACCTATGCCCTACTGGTGTACTCAGACCGCTTGATATTCGGGAATGGAAATGGGAAAGTATCGTCATGGACTTCATCATGGGTTTACCCAAGACTCGTGGTGGACTTGACGCCATATGGGTCATTGTGGACCGACTAACCAAATCCACCCATTTTCTGCCTATAAAGAGTAAATGGTCAGTAGAGGTACTAGCTGCCTTATACGTCAAGGAGATTGTAAGACTACATGGCATTCCATCATCTATTGTTTCGGATCGAGATCCGAGATTCACATCTCATTTTTGGAAAGGACTGCAAGGTGCACTGGGTACTAAACTCAACTTTAGTACTGCATTCCATCCACAAACCGATGGGCAAACTGAAAGAACCGACTAAATAGTGGAAGGCATGTTGAGAGCTTGCACTATAGATTTTCAAGGTTATTGGAATGAGCACCTACCTCTTATTAAGTTCGCCTATAACAACAGTAACCAGGCGAGTATCAAGATGGCACCGTTTGAAGCACTCTATGGAAGGAATTGCAGATCCCCTGCATGCTGGAATGAGGTTGGAGAACAGCGATGGCTCGGCCCAGACATGGTGCAACGGACAACGAAGGACATTCAGGTAATCAGAGACCGGCTCAAGATTGCCCAATCCAGACAGAAGAGCTACGCCGACAAAAGAAGGCGAGATCTGGAATTTCAAGTGCGTGATCATGTGTTCTTAAAAGTGTCACCTACTCGTGGCATCCAAAGATTTGGTGTAAAGGGAAAGCTCAGCCCTAGATTCATTGGTCCTTTTGAAGTACTCGAAAGGGTTGGTGAGGTTGCATACCGACTGGCGTTGCCACCGGATTTGTCATGTGTACACAATGTGTTCCATGTTTCCATGTTTAGGAAATATGTGTACGACCCGACGCACATCATTCGCCACGAGAAGTTGATATTGAACAAAGATGTGACGTACGAAGAGAAGCCAGTCAAGATACTGGAACGGAAGATACAACAACTCAGGAACCATCCCATCCATGTGGTTAAGGTCCTATGGAATAATCGTGGAGTGGAAGAGGCAACCTGGGAACCGGAAGGAATCATCAGACGGAACTGCCCCGCTCTTTTCGGTAAGACATTCTCTCCTGAATGATCACAAGAATTTGGGGACCAAATTCTTTTTAAGAGGGGGAGGATGTAGCAACCCTAAATTTATGGAAAAAAATTAAATATTTATATTATTTAATTAGAAAATCAAATAAAAGGAAGATGTATTAATCAACTAGGAAATCAAATAAGAGAGAATTAAATAAAACCCATTAAAAGAAAAGGAGTAATGGGCTTTGCTATATTGACCCATTAGAAATGAGTGGGCTAAAATAGAGATTTTAAGAAGGGGAGTAATAGAGAAATACTCAAAATTCGTAACTAAAATATTGTTAAAATAGAAAAGAGATAGTTAATACATTAAATAGCTAGTTTGAATTAGGATTGGATTCCTAAACCTACCCCAATTGATTGGCCACTAAATTCCCTCTCTCCCAACCCAAATAGGAGATCTCTTGCTTAAAAAGGAGAGAGGAAAATAAGAAATTTTGAATTTAATAGGAGTTAGGCTTAAACTAGGAAAGGGAATAGGGAGAAGCTTAAATACTTCTCTTAAACCCTCATGGACGGCCCTAGCTCGTGCCAAGAGGTTCCTGGACCAGGAGGAGAGGCCAAGAGGAGGAGAATTCGTGGAGAGGAAGGATCTCTCAAGTTCTTCTCCGAGTTCTTCAAGTCTTAACCTAGAAGAGGAAAACGATCAAAGGTAGGCATTCTCACAAGCATAAACCATGAAACGTTTTCTGTAGGATGTCTCGTCTATCAGGAACAAAAGCCCTTTAGTTTCATAATTTTCCATCGAGCATATCTGTCGTTCTTGATTTTTCATGTTCTACAACTGACATGACCCCGAACCCTCTTCTTAATTCTTGATCTCCTTGTATACTCAATCCCATGCCACAAGATTTTTACTGTAGGAACTGATGCATGTTAGGCATCTTTTGCCTCTAAAAGCCCTAAATTTGATTCATCCTATCTTGCGAATTTAATCGTTGATCTCAACTATGTACTGTTTCATGTTGATCATGAATACCCATTTTTACAACATGTCTAAACCCTGGATGTTTTCCAATTCCTATTTATTGTAAGTACCCATGCATGTCTAGGTCGTTTTGCAACTAGTTTCATGATTTTTCATTGACTATACAATTAGTTGTGATTTCTGAACCACCCTGTGTTAAATAGGGTAAGTTCTGGCCAGCAATCCAATGTAATGTCCTTTCCCTGTCGGACCCGGGTGCAGGCCCTGTGAACGCGACAGCCCGATAGGATGCGTTCACAAGGGTCGTCGCGATAGCGCCTCTGTCGTGATCTAATCGCTATAGGGCCTGTCGTCGCGATCTGCTGCCCGACCAGACTAAGCCTGTCATGACCCGTACAAGCACCCGTCGCGATCTCAGTTGGCCCCGTCGTGACCCTCATTAGGGTACGTCGCGATCTGGGTTTTTGCAAGAAACCTCCTGTCTCAGCAATGCTTGATTATCTACAGTGTTTGTACTCTGGTTTAAAAGTCATACATATAGAAAATAACACTTGTTATAAATTAAACATTTATGTATGACTAAAATACAAGCACATGATCTTTTCTATCTACAATTTCATGACACTTACACACACTTTGAACCATCCAATTATGGCATAAATTGGCATGAATTATTTCATAATACATCTGGTAATTTATGTAATTAAATTACCCTATTATAAAAATACTTGTCTATCGTCTCTCCTGATGTTTTGGGAATATCGATATCGACACTCTACTGTTCTAGAATTCCTCTAAAACGTCGAGCACTTGTTTCTATATACACTCTCTCTTGACTTGGACAAACTCTCCGTCGGATACTCCATCTTCCGGACTAGTAAGTCTTTGTTCAAGGCCTCCGTAAGTCTCCTCTGTCCGTGGATTCCCACATGGTCGACGAGCCGGTTGTACCCTAACACCTGTGATACCCTTTAGGGATCTATATGATCCAAACGGCTATTAGAAATTCACTCTCATCTTGAATCATGCTGGATCTTCGGACTTGTGCTTAACATGGCCAGCGGAAGGGTCGTGAGTTTCGCCTGACTGCCAACACCATGTGCACATGTTGTGCAATGGTTACTATCACTCGTTACTCGACGTTTCATGTGCAAGGTCCACTAACTCTCATCTATACTCTACTTGCTCATCTATTCACATTCACTCTACTATCTCATCTATTTATTTAGTGCTCTCATCTACTTCTTGGTACTCTATATTGGCCATTGATTGATTGTCTAAAGATAAACAATATAACTAATGCCTGGCAATATATAAAGGGCCCGATCTGGTCCTGGGATGTGCGCCCGAAAGTGCTAGTGCCCATGGGAGTTAAATGATCAGAGTGTTTGGCATTACACTCAAGTGCTATCTATCTTGACTATCTAAATGACAATCAAAAGTTCTATGTTCTCTTGTTGTCCATTGACAACAAAGTGCTATGATATACTCGTTGTGCTATGCTATACTCGTTGTGCTATCTGTACTTTGGCCATCTTGCTATACTTGACATTGTGCTATCTTGCTATTATTGTGCTATTCCCAACACTTGTGCTATTCTTGGTAAGTCTATATTTGGAAAGTCTTGCTATTTCGTTCACGTACTGTCCTGCTATATTTTTACTTGACACTCTCTTCCGTTCTGTCATTAGTTACTTTGCCTTTAATGCATTAATTACTAAAAGCCTGCTTGAGCCTGAGATTTAAGTCCTACTGGGCGATGTTCGCTCACCCTGCGTTATTTGTCATTGTGTTCTCAGGTGAGACCGAGGATGAACCATACACTCAAGAGGACGGGAACGACCTGGAGTGATGTCATGAGTACCCTAGTGTCCTATTACTATGTTTAGCGTTGTAGTAGTTAGGTTTGAAGTTTAGTCTTTTGCTTTATTCCAATGTAATCGGGCCGTATAGATTGGCTCTGATATTAGTGGTTGTAACTAGACATTGGAAAGATATTAATGAAATGAATTCGCTTTAGTATTATTCATTGTGTAATGGATTGATGTCTAGTACTCGCTCTATACCCTTTTCTTGCAACTGCCTCACGTTCCGATATTTCACGTCGGGGCGTGACAAGATGATTGACCAATTGATGTGAAATAGTCATCAATCGATGTGACTTGAATCAGTAATCGATTGATGAACAAAGCACATGAACAATCGATTGGCCAGCCATCGATTGTCTGCTACCAAGTCATAAACAATTGATTGGCCAGCCATCGACTGTCTGTTACCATGTCATGAATAATCGATTGGCCAGACTTCAACTATCAGAGATTTGACTATTAGAACTTCGATTGTCAAAGAGTCGACTATAGAAACTTTGACTATCAAGGAGTCGATTGTCAGAACTTCGAATGCCAAGGACTATAACACAAATATTCGAAGTCCCAGCACTTCGACTGACCATGACTAAAAGTGAGAATCCGAAGTTTTGGTCGAAGTCTGGTTTCGACTGACAGAGATTATAACAAGAATATACGAAGTCCATTACTTCGACTGACCAAGTAAAAATCATGACATCCGAAGTCACAAATCTTCAGATGATAGCGACCAAAACAAAAATATACAAAGTTCATTGTTTCGACTGACCAAGTGTAAATTTGAACATCCGAAGTCATAATGTTAAAATGGTCTTGATCAGTTGAAATGACTTTGTCATATTCGAAGCTTAGTTTCGTATATGAAGAAGTTCCACTTTGTCATATCCAAAGTCCAACTTCATATATGACAAAGTTGTACTTCGACTGACAACGAACAAAAGATAACATCTGAAGTCAACCTAATAAAATTGTCTTGATCGGTCGAAGTGACTTCGTCATGTTCGAAGCTTAGCTTCGTATATAACGAAGTTCCACTTCATTATATCCAAAGTCCAACTTCGTATATGATGAAGTTTTACTTTGTCTGACACAGAACAAAACTGTACATCCGATGGACTGTGCTTCGGCTGATTGTGACCAAATGTGAACATCCGATGTTCATTTCAACAAGTTTTTAATGTGGCCAGTCTATCTATGATTTGCAAACAATTATCAGAGGATATGTAGCATGCAAGCACTTAAGTTAATCAACAAAACAATGATATTATGATATCAACAAGATGAACAATGATTATGTCATCATAATAAAAATCAAAACAATCATTATCAAAACAATGATTATGGTTATTCACATAACCATAATTCAACACCAAGGGCTTTCGAACCTCAATTTACTATGTGTCCTCGGACACCATGAAGGTTTCACTTTTGTGATGCCTTTGGGCATCACCGAATAGGGCAAGGCCACTGAGAATCAGCTGCTCGATGAATAACCCCGAGCTCTACCGAGTAGTCCTTAGAGGCACCTGTTCGGTTCCGCCATCTGGCACCTATTGCTTGCAACCCCTGGTCTTCTGGCAGGCTTTAACGACACTGTGGTACGTCTTCTCATACGTCTTAGGCAGTCACCTCACACAGTCCCAAGAGACGCCTCCCGTAGGGATCTTCCTTCTTGGAAACCCAACGGATGTCCAAGAGAGATGCCAACTGTTAGGGACCTTCCAACTTCCATCAGGCCCCGTGCCTATAAAAGCAACCGGAACCTTCATGCAAAGGTACGTGGAATTCGACCCACAATCTCTTACGTGTGAGAGCACACACCAAGAGAACCCTTTCCTTCAAGCCATTCTTCTCAGTTATCTTTGACTTAGGCATCGGAGGGTTCTCTCCAGTTCACTAATTGGGTCCCCCTGATGTCCTTCTCTCTCGCAAGTCATCGTCCACACCGGCTACTATTCTCTCCCAGTTCTCAGTGGAGTTTTTGCTCAGCTCACTACCGAACAGAAAAATCACTTGTAGAACCCCAAAAAATTCAGTGATTTAAAAATTGTAAATAAATGGAAATAGTTAATTTCCGTATTATCAGAATGGTAGAACATATGCACCACTATCGTACGTGCAAGAACACATCGGAAAATTCCGTAAAAATTATAAATCAACCCCAAACATTATTCCAAAGTGTTCCACGAAGAAATTTGTGCAATGAAAAATCTGATTGGCCTAGTGTACGTCACAATGTGACTAATTATCTAAATTAGGAAACTAAGCCGAAAAACCGTTAACACGGAAATATAACACGATCACAAATTAAATAAACATGTTGGAGAAACTTCCAACATCATGTAATGATGACCCACTATTAGAATTGGGTTAATGGATCATGTTTGGCCCAAGAATAAAATGGAGCAAGAAAAATACCCAGAAATTCGTAACCCTAATTAAGTTGAAATTAGGAAGAGGCAATTAGGGTAAAACTTGAGGCAATTACTCACACATAGCAACCAAATTTCATGCCTAGCCATACTAGAGAGTTTCCTAAAGCCTCACACATCCTAATGGGGTGAGAAATCATCAAAACAAGGAAGGTGAAAGACCAAAACCGCAACCTTTCTTTCCTACACCAAATGGGACTTCTAAAAACCCTAGATGCTTAAATACTTGTCATGAAACCCTAGGGGATGAGTTTACCTAGTGTTGGGGTTGTGGTTATCTATTCTTGAGCAAAATAAGTGGAGGGAAATGCCCCAAGATGGAGCTCTTCTTCCCTGCTATGTCTGCAACGATCTGTGCAGAGTGCTCTTCTTGGAGTCGACCTAAGGTAAGACAAACCTTAACCAAACCATGCAAGACTTATACTCATGTAAAGAGGGTCGAGTAATAGCACTGGTTTTCCTATTTTTCATTCAGTAGATCGGGTGTATTAAGCGTTCTCCTCCAAGCGGTCTGAACGAGGGCGTTTCTGGAGGATGAGATTTCTTCAACCCAAAGGTAGGTGATCTAGGACCAAATATAAATAAACCTATATAAATGTGTAGATCATCGAGTCTACTTTCATATGCAAGTGATTTCATCGAATTTCATTGCGTATATCTCGAGTATTATGTGTTTTCCCTAAGTCGCGCATGTCTAGGGCTTTTTGCGTTCTTCATGCATTTCATGCAAACCGAGGTCGATTTTGGTAATACCCGAATCATAAAACTTTTTCTACTAGATGTCCTCGTCATTTTTTATGTTAAGAGTTTTGTCTAAATGTCATTATATTTCAAGTTATAGGTCAATCATGAAGGGTGTAACAATGTGTCTGTGTTTTCGGGTATGATCAAGAACCGCGACGTATCCAGACGTCGCGATTCCGCATACATGAACGCGACGTACTGGTATGTCATGATTCAGTGAAAGGTGACTGGGATTTACGTCACGATTTGATGTCTGACCGGTCAACCATAGTGCATAAAACTGTGAACTGCATGGTTTTCAGCGCCGGTCATGAACGCGACGGCCTAGGTCGTCACGATTTGACTCGTTTTCCCGCCCAAAGATTTTCTGTAATTTTTATTTTCAATTTTTAAAACTATCTCTTGAACACGACGGGTTGACTCGTTACGATTCAGAGAGAGGTAGCCTGAACACATCGGCAACTCCCGTCGTGATTTAAATGCGATGGGTAAGTACGTTGCGATTTAGATGGTTGTTACAGAACTGTGTTTTGTCTGTGTACGGCTTTGTGAAGTGCGTCGACTGGTTCTGACGCGATTTCAGGGCCGACCCGAGACTATTTTAATGAGCTGTTTAGTCTTGTTTATGCAGGTTATTATGTTACATCATGTCATATAGCTATGTATTGTCCTAAAAGTCATTAACCTACATGAAATCATAAGAATTTGAATATCTATTCTAAGTGTAATGGTTGATTTAATGTCATCTACTATGTGATCATGTGATGGATATATGTTATGATTCATGATCTGACCTGTCCTTAATTGAGAAGTGATAAATGTTAAAAGTATGACAACCATGAGATAGTTTGCATTGCATACATGTCATACATGTTTGTTAATTGTTTTCTGTAATGTTTTAATCGATGGATTGTGGGTTGAGACACGCTCTACACGTCATTTTGCACATATAGGCAGCCCTTTCTTAGGGAATTGGAAGCTCTCTGTCGATCATTCCGTATCGATAGACTAGCAACCTTTTTCCTAAGAACTCCGTAATTCTCCGTACTTCATGGATTCCCTCATGAAGACCGAGTTGGTTGCATTGTTCTCTACCATCATTGACATGATCAATAGTTCGTCATTGTCCATTACTTGAAAAATCATGTTGGCCATAAATGAATGAATGGAATGACCAGAAACTATTGGAACTTCGGTTCACAACTATGCCTATGCAAATAGGGCCCAGTCTGGTCCTGGGAGGAGCACCCGAAATACTTATAAATCGCGAGAGTATATGATCTAATGAGGTGTCCGGCAATCAACTAAGATAATGCAAGATTAATCTGGGTAATATCCAAATTATTATTAAATGATTGATTGATTGATTGAGCTATTATATGTGAAATGGCTAGTGTAATCACGGAGTTGTGCACCCCTCTAAGACACAAAAGAGCATGCGATATATATAGAATGAAGGAATGTGATCGCCACCAGGATGATTGCCTAAAGAAATACTCCTAAAGCATGGGCTAATCAACTTGGAAAAAGGAAAGAGAAGGCCACTTACCTGTTAACGCGTCACCGAGGTGCGATGCGATAACAACCTTGTCGCGACCGGGTCCCTCGACGCCTTCTCAACAGTGCGGAAGTTGAATGGCGGACCTCCTTCCTCCTCTTCAGCCGGCCAAAGAGGAAGAGCTTCCTCTCTTGTTCTTTGTTCCAAGTACCTGCCAAGTCATGAAAAATGAAAGGGGAACCCAATTAGATATTCAAATAAGTATAACATCCATCACATATGAGAAAGCGTGTAGAGAGCATGGTGAGTGCGTACCGGGTGGTTTTGGAAACCCCTTTTGGTATGGAAAAACTAGGAGGGAATATGCATGGAGAGAAATCATGGAAGAGGAGAGGGAGGAACCCTAACTAGCATGTATACATGTGCAAAACATGGAAAAGAAAGAAAAAATCAAAACTGAACAAATACTGCCCTGTTTGATGTGATTCCAGTTGGAGGTCGTAGAGGAGGATGTCATGAACAACTTTCATGAAGACATCTTGAAGAGATCTGGCCTGGTTTGGGCTGTGGAAGGCATGATAATCTCATATGTGCAGATCTCGATATGAGAGAGAAAGTGAAGAATAATCTGATGTAACTTTGTGCACAAGCCACCAATAGATGTGATTCCACTTCGAGGTTGTAGAGGGCTCTGTGGAGAGTAACTTTGATGAAGAAACCTTGAAGAGATCGGGCCTGGTTCGATCTCCACAAGCCGTGCAAGCACTGCTGGTCCTAGAGGTGATACGAGAGAGAGAGGAGAGAGAGAGGATGAAAACGTGAAGAATAGCCTCCTCTCTTCCTTGGGGATGATGGGACCTCGTGAGCAGAGCCTCCAGGGATCTCTCCTCGTAGTGGTAGCCTTTCTCTATTCCCTAGAGAGTCCTAGGATGTGTTCAAGTGAGAGATAGAGTCTAATCCCAAGTTTAGAGAGAGAGTCCAAGTTGTGGGAGAGTTTGAGAGTCTATCTAGAGTTTGGATGGACTTGCGGGCTCCCTAGGGATGAGGATAGGAGGTTTGGGTCGTAATCCAACTCAAAGAGACTTTACATAGGCTCTAGGATGGAAGGATAAGCCAAAAATCACGTAAAAATATGTTTACGTGCATGGCGCTGTCGCGACGGGTCGTGGGGTTGCGTTCTTGTCGCGACCATACACCAGGTCGCGACTATAAGACAGTCCACGTAGGTCCCACAAAATGGGCCATAACTCTTTCCACAGACATCAGATTGACGAGCTGTTTGTTGCGTTGGATTCTAGACTCAAAGGGATACAAAATGATAGTATGATATGCCAGATTTGGATTAGAAATGAGGAAGTTATGAGCTCTCAAAGTGAAGGTATGTTTAGAGAATAGGGCAGACTGCACAGTTTTGATGTTTCAAGTGGATCTTGGCATTGGGCTTAAGAATGGACTTGAAATTGAGGGTGAATGGGCTCATGATGGGCCATAGAAGGACTCCAAAGTGATGACCAATTTAGGACATCAATGATATGAACAAGAAATATGCCCAACTTATAGGCCAAAAACGGGTGTCTACAGATTACCCATCCTTGATGCCCACTTTGCAAGGGAGTGAAGAGGAAAGAGAGCGAAGTGTAATGAAATGGAATGGAGTGAGGATGAAGAAGAGTGGACTGAAAAGTGGGCATCAAGGTAAAAGAGACACCCGTCACAACCAATAAGTGATAGAAATTTTCAGGAAGACTCCGAACAAACCACAAGGAAGGGCGAGTACGGACCGCTCCTGTCTGGAACGACAAAAAAAGGAAAACAAAAGAAGGATGATCAACCTCTTGATTAAGAGGTACCCTAGCCGATTGGCCTGCAAGTTTCATCTTAGGAGGACATGTGCGTGCCAGGCGGGTCACGATGACGCATGACCTGGGAGCAGTTCACAACCAAGACGGATCAGGGGGAATATTTAAGCTGATTTGAATGAATGGAGGGAGTAAATTCCAGACAAGAGTCGTACTAGCCAACTGGACCAAGTGACTAGTTCAAAGAATGTTGGATTTTCATTCTAATGTTTATAATAACATGTTTTTGATGATGAACAATCTTAATTGAGGTTTGATACATGACAAATAACTTGATGCAATATTTGGTCTTTCATGTATTCATAATATCTCACTATACATGTTTGATCATGTAGGAATGAATGCATACAACCAAGCTATCACAAAACAAGAGAAACATATCTCAAAAGCACTGAAATCTGTCACCTGTCGACAGACTCCAAGGTGCCTGTCGACATATGTGAACAGATAGAAAACACAAAGTTCAGGAAACAGCCATCTGTCGACAGGTGCCCAGTCGGCTGTCGACAGATGTGCACAGAAAACTGCCAACCGAAATCCCAGACTTTTGGTTTTGCAAAACTATTGCTATCTGTCGATAGATGATCAAGGCCTGTCGACAGACGTAGAGAATCTTCGGATACGGAAACCTTCCAAGTTACCAAAGCTGGTGTTTCCAACTCCCACGTCTCTCCATATGTAAACACCACTATATAAGCAACTATTTTGAAGAAAATCTCGTACAGAAGCAGCCACCACCAAAACCCTAAAGCAAGTCCAAGAACAAGAGGTGTCATTGCTGCTCTGCTTCAACCTGCTGCTCAGAGATAGAAAGATCCATTGATCCAGTAGTACTAAAGATAGAACATAGTGGATTCAAGCTTCTCCATCGATCTGAAGCCATCAAGATGAAGTTTGAACTCCATCCAGACGTTCCCCAGAAGACTTCTTAATCAGGATTCATCCCTTCCACTCAGAACTCTTCCTACTTTCTTTCTTCTATCATATGTGTGTGTGTGGGTGTCAAGCAGCCCTTGTGCTTGATTCACGTGTGTGTGTTGTTCTGATCATGGGTGCACATCAGATAACACGTGTGTGTGAGTTGTAGTCACCGAACTAGCTCGTAAGCAGTTTGCTCTGCGTGTGTGTGTGGACCGTAGACGTAGGATACACAAGTTGTGTACTCCGAACCACGTAAATCTTCGTGTCTTGTGGTTTGAACGTTTCTACGTTAGATGGTTGATAGGCACATTGTCTCTACACACGGTAGATAGATTACTCTTTCATCTACACATCACCAACACACATCTAAGTCTTACTTTGATTGTATTGCAAATTCAGAAAGTCTGTGTTGTGATTAAAATGGTTGTATTAAATTTTAATAGACAGTAATCTATTACCCCCCCTTCTAGATTACCATATAGGGAATTCGACAACCTTTCAATTGGTATCAGAGCCGAGTTTCTCCGATTTACTGTTTTACTTGTTTGATCTTACGATCAGGAGATTCATAGTCTAATGGAATCTAACAAGGGGTACATGGCCGAGGGACACTCAGTGACCAGGACACCCTTCTTTGATGGCACTGACTATCCATATTGGAAAAATCGTATGCAGGTGTTTCTGAGAGCACAAAACTACGAATTGTGGAAAATAGTTAGCAAAGGAGCATACTCCCTACCTCAGGACGAAGATACTTGGACCAAGGACCAATCGCAAAGGGGACACTCAATTGGAGCGCCCTCAACATGATGCAGTGCGCGGTCCACCCCAAGGAATACTCAAGAGTCTCCACGTGCACCTCAGCAAAAGAGATGTGGGACAAACTTGAGTTGATCTACGAAGGTACGTCTCAGGTAAGGGAATCCAAGGTAAGCATGTTGGTTTCAGAATATGAAATGTTTAAAATGAATAATGATGAGACCATCTCTGACATGTTTGCAAGATTCATGCTTATTATAAATGGTCTAAAGGGTCTTAAGAAAGAATACTCAGAGAGTGATTTGGTGAGGAAGATACTTCGGCCTCTTCCATCCTCATGGAACACCAAAGCCACTGTCATTGAGGATTCTAAAGATCTCTCTATAATGAAAGTGGATGAATTGATTGGTTCTCTAATGACCTATGAACTCAATCTTAAAAGAAAGGAAACTGAAGAGAACCCAAGGAAGTCTATTGCCTTAACAGCATCCAAGAAAAATTCTTCAGGTTCCAAAAAGGATGCTCAACAGGAAAGCAATGAGTCTGAAACCTCTAGTGATAGTGAGAATGATGAGATGGCCATGTTCACTAGACAGTTCAAAAAATTTCTGAAATTTAAAAGGACAGGTTCAGGTAACTCTAAAACTTTCCAAAAGAAAGATTTCTCAAATAGATTTGATTCCACTAACAAAAAATCTGATGTTGTTTGTTATGAGTGCAAGAAGGAAGGGCACATGAGAGGAGAGTGCCCCGAGCTCAAGAAAAAACTGAAGAAAGACAAATTCACCTTCAAGAAAGCCAAGGCAATGATGGCCACTTGGAGCGATGAAGACGAAGATGAAAACAGTCAAGCTACCTCAGGAGATGATGAAGTTCAGTGTCTCATGGCACGAAGTGATGACTCCAACGAGGTAAACTCTTCCTTTGAAACTTATTCTGTTAATGATTGGGAAGAAGCTTACACTGTCTTATTTGAAAAATTCTGTGAATTTAAGTCTGAAAATAAAGCACTCAAGAAGAAAATCAATTCCCTTGTTCATGAAACTAACAATAATGAACAGATTCAATCCTTGAATAAGGAAATTGAAATGATGAAAATTGATGAACAAACACACAGTGAGGAAATGGATAGCATGAAAATTAAACTCCAAGAAGTTCAAAAGGAAAAAGATGATCTAATGAACTCCCTTGAGTCTCTTCAAAGTGAGCATGATGAGCTAAAGGAAAAATTGGAAAGAGCTGAAAAAGAGATAAAAGGAAAATCTGAAGCCCTTACTACCATGGTAAAGGGAAAACAGAATCTAGATGCAATTTTAGGATCCAATATTTTTGTTGCAAGGCATGGGATAGGGTATCAACCAGTAAAACAAAAAGAAATTGGCAAAAATCTGTTAACCTCCTTCATTGATCCTAGCCCATGTTCAAGCAAACAAAACCCTTCAAAGAACAAGAAAAATCAAACCAAGGGTAAGAAACAGGAACCTAAAGTCACTAAGTTTGTTGCAAGTCAAAGTAAAGAATTTGCCACAGGCCCCAAACAGGGCTGTCGACAGGACAAACTTCAAGCTCCGAAAGCTAGACTAACAAGGCAACAAAAAGGAAAAATGCCTATGCATGCTCCAAAGAACATCAAGCCCACCGTTGTCAATAAACCATCATCATGCAGTATCTGTAAAAAGATTGAGCACAATGAAAAACAATGCTGGAACAATCCAAATAAACAAAAAGTCAAACAAGTTTGGATTCCGAAGCATTTACTGTTTGGCATGAATGATAAATTGGCACCCAAAGTAATTTGGGTACCAAAACTCTTGTCTAATCCACATGAGCAGAATGCCTAGTAGCCCACATGACAGGCGACAAAGTTCTGTGGGCTACTGGTAAGTGGACTTCCTGAAATCCCGTTCAATAAAAATGAAATTTTTTTGTGATGCATATGCACAGGGAAAACAACCCGAAATCTTCAAATCAAAAGCACCGGTGAGTACTTCTAAATCTTATGAACTGTTGCACATGGACCTATTTGGACCTACGAGAACACTAAGTCTCAATGGCAAACGATATGGTTTTGTCATTGTAGATGATTTTTCTAGGTTCACTTGGGTAAATTCCTGGCTCACAGGAATGAAGCACTGAAAGTATTTGAAGAATTTTTTAATAAGATTGAGCATGGAAATGTCAACAAAATATGCTCCATCCGCACTGATCACGGGGAAGAGTTTGACAACAACTCCTTTTCTGATTTCTGCAGGAACCAAGGGATAGAACACTTGTTCTCCTCCCCAAGAACTCCAGAGCAAAATGGGGTTGTGGAGAGAAAGAACAGAACTTTGGTGGAGATGGCTCGCACCCTTCTGGTTGAAAGTCAACTTGCAAGGACGTTTTGGGCAGAAGCGGTGAACACATCCTGCTACATACTCAATAGAACCATGGTAAGACCTGTCATAAAGAAAACCCCCTACGAACTCCTGAAAGGTAAGAAACCAATATTGGGTATTTCAAGTTTTTGGCTCAAAAGTATTCATACATAACAATGATAAAGTTGATTTGGATAAGTTTGAAGCCAAAAGTGATAAATGTATTCTTCTTGGATATTCAGAACACTCTAGAGCTTATAGGGTGTTTAATCTTAAAACTCGCAAAGTGGAAGAAACTCCACATGTTGTTTTTGATGAATCTCAAACCAAGCCTAACATTTCTAATGATTACAGGTTTGAAGATGAAACTGAAGGAACAACACTTGGGGAACTACAAAGAAAAACAAAAGAAAGCTCTAAAGTTATTTCTAAAACCAAAAGTGGATTTCTTCGCAGGTATGATGATGAGGATGATGGAATACTAATCAAAGAACAAGAAGAAGTACCTGAACAAGAACCACAACAAGAAGAACATGATATTGAATCTCCTCAAGCACTTCCTCCTCCAGAACAACCTCCTCAAATCAAGATCCACCGGGCCTTCAACAGTCACTAATGTGAGGTACTCTAAAGATCACCCCCTTGAGAATGTGATAGGAGATATAAATGATTTGGTTCAAACTAGATCTCAGGTTAATCAAATAGTTGAACAGGACCATTTAGCTTTTGTCTCTCAAGTGGAACCAAAAAATGTTGAAGAAGCCTTAAAAGAAACTTCATGGATTGATGCTATGCATGAGGAGCTTGGGCAATTTCAGAGAAATAACGTCTGGAGTTTAGTTCCTAAAACCCCTGAAATGTCTGTCATAGGTACAAAATGGGTCTTTAGAAACAAACTAAATGAAGAGGGTAAAGTGGTGAGAAATAAGGCTAGACTGGTTGCAAAGGGATATAATCAGGAATTTGGTGTGGACTTTGAAGAATCCTTTGCACCTGTAGCTAGGCTAGAAGCAGTTAGAATCTTGTTAGCATATGCATGCTCAAACAAGTTTAAATTGTTTCAAATGGATGTTAAAACTGCCTTCTTGAATGGCTACATAAAAGAGGAAGTCTATGTCTCTCAACCACCTGGCTTTGAGGATCATGATAAACCTAACCATGTATATAAACTGCACAAGGCTCTTTATGGTTTGAAACAGGCACCCCGAGCTTGGTATGACAGACTAAGCATGTTTCTGGTAAGCAAAAACTACTCAAGTGGTAAAGTAGACCAAACTCTCTTTATAAAGAAAGTTCGCACTCATATCATTGTTGTTCAAGTTTTGTGGACGACATCATATTTGGATCTACTAACCCTTCACTGTGTGAGGAATTTTCCAAACACATGCACAATGAATTTGAGATGAGTCTAATGGGGAGCTTCAATTCTTTCTTGGTTTGTAGGTTAAGCAATTGGAGGATGGCGTCTTCATAAACCAAGAAAAATATGTCAAAGAGCTACTGAAAAGGTTTAAGTTTGAACAAACTAAGCCTGCCTCAACACCCATGAGCACAAGTATAAAACTGGAAAATGATGAGAAAGGTAACCGGTAGATGCCAAACAATTTCGAGGTATGATTGGCTCACTCCTCTATCTTACTGCAAGTAGATCGGACATTCAATTCAGCGTTTGCCTTTGTGCTAGATACCAATCTAGTCCAAAGGAAAGCCATTTAATTACAGTTAAGAGAATATTCAGATATCTCTCAGGTACGTATGACTTGGGTCTTTAGTATCCATCCGGTAGTAGCTTTGACTTGATTTCATATTCTGATGCTGACTATGCTGGATGTAAAATTGACAGGAAAAGCACTAGTGGCTATTGCCAAATTCTTGGTGGTTGCATGGTTACGTGGGCATCCAAGAAGCAACACTCGGTTGCACTCTCCACTGCAGAGGTAGAATATGTTGCTGCATGGAGTTGTGCGGCACAAGTGTTGTGGATAAAAAGTCAATTGTGTGACTATAACATCGACATTGGATGCACACTTATCCTATGTGACAACACTAGTGCAATCAATCTATCAAAGAATCCCATTCAACACTCCAGGACAAAACACATAGAAATTTGTCATCATTTCTTGAGAGATGAGGTAGCCAACAAAACCTTAGAGATTAGCTTCATACCCACTGTAAAACAATTGGCTGACATCTTTACCAAACCTCTAGCTGAAGATAGATTCACCACACTGAGAAGAGAATTGGGCTTGTGCAAACTGCAATGAAACTCATCCATATACTAAGCATATGTCCCTTGTGTGCACCAACTATGAGGTACATCAATGGTGATTTGTGGAAGAACAAGTCATGCTTGTTTGGAAACTTTCATTATGCGTGAGAAAAGATTCTCCGCCACGTATCCATAGTTATGTTGCATGAAAGGGTCATGTACTTTCTATAAGGAATTAGTTTCTTTACATTTTTGCCCATTCTCTATTCTTTTTGAAAGATTGAATATCTTCATGGTCTGTCTTCCTACATACTCTGGTGTGTTTATTTGATTGGTCCTGTTGTACAAGTGTGTCTTGATTTTCTTAACTGCTTGTGTACACATGAGCACACACTATGGGGGAGCTAGTTTAGGTTAGATGGTTGTCATCGTGAAGGAAATCACTCATCCTTTGTGTACCTTCAATTTTCTCACATGAAATGGTCATTTCATTCTTCATTCTAACCTAAAACTGGCTTTGCACAGGCATCTGTCGACAATCCTCATTCACTCTGTCGACAGCTCAGGCCCCACAGAACACAGATTCTGCACTCTGTATGCATATGTCGACAGACGAAAATCCATCTGTCGACAGGTATGCATAGGTTCTGTTATCCCCGACTGGCCAATCTTCTGTCTGTGTGCATCTGTCGACAGACCACAACAGTTTCTGACATCCCTGATCGGGCAACACTCTGTCTGTGTGTAGCTGTCGACAGGCTTATCTTAGCTGTCGACAGACACCCTCAATCAAGGCAATTCATGCTTATTTCATAACACACTTCTTGAGCAGGTTCATGTCTTTCAACTACGGTGTTTATTGGGTGATTATGCATGTTTGACTCCATTATATTCACATGATATTAATGTTATTCCCTAAACCACCATGATTTTGACATACTACTCATGTATGATCTAGGTTATATCATTCTGAAAACATTGAACTATCTTCGAGGATAAACACCTAATTCTCTTGAATACAAACACTATTCTCAAGTAACTTGAAAAGCCTTATGGTCATTGAACTTTATGTCTAATATTGACTGCTAATCATATATACATTCTTTGATCTTGAGCTTTAATCTAAAATGGAGAAAAGCTACCTATTTCTGGAAATTTTTTTTTGACAAAAGTCAATAAAAAATTGGGATAAAGGTAGAGCAATGATGTGTCTTGCTTAGTAACCCGGGAGATGGGCATCACAAATGTCTGCTCTCGCGTCAAAAAGCTATCTCATCATCTCTATACAACGGTATGATGGACACTTCCACTAAGTAACTGGGGGTACGGGCACCCGTCATGTCTATCCTCACGTCAAAAGGTGTGAAGTTCTCTTAATTACCACTTTTCCCATTGCATTCTCTCATTGTACACAAAGTAAAAGAGAAATAGAGTGAAGCCTCCACTATATGATACATCCCGGGGTCATTGGTGTTTCTGATTATCAAGAAATATAGACATTCACTTCAATCCTCATTTGATCATCATAAACTATGGATAGTGTTGTTCTATAATGTCCTTAATCAAAGAAGGGTTACAGTGTCTTTTCTAATTGTCAGTAAGATGTTCTCTTAATGCTCTAACTTGAAACTCCTTGAGTATTATGTCTAAACCATTTAGGACAATGAAATTGCTTTAATATCGATGCATATGATAGGTTCAAATGTGTGTTCATCCTTTTTACACCTCATATACACCATGGATATACACTGCTCAGAAGATCCAGTTCAAACTTCACACAAATTCCCTTCTAGCACACTTTCTATGTGTGCCTGTCGCCTGTCGACAGGCGGCGCCAGCCCGAATTTGGGAAGTCCGACGGGCACACCATTTGGGGATGATTTGGTGGGACCCTTGCCTTTCAAACTTCATCCCCATCTATTTAAAAAGGCAACCCTCGACCCCTCCTCTCTCTATACCACCAAATCTCCCTCCTTTCCTCCCCAAACACCTATCCATCCCTCCTTGGAAGAGAAACCCTACCTCTTCTTCCTCCTTCTCTGTCTCTTCTGTGCATCTCTCCATACTCCTCATCCTCTCTATACACTTCCTTTCTGTCCTCTTCATGGCTTCCAGGGCTACAAAGATGACCTCCCGTTGTCGTCCCGCCTCCTCACCGGCCGGTGACGACTCCTGGGCTCCTGATGAGCGCCGGACGAAGCATCGGGATGATCGTCTCCCCGAGCTCGTCATCCCACCCTGTCTGAAATTCACAAGGGTGAAGGGCACTTTCACAACGTTCGTCCCACCTCGGTATGTGGATTTCCCTTCTCTCGCCGACCTCTTCCCGAATCTCCAACCCCTGTTCGACATCTAGGGCTGAACGGTTCTTCTATATGCTCATATGGCCTACTCTCTCCCTGCCGTCACTGAGTTTTTCAACAATCCCAGCCTCTCCGACAAGAGGGACTTCTACACCTCTGTAAAGGGCACTACCTTTAAACTCACCGCCAATCTGTTTAGCACTGCCCTTCAAATTCCTAACACTGGGGCTGAAATTCTAGCACATCAACCAGATGCTTCTATCTTCTATCCTCTCATCACCCTCCAACCCTATGATGGCACAAAGAAGATTCTAAACTCAATGCCAATTCATTCCCTCCTCTGAACCGCATGATCCATCATATTTTCATTACCCTCATTGCACCTAAGCATGGCAGTCGTGAACTAGTCACTGATGTTCACAAATCACTGTTCACCTTTCTCCTAAACTGTGAACCCATAAACTTCCCTGCCTTGATGCTTGGCCTCATCAGGCAATGCTACTATAATCCCAGGAGATCCATGCCATTTGCTTTCCCACTCATGTCTCTCATGAAGTTCATTGGCATCCCTATTCTAGACAGTGAGTGTGTCTCGCTTAACTCCCGCAATAGCTTCGATCTCACTGCTGCACATCGCATGGGGTATAAGCTGGTTGATGGAGTGGTCACCAGGGAACTAAAGGGTAAGGCATCAGCTGCTGCCATGGATGAAGACACTGAAGAAGCTGAAGCTACTGGTGATGAAGACAATGCTGATGAAGACCCGCAGTCTGCACCTCTTGATGTGCCGGGAGATGTTTCTAGTGATGCTGCTGCTGAGCCCTCGCTACGTGATCTGATTGCTCAGCTCCAGCTTCAGATGACAACTGGATTCAACACGTTCAATGCACGTATGGACACGATGGATATGAGCATTGCAGCACTTGACACTCACCTGGATAACATCTCTACTGAGCTTCATGACAACCGTCGGGCTCTTGCACCGCCTGCCGATGATGCTGCTTAGTTAGTTTATGTGTCTAGGAGTGGGTCAAGTCCTGTTATCTTATTTCCGTCTGAGTCTTGTCTTGTCTTGTGTCATGTTGCTTTTATTCGATGATCATGTCATTTCCTTCCCTTTCATGTCTCTTCAGTCCACTCTTTGTCCTGTGTATGCTTCATATCATATTAATGAATTCACAGTTCCTTGCTATCTACATGTGTGACTGTTGTGCGTACTTTTCGATGTTGTCAAAAGGGGGAGAACCTCAATTGTGCACTAACTGAATATTTTTGTCATCATCAAAAAGGGGGAGAATGTTGGGTTTTCATTCTAATGTTTATAATAACATGTTTTTGATGATGAACAATCTTAATTGAGGTTTGATACATGACAAATAACTTGATGCAATATTTGGTCTTTCATGTATTCATAATATCTCACTATACATGTTTGATCATGTAGGAATGAATGCATATAGCCAAGCTATCACAAAACAAGAGAAACAGATCTCAAAAGCACTGAAATCTGTCACCTGTTGACAGACTCCATGGTGCATGTCGACAGACTCCATGGTGCCTGTCGACAGATGTGAACAGACAGAAAAATCAAAGTTCAGGAAACAGCCATCTGTCGACAGGTGCCCAGTCGGTTGTCGACAGATGTGCACAAAAAACTGCCAACCGAAATCCCAGACTTCTGTGTTTTGCAAAACTATTGCTATCTGTCGACAGATGATCAAGGCCTGTCGACAGACATAGAGAATCTTCAGATACGGAAACCTTCAAAGTTACCAAAGCTGGTGTTTCCAACTCCCATGTCTCTCCATATGTAAACACCACTATATAAGCAACTATTTTGAAGAAAATCTCGTACAGAAGTAGCCACCACCAAAACCCTAAAGCAGGTCCAGGAACAAGAGGTGTCATTACTGCTCTGCTTCAACCTGCTGCTCAGAGATTGAAAGATCCATTGATCCAGTAGTACTGAAGATAGAACGTCGTGGATTCAAGCTTCTCCATCGATCTGAAGCCATCAAGACAAAGTTTGAACTCCATCCAGACGTTCCCTAGAAGAGTTCTCAATCAGGATTCATCCCTTCCACTTAGAACTCTTCCTACTTTCTTTCTTCTATCATATGTGTGTGTGTGGGTGTGTCTCAAGCAGCCCTTATGCTTGATTCACGAGTGTGTGTTGTTCTGATCATGGGTGCACATCAGATAACACGTGTGTGAGTTGTAGTCACCGAACTAGCTCGTAAGCAGTTTGCTCTGCGTGTGTGTGTGGACCGTGGACGTAGGATACACAAGTTGTGTACTTCGAACCACGTAAATCTTCGTGTCTTGTGGTTTGAACGTTTCTATGTTAGATGGTTGATAGGCACGTTGTCTCTACATACGGTAGATAGATTACTCTTTCATCTACACATCACCAACACACGTCTAAGTCTTACTTTGATTCTATTTCAAATTCAAAAAGTCTGTGTTGTGATTAAAAGGGTTGTATTAAATTTTAATAGATAGTAATCTATTCAACCTCCCCCTTCTAGATTACCATATAGGGAATTCCGCAACCTTAACCTTCAAATTGTGAGTGGAATATGATTTCTTGTTCTAGAAACTTAAGCATGATTGACCATCACCACGGAAGCAACCTTTGACAAATCATGAGGCATGAAGCTCAAAGTCCTACATGATGCATGCTGGGCTAAAATAAAAGAAATCATCAAATCAATTATGCAAAGAAAAGAGAAAATAGAAAATACTCAAGGATAATATTGCTAAGATGAATAAGAATAGGTCAAGAAACTACTTGCAACCGCAGTGTAGGCCTGAATCCATCGTTCCCAACTTATTTAACTCAACGACCTATCCAGCGATTAGAATGTGCACCTAGATCATCACTGTTTTTGTTAAGGGGAACTCAGATCCCAAAACACATTGAAAACCAGCCGGTCCTTGAGATAATATAGTAGCATAAGTACCATATAGTAATGCAAGGGAGAAGGATAGGGATACTTACCTGACTTACCTGTGGAGCGCAGAACTCGCCATTTTTGGGTTTTGCTTTTTCTGGTTTTTTTTTTTGTTTTGTGTAAATGAAGCAATAAACAAAGCACTAAACAAGCTAACAACAACAAGCATAAACAATTTAGTCATCTACATGATTGAAACAAAGCACTGAAGAACTGCCAGGTTCACACATAGAGAGTCCTCTCATGGAGCCATTGAGGGAGAATATGTATGGGACTTGGGAAAGACTTGGTGGGATAATGAGTTTGAAATTCAAATCATGGGTGAAACTGAGGAGGAGAGAGATCGTAAAGATGATGTGAGCAAGACTCAGACAAAAGTAATGAAGAAATGTGGAGATCTGAGCGATCATGCTTTGGGAGCCAATGTACCTGCACACTTAGCATGTATGATTAGATCTGCTCATTTTTGTTATTTTTAGTTTGAAAAATTGAATTTTTTGGAGTTTTGAAATTATTTGATTTTTTTTTAGATTTTTGGCAATATCTGTTTTTTTATAGAATATTGTTTTTTTATTTTTGCCAATATTTGATTTTTTTGATTTTTGGCATATTGATTTGGATTTTTGGCAATATTTGATTTTTTGATTTTGGCAATATTGATTTTTTGATATTTTGGCAATATTTGATTTTTTGGGATTTTGGCAATATTTGATTTTTGGGATTTTGGCAATATTGATTTTTTGGGATTTTGAATAATGCCTAAAGCCGACGTTAGCCCTTGCTAAAAAGATACATGAGACGGAAGGTACTCACCCTTACTACTACAGCACTAAAGCATGATCAAACTACTGGCAAAGGGTCCCCATTCATTCCCCTTTCATTAAAGACCACCAAAAGTCGGATGTGTATTAAGATGGTGGCGTCCTATAGATGGTTGCCCCTAGCTTGCGGTGCCACTACAAAGGCCATACCTGGGAGACGACCCATCCTTATAGAGAGAAAGAGAAGAAAGTTTGGGGATAAGTCTAGTGCAAGCTTTAAAGGACAAGTTAGGCTTAGCTTCCTTCCACGGCATACCTCTTAGAGGTTCAATCTGTTGAGGAGGGACTTTTGGTCACTTTATGTGCATGTTTCTGTTTGGGGCATGCGTACGACCGGGCTCAAGGGTGTCCCGCGGGGAACTATACTGCTACTCTTTGCCATGCCCCATTCCTTGATTTTCTTTAATTTGTTCTTCTTCTCACTTTTATTTGGCTTTCTTTTGCAGGCCTGATTGACCATCCCTATTTGAGATGTCCTCTAGCAAGGTGTGCTTAGGTCGGTCGCCTCGCCTAAATAGTCTTTTTGCCTTTACACTTCGACCGAGTAAAGAAGAGAACAGCTTTTGCACCACCTAGGTATGGCCTAAACAGCAGCGATGTTTGTTAGAGAAGCCGACTAAGGTTGCCATGTGAGTGTGTGATGATCCTTGCTTAAGGTGACCTTTAATGACATGGAATGAACGTCGGTTCCCTAGCATGAACCAATCTCTAGCCTGAGTGCTGCAGAAGCAAAATAAACCTAAGACTGACTCGACCACTCTAGTTGTGAATTGAGATGACTCTCTTTGACATTCTTTGTTGAAACAAAATTTACATGATTATTTGGTGAGCAACACGACCCCTTTATTGAAAGAGCGACCTGCATTAGTCTTTGAACTTTGATTTTGGTTGATTTTAATTAGCTCATTTGCAGGAAACCATGGAAAATAAGGATCAGCAAAAAAAATATGAGTCAACTCAACACAAACAAGAGGGAGACAAAACTCTACATGAATATGAGGGATAAGAACCTTTCAACAAAAGAATTTACAAAGAAGGGAAAGAATGTTAGTAAGAACTAAAGCCTCGAAAATAGTGAGAGAAAGGGTCAGGACCCCAAGTAGGTAGTGAGGGAGGAATCGGGTCAGGCCCAAGATCAGGAGGAGTCGGAGGAATGAATTGTAGGATAGAGGGTGGAGGATCTGGAGGATCAGAAGGGGAAGTGGAAGGAAGGGAATCAGGACCAAGATTGGATGTCCCTGAAGGATGTGGGCCTGGCCTACAATCAAGAGGCTCGGGTGAAAGAGGAAAAGGGGAATCCTGAGCACTAAGAAGAAAGTCAGGTGACCCAGGTGGATATGGAGAGAAAACTTGGGAACCCCGAGGGTGATCGGGTGGCTAAGGAGGAAGAGATAAGTGAGGGTCCAAAGACCCTAAAGGAGTAGGAGGGGAATAATGTGGCACCAATCCAGAATTGGGAGATCGGGCGCCTCCTCTGGGAACCAGATTGACCAAAATGAGTAGTATTGAAAGATCAAGGTCAGGAGATGACAAGATAGGGAAATCGATATTTTTCTTGAAGAATTTCAATCTTGATCTCAGCCTCCTGTGCTTCTTGGCAGATTTCTTCTTGTGACGCCACAACTTCTTTGCTCTCACAGACAGATACGACAGTTTCTTCTTGACATGTCTTCTTAAATAGTGGGACCAGGTAGCAGATGGCCTCGCTCTTCTCTGCAGCCACACGGCTCTCTCATCAATTATAGTCGTCATGACTGCCGTGTGCACACTTGCCCCTTGGCTATCATTTGCATATCCAACCTTTATAGACACCCATGGGGGAATGCCATAAATAGGCTCCTTTATTGAGAGGGTTTCCCTTGACAAGTGGACAGTGCAGATCCATGGGAATTTGATGCGTGGTACCAGCAACTTGAGACTTGGCATCTTGGCCTGACAATCTGGCATGAAGACCAACTCCCTTGACAGTTGAAGATGGGAGGCTTCTGGGAGTGTGATGGGTGGCACTAGCATGACCAATTGACTGACAGGCTGAGGCAAATTGCAAAGGACTCTTGGCAAAACCTTGAGTGTTCTTGGTGACATAGCAATGTGCCCCTGGTCAGGTTGAAACATGGCAAGGAGGGCTTTGGATGCTTCAGGCAGCGTGACTTCTTGCCTCTTGAGTGACAACTGATTCATGATGGCCTTAGCAGCCACGTGAGATAGCACGACGTTTGTAGAGAACCCCTTCTCTTGACCAACCATATGCAAAATAACTGAGCGAGGAGTGATGATGGCATTAATGGTAGCATTTCCAATAAGCAACGTAATGGCTACCGTCCCCGCTTTGGACCTGGATGGAACTAGGGCCTAGGAACTCTTTTTGACAGTGTTCTTCTGAGGAGATGAAGGCTCATCCTTCCCAAATGCACTTGAGATAAGGACATAGACCGACATGCGACTGATGTAGTTGTAAGGGTCGAAACACATGACCGGAACTGGGCTACCTTCACTCAGTCCATCTTGCATAGGGGAAGTAATTCCAAGGCATGCTGCTGGTGATGCACACCCGCTCCATTGGGATGTGATGATGGGATGTATGGTGGCTATGGTGGGTTCGTCAGATGCAGAGGGCTTGATGTGAGGTGATCGGATGATGGCAAGGATAGGCTCGTGTAGAGAGAGCTCTTCCTCCAACTCAGAGGATGAAGCAGCCTTACTCTTGGGAGTAGGAAACTCTTGCTCGGGCTCAGAGGTGAGTGGAGCTTGCTCGAGCCTTAGTGTTGTGATGGTGGTATGCTCAGGCATAGGTGGTGGTGGCATAGAGAGAATGGCAATGGGTAAGGATGTAGGGTTTAGAGTAGATGAGGGATTAGTGGGTTGCGGCGTTGGTGGAGATGACCGGTGGTGTACCGACACAATACGTCGAGCTGATAGCTTGTCGTTGTGTCGTGGCGCGGTGTCGGGGGGAGGTGTGGTGGTGCTAGCCTGAGTAAAGGTTGGTGGAGGGGGTTGTTGAGGTTGTGACGGAGCGGATGGTGCACTTGGAGGATAAGTAAAGAAGTACCTTTGGCCTTGAACTGGTGGAGATGATGACTGCCTTGATACTTGTGCTGGCTGTCTTGGTTGCGCTGCTGGCTGCTCGGGTTGCTGTTCCGCTGCCTGTGATGGGGAGGACTGCTGCCCCTGGTCTTGTGCTTTTCTCTTCTCTTGACAATGCAAGATGAGCCTGTGCATTTCAGACCAATTTATCTTCTGCTCTAGATCTAGATTACATATTAGGTCTCGGAATTCGCAGCAGTTTGCGACTGTATGCCCCGGATGGCAATGGTATGGGCAAAATTCTGATCGGTCCACTGTCATGTCCCAGCTTGGCTTTTCTGGAGGGAGTTGCAATGCATTAATGGACATCAGGGCCGTGAAAACATCAGAGAGGGACTCAGGCAACAGATGATAATGGGTTCGCTTTGGGCCAAGTGAATGCCGTGATGGCTGGGTAGTGGATGGCAGGGTGCTGTGGCATGGATGAGGTGGTTGTTCTTGTGGAAGCGGGGCGAGTTGGCTATATGAAGGTGGATGTGAATGGTGGTTAGTGGAGTGGGTAGGCGTAGGGTGGTGGATGGTATCGACTTGGGCCTGGGTTTGGACTCCCTCATAAGTGGCCCTTTGAAATGAAGAATTCAGTTGTTGGGCCTCAAACATGGATGGCATAGGGGAGTCAATGAGTTGGGTTCTAACAAAGCGAGCCCGACTGTATAACTGCTGCATAGATGTGATGTCGTTCATAGCCAGGATGTGGCGGTACATGGGTGTTGCATTATTAATGATAAGCTTGATTTTCTCCCCTTCCGGGATGTGCATCTGGACATGCGCGGACATCTGACGCCACTGGTTGGCATAGGTTGCAAATTTTTCATCAGGCTTCATCTGTTCAGTCATCAGATCGGCCATTGAATACTTGGGCCTGGCCCAGTCTTGATATTGTTGCATGAATCTGACCTTGACGACTTCAAAATTCTCAACTTCATCGGGAGGCAATGAATAAAACCACTCTAGAGCGGGCCCATCTAATGACTGCCTAAAAAGATAAGCCAATAAGCGGCGATCATGTTGATAGGACACCGACTCATAGAGGAACTCCTTCAAATGGATGTAAGGGTTTCCAACCCCATCGTATTTGCGATAAACAGGGAGCTGAGAAGGTGGAGGGATCCGGAGACCATGGAAATCAGAGAGAGTATCATTGAAGGAAGGTTTTGGCTTTAACTGCCTCAGCAAGTCACTGAGCTCTCACTTCATGGACTCGAACTCGGATTGAAAGTCCTGAGCCGAAGTGGATTGTGGATAGCGAGGGCCAGCTTGGGAATGAGAGCGGAGTCGAGAGTCAAGGTCCGGGTCAGATTGAGCATAATGGGCCAGTTGTAATGATGTGGGCTGAGCAGAAGGATGGCCCGATCCAAGAGTGACAATGTGAGGGGATCTAGAATGAGCAGGATAATGTGGGTCTGTTGGCCCTTCCTGGAAGAAGACCGTAGAGCAAAAGTGGACAACAATTTGCGGGCATGGTCAGGGCCCATTTCAAGCAGGAGGCACTCCAATTCAGCGGCCTCATCAGAGGAGGATGGTGACGGGACAGAGTGGGAAACGACACTCTTGTCGGCCCGATGGGCCCTAGACTGGGCCGAATTTGGAATAGACTCATGAGACAAGGGGTCTGCATGAGGAGGAGAGGTTGGAGGATAGGTGAAGTGGAAAGGAGCCATGAGAGGAGAGAATGGGGGAATTAAAGGGATACAATAAAATACAAATAAGGGGTACAACAACAATCAAGATCACACAAGAAGGGGATGAGCAAGGGAGTTCTCAAGCAAACACCCAAGTTAACATGATATGCGTTAGGATTTTAGGTTTATCACTTAGCCTTTTAATGGATTGATTTAATTGAATTGCACTCGGCTAAAGAGGAACCCTAATGGGTGTGTACTCAAGAACTCGGGATGACTAAGGGGGAACACACAACTCATACAGACACGACCTAAACTAAGGGGCAACAGGTACAATCAGCCCGGCGGCCACAACGTGCGTATGGCAACGGGGGCTTACAGAGGCCCTCGATAGCAGGCCCTGGTCAGCCTACGAGTGCTCGCAGGTGAGAGGGTCTCCACTACCAAGGAGGAGTCCTATCTACATGGAATAGTGTATGCATGAACCTAATTACACCGAAGTGCATGCAAATAATAACCTAAACTAACAAACAACAACCTAGAGGTCTCTGCTGAAGTTGCAACGACTAGGTCTGGCGCGACCTTATCGCAACCGACGGATCGGCCACGATAATCTCGGGTTGCAGAAAACTCTAAACCGCACACAAACAGAAGGAAAACAAGCTATCCTAAGCGCAATACAACATGAAAATAACTAAATAGAAAATGAAGACTACTTAACAGACAAAAACTGAAGCATGGAACAGAAATCAGGACCAACCAAAATGTACCTGAGATCGCGTCCTCTAGGTCCACCGCGACAAGGTCGCGCTTGCCCGATCCGTCGCGACAAGGTCCGAAAGCAACAAATGGAATAAACAAAAAACCCGATCCTAAGATGATTCTAACACTTCAAAACAAGCATGTATTAAATCTAATAGCATGGAAAAGAGGAATGTGATCGCCACCTAGATAGTTACCTAATGAGAGAAATGATGTAGGCTAACTACGCTAGGAAAAGGAAAGAGAACAGAAGTGGACCTGGTGTCGCGGCAGGGTTACCTGTCGCGACGACACTGATAATACGTCGCCCTGGAAGGACGCGTCTCTTGTCACATCATCCTCCTTCGTCGCATTCTCTTCAGTGCGGGAGATGATGGATGGGACCTTCTTCCCGTCCTCCAGCCGGCCAGAGGATGAGAGCTCCTCGTGGAATATTGCTTGGGTGCCTGCCAAAACAAAGAGAAAACAATAGGAACCCTATTAGAACAAGTTAAGCGTTGTATCCATTCAAAAATGAAAAGAAAAGAGGGAGCATGGTGGGAATGAACCTGGGGGTGGTTTTTAAACCCCTTGGGTGTATAAAAAAATGTGGGAATGGGAAGGGATGCAACCTATCTAGAAATGAAGTAAAATGCACGAAGAAAGAGAGGAAAAGGGAGGGAGGAAAGAAAGAGCCCCATTAGGGTGACTCCCTGGCATATGATGTCGTCCAAGTCCCATGCAAACGCTCCTGGAAGAAGTGGGGGTCACCCTCCTCACGTTCCACGCTCCATGGATGTGAAATGAGCAAGCTTTTGAGGTGCGAATGTGAGGGAATGAGAGGAAATGGGAGAGCTGCGAGGCTAAGTCCAGATCAGAGGAAATTTCGGCAGCCCTTCGGGGTAAAAATGGGGCTCTCCCCGTCCATGAAGAGGGGGCCTTGCTTATATAGATTTAGAGAGAGAATATCCCATTATTAGGTGATAAATACCCTTATGAGAGGATAAATGTCATTAGAAATCGTGGGTAGAGTCCTAGGGAGACCCTTAGGCCCAAATTGCGGCCATGGGGGTTGGGAGGTTCAAATGGATAGAGATAAAGGCCATGGGAGGATAATGAGGAGGTGGTTGCGGAGGCTGTTGCCGTGGCTGAAGTCGCGACGCATCATAGGGATGTGACAGACATGAACGCGACGGCCTTAGTCGTCGCGACTCTGCGGCCACGTGCATGGTATGCATGGGCTGTCGCGGCGGCCAAAGTGGGTGCGACAAGGGTAACGCAGCGCTATGATACGTCGCGTCAATGGGAATCGATTATCTTGAATTATAGGCCAATCACATAGGAGGATAATGATCATTAGGGCTCATGGACTCTTTAAAAGATAATGGACGAGATTTTCATGGAAATTGGACTATTAATGGGCTCAAAGCAAGGCTAATGATGGGCTCAAGGTGAGTGACCAACTAGGGGCTTACTAGGATAACAAGAAATGTGGTTTAACCTATAAGCTAGAATCAGGTGTCTATAGCTAGATCTATTGTACATGTCATTGTTATTGAATCCTACATGTCATTGTCCATTGGAATTCTATGGAATTCAACTTGAGATATCTAGTGTACATGCTACATGCTATAGAAACTCCTCTATATGTCAAGTGATCATACTGTCATCTATCTCATTGATAATCGTTCAGTCCTACATGAGAATTGTCATACTCGTACATGTTATAGCTTGGATTTTTCGCTATCGCTATTGTCATTAGCATTGCATGATACTTTTGCCACTGTTAACATGATAATTGCATAAAGCATGCCCGCACCATGAGATGTAAATCCTACTGGGCGCTAGTGCGCTCACACCTGCTTTCCTTAATATTTCAAAAGATGAATATGAAGAACTAGAAAATGAAGGGGCCAGGGATGAGTGATGAGCTGCTGAACTGAACCAGCCTACGTAGCTAGTCAGGTAAGAAGATTATTGGATGGAGTCTGAAATAGTTAGGTCTAGTTTATTTTGATGTCAAATGCAATTGAGATACAATATTGGGCCCTGTTGTTGGCTCTGATGATGTAAGATGTTTAAACTAGTTGATTGGAAATGAAATAAAGGTTATTTGGCTGGCAATCTTATCATCTCATATCTTGTGTTATACTTAGTTGTTACTCTGAATTACTTGACTTTGATACGTACACTTGTATCGCTTACGCTCTCGACGCTTATTTTTTGCTGCTAAATGTCGGGGCGTGACAGTTGGTATTAGAGCCTAGGCTTTCCCTTAAGTTCTAAGCAAAACAGAAAATTGTTAGGCTTAGTCAAAACTAAACCCCAGGTGTTAACTTGTCAAAAGCAACCATGAGATTGGGGTAGAAACACGGGCTAAGACATTTAGATAGAATTAAGTTGTGATGATGTTAATATCTAATAAACATAATGTGGTTATCTTGAAGGACTGCAATGGCCGCTGCACGTGAAAGAGACCTGCAGAGGACGATCAATACTTTGACTCGGGCATTACTGCAAGCTACTCAGGGTAGAGCAGAGACTCAGGGCGATCTCCACCGGAACTTCCGGACCATGAACCCACCTAGGTTCGGGGGTAGCACTGACCCAGATGAAGTCGAGCACTGGCTCAAGGAAGTTGAACGTGCATTCTGTGTGATGGGTTGCACTGACGAGAACAAGGTTACTCTAGCTACTTACCAGCTAGAGCTAGAAGCACGTACCTGGTGGGAATCCATTGAAGCTACACTAGGAGATGCCCAGGCAACCTGGGAATAGTTTAAGGAGTACTTTAACAACAAGTACTTCTCTGATAGGGTACAAGAATGAAAGGCGGCGAAGTTCGCCAATTTGAAGCAACGGAGTCTGTCCATAGCTGAGTACGAGGCCCAGTTCTCTAAACTGGCTCGTTATGCCCCACACTTGCTCCAAACCGAGCGATTGAAGGCCAAGAGGTTCATGAGCGATCTGAGGCCCCAGTACATCACACAACTGGGACCGATGGATCTGCAGACTTATTCGGAGATGGTGAGGAAGGCGCTGTTACTGGAAGATTCGCTAGCTATAGCAGAGACCATTAAGAACAGCATGAGCAAGAGAGAGCAGGAAACTGGATCAAAGAGGTCACTAGCTATGGTCGGGACAAAGAGGCCGATGGGCCAAGATGGAAACCAGTAGGTGAAGAAGTTCAAGGATGGAGGTAATCAACAAGCCCCCACTAACAAAGAACCATGCAAGCATTGTGACAAGACTAGTCACAAGTCCGAGGACTGCTGGAAGGCACTGGCAAGGTGTCTACGCTGCGGAAGTCAGAGTCACAAGATCTCTAACTGTCCGTGTATGATGAATCAGACTCAGGCAACACAGGGAGGCTAGAAGCGCCAGGGAAGGCTGTAGGTAGTACAAGAACCAACTACATCAGAGGAAGGTGGTGTGGTTGAAGGTACACATATTTTATCCCGTTCTGCATTTGTTCTATTTGATACGGGAGCTACTCATTCTTTCATATCTCAAACCTTTGCTGATACTTTATTTGTAAAACCCGTTCCAATGAAATCTGGGATAGTTGTGTCAACCCCTATTGGTCCAGGCACTAAACTTAGAAACAACTTTCCATCTAGAGAAGTGTTGATTGAAACTCAAAATCTACCTGCAAATTTAATATGCATGGACATGGAGGGTTATGATGTGATCCTAGTAGTAGATTGGTTGTTTGAACGTGGGGCTAGTGTCAACTGTAAGAGGAGTCAGGTGACATTTAGTCAACACTCAAAGCTAGTGTTCTCGGGAGATAGGAACCATAGGAAACTGTCCCTCATTTCTGCACTAAAAGCCAAGAGGATGATGAGGAAAGGTTGTATAGCCTTTCTAGCTGCTGTTGTCACTACAAAGAAGGAAGTCAAGATTGAGGACATCCATATTGTCAGCGAGTACGCTAATGTATTCCCCGAAGACTTGCCAGGAATCCCTCTTGAGCGAGAGGTGGATTTTACCATTGAGTTGATCCCTGGAGCAGCGAGTAGATCTAGGGCACCATATATAGAATGTCCCTTGCGGAACTGAAGGAGTTAAAAGAGCAACTTATGGGACTGCTAGAGAAAGGATTTATTCGACCAAGCACATCACCATGGGGTGCACTTGTCCTCTTTGTCAAGAAGAAGGATGGGTTGATGAGGTTGTGTATAGACTACAGGCAATTGAACCAGTTAACCATCAAGAACAAATATCCCTAGCCAAGGATCGATGAATTATTTGATCAACTGTCTGGAGCTAAATATTTCTCTAAGATAGATCTCAGATCCGGCTATCACTAATTGAGGATCAAAGGAGAAGATATGCACAAGACAACCTTCTGAAGCAGGTAGGGACATTATGAATTCATTGTTATGCCTTTTGGACTAACAAATGCTCCTGCAGTTTTTATGTAGCTGATGAATAGTATTTATCACCCCTACCACGATAAATTTGTGGTAGTGTTCATTGATGATATATTGATCTATTCCAAAATAAAAGAAGAGCATGATAAACACTTGAGGATTGCATTGCAAATTCTGAGGGACAATAAATTGCATGCCAAGCTGAGTAAATGTGAATTTTGTCTTGAGGAGGTATCCTTTTAGGGGCACGTGGTAACCAAGGATGGTATCGCTGTTAATCCATCAAAAGTTGAGGCTGTATTGAAGTGGGGAAGACCGACAAGCATCACAGAGATTAGAAGCTTTCTGGGATGGGCAGGGTATTATAGAAGATTTATAAAGGATTTCTTAAAGATTGTAGTACCTTTGACTAAGCTGACCCGGAAGGAAAATCCATTTGTGTGGACCGATGAATGTGAAGAGAGCTTTAATAGCTTGAAGAAGTGTCTGACTACTGCTCCTGTCCTCGCCCTACCCACTGAAGAGGGAGGATTTGAAATCTATTCAGATGCATCCAGAACAGGTTTAGGTTGTGTCCTAATGCAACAAGGAAAGGTAATAGCTTATGCCTCAAGACAATTGAAGACCCACGAGGTAAATTGCCCTATACATGACCTGGAGTTAGCAGCCGTAGTGTTCGCCTTGAAAATATGGAGGCACTACATTTATGGGGAGTAATTTAAAGTCTTTTCTGATCACAAGAGTTTGAAATATTTATTCTCATAGAAGGAGCTGAACATGAGAGAAAGAAGGTGGTTAGAATACCTCAAAGACTTTGACTTTTCCATTCAATATTACCCAGGAAAAGCCAATGTAGTGGTAGACGCTCTAAGTAGACAACCAAGAGCTATGCTACCTAGTATGATGCTGGGAGAATGGAAGTTACTAGAACAATTTGCAAGCCTAAACTTAGACATGGGAAAGAAGGAGAAACAAGTGTTGATTTCTAATATCCAAATATAGTCCGAGCTACTAGATGAAATCAAGGAGAAGCAAGGAGAGGATCCATTCTTAGTGGACATTAGAGAAAAGCTAGGACAAATACCGGATTTCTCTCTGGCAGCTGATGGGAGATTACTATTCCGAGGCAGAACATGTGTCCCTGATCATGGGGAACTCAAGAAGAGGTTGTTAAATGAAGCTCATCAATCAAAGTACACAATTCATCCTGGCTCGACAAAGATGTACCAAGACTTGAAAAGGCCGTATTGGTGGCCGAACATGAAGAGGGATGTGGCCGACCATGTGGCATACTGTTTAACATGCATGAAAGTCAAGCTGAGCATTTCCGAACGGCCGGTCGATTACTACCACTAGAAATTCCTGAATGGAAGTGGGATAGCATCGGGATGGAGTTATCATGGGATTGCCCAAGACTAGAGGGGGTATGGATGCAATATGAGTAATAGTAGATCGATTGACTAAATCGGCTCATTTCTTGCCGATTAAGAGCACATGGTCAGTGGATGTGTTGGCCGCACTTTACGTTAAAGAAGTAGTTAGACTACATGGGGTTCCATCTAATATAATATCGGATGGAGACCCTAGATTCACCTCACACTTCTGGAAGGGTTTGCAAGTAGTAATGGGCACCAAATTGAACTTTAGCACTGTCTCTCATCCTCAGACGGATGGACAAACAGAAAGGATCAATCAAATTGTGGAGGACATGCTTCGTGTCCTTGTGCTTGATTTTAGAGGACGGTGGGATGACCAGCTATATCTTATGGAGTTTGCATACAACAATAGCTATCAGGCAAGTATCAAAATGGCACCGTTCGAAGCTTTTTATGGCAGGAGTTGTAGATCACCTCTTTGTTGGGAGGAGGTTGGAGAAAACCAATGGGTTGGACCCGACTTAATCGAAGCAACTGTCCAAATAGTTCAGATTGTCAGGGAACGTCTGAAGATAGCACAGTCAAGATAGAAAAGTTATGCAGACAAGAGGTGGAGAGAGCTGGAATTCCAAGTGGGCGACCATGTTTTCTTGAAGGTCTCACCTTCAAGAGGAATCCAAAGATTTGGGATCAAGGGAAAATTGAGTCCCAGATTTATCGGCCCTTTTGAAATCCTGGAGAGGGTTGGTCAGGTGGCTTATAAACTTGCACTACCTCCACAACTGGCAAACGTGCACAATGCATTCCACATGTCCATGCTGAGGAAGTATCTATTCAATGCCGACCATGTGATTAACCATGTAGACTTGGAGATTCGGGAGGACCTGACCTATGAAGAGAAGCTGATTAAGCTATTGGATTGGAAGTTTCAACGACACTAGAATCATACCATACCTATGGTGAAGGTCCAGTGGAGTCGAGATGGAGTTACCAACACTACTTGGGAAACGAAGTAAAGAATGAAGAAAAACCACCCAGAACTATTCTCAGGTATGATCCTATACCATTAATGTATAAATTGGGGTCCAAATTTTCTTAAGTGAGGGAGGGTGTAGCACCTCGAAAAATTCAGTGATTTAAAAATTATAAATAAATGGAAATAATTAATTTTCGTATTATTAGAATGGTAGAACATACGCACCACTATCGTACGTGCAAGAACACGTCGAAAATTTTGTAAAATTATAAATCAACCCCAAACATTATTCCTAAGTGTTCCACGAAGAAATTTGTGCAACGAAAAAGCCAATTGGCCTAGTGTACGTCAAAATGTGACTAATTATCCAAATTAGGAAACTAAGTCGGAAAACCGTTAACACAGAAATATAACACGATCACAAATTAAATAAACATGTTGGAGAGACTTCCAACATCATGTAATGATGATCCATTATCAGAATTGGGCCAATGGATCACGTTTGGCCCAAGAATAAAATGGAGCAAGAAAAATACCCAGAAATTCATAACCCTAATTAAGCTGAAATTAGAAAGAGGCAATTAGGGTAAAACTTGAGGCAATTACTCACACATAGCAACCAAATTTCATGCCTAGCCATACTAGAGAGTTTCCTAAAGCTTCTCACACCCTAATGGGGTGAGAAATCATCAAAACAAGGAAGGTGAAAGACCAAAACCGCAACCTTTCTTTCCTACACCCAATGGGACTTCTAAAAACCCTAGATGCTTAAATACTTGTCATGAAACCCTAGGGGACAAGTTTACCTAGTGTTGGGGTCGTGGTTAGCTGTTCTTGAGCACAAGAAGTGGAGGGAAACACCCAAAGATGGAGCTCTTCTTCCCTGCTGTGTCTGCAACGATCTGTGTAGAGTGCTCTTCTTGGAGTCGACCTAAGGTAAGCCAAACCTTAACCAAACCGTGCAAGACTTATACCCCTAGAAGGAAGGTCGAGTCTAGCTTCTAATGGCACTAGTTTGCCTATTTTTTATTTAGTAGATCGGGTGTATTAAGCGTTCTCCTCCAAGCGGTCTGAACGGGGGCATTTCTGGAGGATGAGACTTCTTCAACCAAAAGGTAGGCGATCTCAGGGCAAATCTAAATAAATCCTATATCAATGTGTAGAGCATCGAGTCTACTTTCATATGCAAGTGATTTTTTTGAATTTCATTGAGTACATCTCTAGTATTAAGCATTTTCCCTAAGTCGCATATGTCTAGGGCTTTTTGCGTTCTTCATGCGTTTCATGCAAACCGAGGTCGATTTGTGTAAAACCCAAAACATGAAACGTTTTCTACTAGATGTCCTCGTCATTTTTTATGTTAAGAGGTTTGTCTAAATGTCGTTATATTTCAAGTTATAGGTCAATCATGAAGGGTGTAACAGTGTGTCTGCGTTTTCAGGTATGATCAAGAACCGCGAAGTATCCAGACGTCGCGATTCCGCATGCATGAACGTGACGTACTAGTATGTCGCGATTCAGTAAAAGGTGTACATCATGATTCAGTAAAAGGCGACTGGGTATTATGTCACGATTTGATGTCTGACTGGTCAACCATAGTGCATAAAACTGTGCACTGCATGGTTTTCAGCGCCGGTCATGAACGCAACGGCCTAGGCAGTCGCGATTTGACTCGTTTTCCCGTCCAAAGATTTTCTATAATTTTTATATTCAATTTTTAAAACTATCTCTTGAATGCGACTGGTTGACCCATCGCGATTCAGAGAGAGGTAGCATGAATGCGTCGGCGACTCCCGTCGCGATTTAAATGTGACGGGTAAGTACTTTGCGATTTAGATGCTTGTTACCGAACTGTGTTTTGTCTGTGTACGGCTTCATGAAGTGCATTGACTGGTTCCGACGGATTTTAGGGCTGACCCAAGACTGTTTTAATGAGCTGTTTAGTCTTGTTTATGCAGGTTATTGTGTTACATCATGTCATATAGCTATGTATTGGCCTAAAAGTCATTAACCTACATGAAATCATAAAAATTTGAATATCTATTCTAAGTGTAATGGTTGATTTAATGTCATCTACCGTGTGATCATGTGATGGATATATGTTATGATTCATGATCTGACCTATCCCTAATTGAGAAGTGATAAATGTTAGAAGTATAGCAACCATGAGATAGTTTTCATTGCATACATGTCTTACATGTTTGTTAATTATTTTCCATAATGTTTTAATCGGTGGATTGTGGATTGAGACACGCTCTACACATCACTTTGCACATATAGGCAGCCCTTTCTTAGGGAATTGGAAGCTCTCTGTCGGTCATTCTGTATCAATAGACTAGCAATCTTTTTCCTAAGACCTCCGTAATTCTCTGTACTTCATGGATTCCCTCATGAAGACCGAGTTGGTTGTACCAATGATGTACCCGGAAGATAGAATGCACCTCTCTTCTTATCTTTTTCTCGTGAGAGTGATTTGATAACATTGAAACCAAGTCACTAAATGTAAAGATTGAAATAATGATATTAAGCCGTTATGTTGCTGAAATTAATCTGGATCATGTCCCCTTGCATTGTTCTCTATCATCATTGACATGATCATTAGTTCGTCATTGTCCATTACTTGAAATTCATGTTGGCCATAAATGAGTGAATGGAATTACCAAAAACTATTGGAACTTCGGTTCACAACTATGCCTGTGCAAATAGGGCCCAGTCTGGTCCTGGGAGGAGCACCCGAAATACTTATAAATCTCGAGAGTATATGATCCAATGAGGTGTCTGACAATCACCTAATTGAATGCAAGATTGATCTTGGTAATATCCAAATTGTTATTGAATGATTGAACTATTATATGTGAAATGGCCAGATCTATTGAACATGCCATTGTTATTGAATCCTACATGTCCTTGTCCATTGGAATTCTATGGAATTCAACTTGAGATATCTAGTGTACATGCTACATGCTATAGAAACTCCTCTATATGTCAAGTGATCATACTGTCATCTATCTCATTGATAATCGTTCTGTCCTACATGAGAATTGTCATACTCGTACATGTTATAGCATGGATTTGTCGCTATTGCTATTGTCATTAGCATTGCATGATACTTTTGCCACTGTTAACATGATAATTATGTAAAGCATGCCCACACCATGAGATGTAAATCCTACTGGGCTCTAGTGCACTCACACCTGCTTTCCTTAATATTTCAGGAGATGAATATGAAGAACTGGAAAATGAAGGGGCCGGGGACGAGTGATGAGCTGCTCAACTAAACCCGCCTACGTAGCTAGTCAGCCAAGAAGATTATTGGAAGGAGTCTGAAATAGTTAGGTCTAGTTTATTTTGATGTCAAATGTAATTGAGATACAATATTGGGCCCTGTTGTTGGCTCTTTTGATGTAAGATGTTTAAACTAGTTGATTGGAAATGAAATAAAGGTTATTTGGCTGGCAATCTTATCATTTCATATCTTGTGTTATACTTAGTTGTTATTCTGAATTACTCGACTGTGATATGTACACTTGCATCGCTCATGCTCTCGACGTTTATTTTCCATTGCTAAATGTCGGGGTGTGACATCACTCCACACTTTGTCATCGTCTGTGGGAAGAACAACTACTATGACTCACAGACCATCCTCTCACTAGAACCAAGGAAGTCGTGCAACACGCTCTTGCCAAACACAAGAAGAAACTCATGGTCAAGCCTCTCCTGATTAGGGCACTGTTGTTGTCATTGTTGCTGCTGCTACCGCTGTCGGAGCTGCCACTGTCATACCAGCGGCCGGTGCCCCGGCTCTGGCCCAAGAAGTAGTGGAGCTCTTAGGGCAATTACAGCAGTTAGTAGGGATCTGCCAGGGCCTTCAGGCCCAACTAGCAAGGCAGCCGGCCCCGTCAGTCCCCAGGCACCAGAACAACAGGTAGAATCGGTCCGGTGGCCATGACTGGCTCTGTTGACCCACTGAACTCTGGAACATCGTGCAGAATTTGCACATAGATCTAGGTGGGCCTAATTAGTCCGCCAAATGTAGGAGCGATAGACAGAGTCAGCACGCAAGTCTGTGGTGGCCCCATCCCACCTACGCTCAGTTGTGCACGTGAACTCCTGTGTGGTTCTCGGAAGGAAGAGTCCGTGCACTCCGACCCAAAGCTTGCAAGAAGACTTCGACGTGTAGTCGACCTGGAGCAATGAATGATGGATTGCGCCTGTTAAATTGATGCCATAGTCTGCAAGGTGAAGGGGAAGGCACCGGTGAATGACGACTTGGACTTCCACTCCCCCTTTGCAACAGAGATCCTAGAAGTCTGGGTGTCAACGAAGATGCCTCTCCCCTCTATCGCCCTCTACGACAACACCAGTTATCCGACGGATCACATCCACAGGTTCGAGTCGCACATGGTGTTCTATGGAGAATCAGACGTGGAGAAATGCCGACTTTCTCAAGGACCCTAATAGATGTGGCCTGAGCTTGGTTTAAGGCCCTTCCAATGGGTTCCATCACCTCCTTCCACCAACCGAAGAGGTCCTTCCATGACAATTTCGTAGGTGGAAGATCACAGCCCCACACGGTGGCTTCGTTACTTGCGGTGTAGCAGAAGAAGGGCGAATCCTCTTAGGACTACTTAAAAAGGTTCCGGGGGGGAGGCCCTGTGCATCCCACATGTAGACATGGCCATCGCCACCAACGCCCTTATTCAGGGCACGCTTGACAGCTTCCTCCAGCGAACGCCGGGTGTGCAGCAACCAAATACCCTGGTAGAGCTTCTATTGATCGCCCAACGCCATGTCACGTGTGAGGAAAGTCTCGCGGCTGGCCGAGGAGACCAGACAACCTTGTCGAGAAGAAGAGGCCTTCCGACAACAGTTCCGACCGAAAATGGAAGAAGGGATGTCGCAATGGGGACTTCCCTCATAAGCAACTCTAGAACAACGAATATACTCCTCTCTTAGTGGATCCTGAACAGATCTTAGTTGAGATCCAGGACGAGCGATATCTTTGCTGGCCGGGGAAAATGCACTCGGATCCCCACAAGTGTGACACCAACAAATACTATGCTTTCATCACGACCACGGCCACAACACTTCCGAATGCCGCCAACTCAAGGACAAGATCAAGTCCCTGATCAAGCATGGCTACCTCGGGCAATATGTGCACCGCAACGACGACAACCACCAGAGTGCCCTTAAAAGAAAAGGCAGAATAAGCAAATCCTTGAGAAAGGACCCCCAAAAAGCCCATATACAACGAACGTGCAGGAGATCAATGTCATTGTGGGAGGTCCAAGTGTCAGTGGCGAGAGCAATAGGAGCCAGCGCGATTACGCCCGTAGGGTCCATCAGGTGGAAAGACCCCCTACGCCATGACCAACACCATATCAGGTCAACTCGGCCCACACGTACCCCGAAGAGGTTATCACCTTCTCGGACAATGATTTGTAAGGGTTACAACCCCACACACTAATGCACTGGTGGTTCGGCCACCATCAATCATTATACCATTTGTCAGATTTTGATAGCTAATGGAAGCACTCCGGATGTGTTGTCGTACAATTGTTATCTACTGATGCGATTATCGTCCAAGCAGCTTTCTCCGATAGAGACTCCTTTGTTCGGCTTCTCAGGGGTCTCTGTCCAAGCAATGGGATGGGTCCATCTTCTCATTACCCTGGGAACGACACCTAGAGACGTAACTAGAATGGTGGAGTTCCTAGTGGTAAAATGCATGCTAGGTTACAGTGACATCCTCGAACGGGGTTTGATTGGGTGCATTAAGGCCGTTCCTTCATCTTGACACCAAAAAATGAAATTCCCCACCCCTCATGGCATGGGTGTAGTGCTCGGAAGCCAGCACGAGTCTCAACGGTGCTATGTTCTCTCACTTAGAGACAAATAGCCCATAGTAGAAGACTCGGTGGTTCCACCTGCACCCACAGAGGAGGCTTCGACCAGCCGAGAAACGCCCATCGAGGACCTACTACCAATCCAATTCGACGAAGACCCCGAGCATGTTCTCTTCATCGGGGCATTACTACCAGAAGCCGAGCAGCTCCACTACAAAGATTTTCTGCTCGAAAAGTTAGATGTGTTCTTGTGGTCAGACGATGAACTGCCCAACATCCCTCCAGAGGTGATTACTCACCCTTTGAACATAGATCCGTAGGTGCCACCTGTGCAATAGAGATGACACCCTGTCAACCGAGAACGACAGACCGTGATCTAGGATCACGTCACTAAGAGTCTGTCGACTAGTCTCCTCTAGGAAGTTCAGTATCCGAGATGGGTTTCCAACGTGGTCCTTGCCCACAAATCCAATGGCAAATGGCGAGTGTGCATAGACTACAAGGATCTCAACAAGGTGACATTGATAGTTTCCCATTGCCATGCATTGACCAATTAGTAGATGCAACGTCTGGGCATGAGATCCTCAGCTTTCTGGATGCTTACTCTTGTTATTACTAGATCAACATGCATCCCCCAGATCAAGACACCACAACATTCGTCACCGACCTCGGCTTTATTGCTTCACCAGGATGCCATTCGGTCTGAAGAACACTAGCACTGCATACCAATGGCTAGTCAACAAGTTGTTCGAACAATAGATCAGGCTCAACATGGAAGTCTATGTTGACGACATGTTGGTCAAAACTCGCCCCGGCACCGACCACATCACGGACCTAGCTGAAACCTTTGCGGCCCTGCGAAGCTTCAACATGAAGCTCAACCCAACTAAATGCACATTTAGAGTCTAATTGGGTAAATTCCTGGAATTCCTGGTGTCCAACAGAGGAATCGAAGCAAATTCCGAGAAGATCCAAGAAGTACTGGAGATGAGCAGTCTGAGGATGATACACAACGTTCAATGACTCACTGAACGCCTTGCGACACTAAGCAGATTCATGTCTCGAGTAGCAGAGAGATGTCTCCCCTTCTTCCGGTTGCTGCGAGTCCCCAAAGGGGCCTCACCACAAGGGGGGCGGATACCATGGACTGAGGACTTCAAAGCTACCTTCATCGAGCTGAAGAGATACCTCACCGCTCCTCCATTTCTCTCAAACCGGTTCAAGGAGAATAGTTGTTCATATACCTGTCGGTCACCGAACACTCCATCAGAACGGTCTTGATCAGAGAAAAAGCCACGATTGAGCACCCGATGTATTACGTCAGCAAGGTGCTGCAAGAGGTAGAAAGGAGGTACCCCTGAGCACAAAAACTTACTCTAGCACTCATCACCGCTGTGCGGAAGCTGCGGCCTTATTTCCAAGCTCATTCGATCATGGTCTTCACTAACCAACCACTAAAATTGATCTTACAATGCCCAAAGGTTTCTGGGTGACTAACCAAATGGGCCATTGAGCTCAGAGTTCAAAATTGACTTCCAACCAAGAATTGCAATCAAGGCTCAGGCACTCGTAGACTTCATGGTGGAATGCACACTCCCGATCGAGAAGGATCCCCCACTTGCAGACGAACCACTGTGGGAGCTTTAAGTAGATGGATCCTCGTGCATCACAGGGAATGGAGCAGGGTTGGTCCTCACCTCCCCAGAAGGCCTGGAATTCCAATACACCCTTCAATTCCGCTTTGTGGCCTTCAACAATGTGGCCGAGTATGAAGCATTGTTATCTGAAATTACGATGGCCAACATCTCGGCACGCTTCAAATGAAGCATTATTATCCGAATTTAGGATGGTCAAACATCTCGACGCGCTTTGACTATGGGCCTTCAGTGACTCGCAGCTCATCTCCAATCAGGTCAACGGGTAGTTCAAAGCAAGGGAGCCCCACATGGCACAGTATCTTCAGCAAGTAAAGCGCTAGACAGACGACTTCCTCTACTTCGAGGTAGTGCACATGCCATGGGAACAGAATGCACAGGTAGATGCACTCTTCTGATTAGCATCTTCGGATGATGTTGCTCACTCCCGTTCGGTATTCATCGAAGAGCTCACATCACCAAGCACAGAGATAGATGTTGCAGTTATAGGGTCCATACAATGGGCTCTAAGTTGGATGGTCTCATCCTGTCCTACCTCCTCCGAGGAGAACTTCCTTACGACCAAGTAGAGGCTTGCCAAGTTTGATCACAAATCTAGAGATTCACTATTATCAGGGGTCAACTTTATCGACGTTCCCTCTCCAAGTCCCTGTTGAAGTGCCTTACTCCCTCTGAAGAGACCCTGGTGATAAACGAAGTGCACGAAGGTCTGTGCGGGAGCCACTTAGGAGGAAGGACCCTTGCCCGTAGCATCCTTCGAGCAGGGTTCTAGTGGCTAACATTGCAAAAGGACTGCTTGTCCTATGCAAAGAAATGCCTAGAATGTCAAAGATTTGGCCCGCTTACCCATCAGCCGGTTGAGCAGCTACATTTCCTCATAGAGCCACGACCCTCTGCTTTATGGGGGATAGATATCCTGGGTCCATTCCCAAAGGCTCAGGGTAGAAAAAAGTTCCTACTAATCACCATTGACTACTTTATCAAGTGGGTCGAAGCAGAAGCAGTCGTTAAAATCATAGACCGGGCAGCCTCGAAGTTCATTTGGAAGAACATCCTGTGTCGATTTGGCATCTCGAAGGTTTGTACCATCGATAATAGGAAGCAGTTCGACAACACCTTCTTCAAGCAAAAGTGCTCGGAGCTCAGCATCTACAACCACTTCACATCAGTGGCACACCCCCCAGAAAAATGGGTTGGTAGAAAATGCCAACCGCACACTGCTACATGAGATACGAACGAGGGTCGAAGCTGTTAGAGGTTCGTGGTTAGAAGAATTGCCCAACGTCCTGTGGTGTCATCGAACGACTGCTCGGGCAGCCACTGGTGAGACCCCTTTTCATTTGTCCTATGGCACAGAAGTCGTGGTGCCTTTGGAAGTCGCTCTCCCAACTGTTTGAACGACCACCTTCGACGAAGCAACCAATAGTCGCGCACTAAGGGAAACTTGGACATGCTCGGTGAACGGAGGAACAAACGCCAATATAAGGTTGCCCTCGTATCAAAAACAGCTTGCGCAATGCTACAACGCCCAATGAACGTACTTCTTCGAAGGTGGCCTAGTGTTGCGCCCTTGCTCAACTTCGTGCCCTCGAAGAGCAACCGAAAAGCTCGCCCCAAAATGAGAAGGACCTTATAAGATCATCCAGATTCTCAGTAAAGGCTCCTACAAGTTGTCTACTCTTGGTGGTGAGTCCATACCCAGAACCTGGCATACTTCAAATTTGAAGGCCTATTACTCGTAAGGGGGGGGCTCATGTACATTCTCTCTTCAGAGAAGTATGTTATCTAAAGTACTTGCCTATTTCTCTATTCCTCTTTCTTACTGGCTGGAAGGGGGGGGGGGAGGGGAGAAGTGTTCGGGACAATCCCGAGCTTCTTCTGAGCTCTTTAGCTGTGAAGGCTTGCACGATACCTAAAAGACCTAAATACCTCAACGTATTCTGATTCAGTTCCAGAAAAATCTGGCACACAAAGAAACAAAATTGAGAAGGGTAACCATTTTATACACCTCAAAAGTTTGTACTGTTGAGTTATGGTTATATGAATAACCATAATCATTGTTTTGATGATGACATATGTTGTGTTGAGTGTGTATTGGGAGATTGTTGTGTTGAGTGTGTATTGGAATCTCTTAATGATGATTTTTTAATGATGACTAATGAACACCACTCATATTTTAATTTTGATGATGACGTATTAATGACATATTGTACATATTGAATATATCACAATAATGCTCAAACAACATGTTCTTGATATTTAATATTTCATATCTTACTATTAATGACATGTTTTAATGGTCTACTCTTCATTTGTACAGGTTTACAGAGTTTTTACAAAAGTAGGTCGACTCTAGTTGACAGTCAGGTCGACTCTACCAGACTGCCCAGCAAGCTCCTGAAGAAAAAAGTCACAGACAGGTCGACTCTATCTGATAGACAGGTCGACTCTCAAAGTTTGCCAGCAAGTTCTGAAGAACAAGCTGCCGATCAGGTCGACTCTAGCTGAGAGTGAGGTCGACACTAGTTTCCATCCAGTGAACAGTTTTGGAGGAATACACAGGAGGCCGACTCTGTCTGGTGAATAGGTCGACTCTACCTGTTGATCAGGTCGACACTAAGTGTCTGTCAAGTCGACACTAGTGTTCTGACCAGTAAGCCTTGGACTGCTGTTGGTTAGTAGGTCGACTCTCTTGAAGAATGAGGTCGACTCTCTCCTTCTATGCAAACCCAGAATTGTGCAGAGGATGAATCCGATGGCTGAGATTTTGTTCTAAGGTCTTTATGAGAGATGCTATATTTACTAAATTGCCCTTTCATCCAAGTGGCAATATGATGAAGACCTTTTGGACATGTGGCAGCCCAAGATGCTTTCTAGGTTAGTGTGCACATTCCCTTCATGTAAAAGGGACTGCACGAGGGCTATAAAAGCAATTGTCTCTGTTCTGAAGCAGAAGCACCCAAGAGAGCAATTCAGAGCCTGCGAGCCTCCAGCCTTCCAGAAATTACATCCAAAGGGACGTGGTGATTAAGGCTAAGCTGAGATGTGCTGAAAAAGGAAGAAGATCGGGCGGAAGAGAAGCAGTAAAAGAAGAAGTTCTAGAAATTCAGATGCCACTGAAGCAGAGCATCGGGAATTCAAGAGGATCTTCATCGAATTCCATCAAGATTCTTCAATTCAAGCTTGTGCAAGACTTCTTCATCGAGGAACATCCAACCCACATCTATTTTACATATTTCTTGGAGTGTTCATCTCTTTTTCGTCTGAGATATCTGTGCATGAAGTTCTATGTAGATTTCTGTGTACGATTGAGTATGTGAATCAGATCATTGCTAGAGGATCTGATCTCTTATATTTTTGATCTAGCCCGTTTGTGAGCCATCGTGCTTAGTGTTTGAGCTGCAGTGTTCAGGTTTGTGAGTCGTCGCACTCACTGTGTGTTTGAGCCGTCGTGCTCAGGTTGGAGTTGTTGTGCTTTGATTGTGCTTTGAGTCGTCGAGCTCAAAGGTGTGTTGGAGTCGTCGTGCTCCAGTTGTGTGTTGAGCTGTCGTGCTCAAGGTGTTTTGGAGTCGTTGTGCTCCGGTGTGAGTTGTACTCTTGTTTGAGTAGTGAAGCCTCACTGTGTGAGGGGTGGATGTAGGAATCACTGGTGTGATTTCTGAACCACCTAAAAATCCCTGTGCAATGGTTTGATCTGTCTACTTGCCATAGGATTTCGCTTTCACTCTCTTTTCAATTGATTCACACATCATATCCACACAATCACACTTACTCATGTCAGATCTGTAAGAGTTTCTGTTTGAATGGATCTATAATTCTAAGCTATTTTCAAATTGCTTAAGCTTCCGCATGAATTGGTGTTAGATCTATTCAATCCCCCTTCTAGATCTGTTCATACTCTGAATTCGATCCTACAGTTGGTATCAGAGCCGGTTCATATCTATTTCTAATTTGACTTGATTGCTTCTGTTTGATCTGTGTGTTCTGTTTGCTTGAATTGCTTGTTTGCTCTTTCACTGCATCTTTATCTGATCCATGGATTCTCAAGGATTGGTACCTAAGGGCATTCCATTAATAGACACCATTTTTGATGGGTCTGATTACTCTATTGGAAGAATCGCATGCAAGTTTTTCTAAGGGCACAAAACTATGAAATCTGGAAAAAGTTGATAAGGGTCCTTATGAAAATCAGGGTGATGAGGAAAATTGGACTAGAGAGGAAGTTAGGAATGCTACTCTTAACTATAGTGTCGTAAACGTGCTTCAGTGTGCAGTTCACCCTAAAGAATATTCAAGAATATCATGTGTAAATCTGCTAAGGAGATGTGGGATAAGCTTGAATTAATGTATAAGGGAACATCTCAAGTTAGGGAAACCAAAGCAAACATACTTGTTTCTGAATATGAACTGTTTATGATGAAAACTGATGAGTCAATTTCTGAAATGTTTGCTAGGTTTATGACAATTGTCAATGGACTGAAGGCACTAGGTAAAGAGTACACTGATGTTGATTTGGTAAGAAAAATCTTGCACTCTCTATCATCTATTTGGCACACGAAAGCTACAGGATTGATGATTCTAAGGATTTATCCAAAATATCTTAGGATGAACTCATAGGATCTTTAATGACTTATGAAATAAATTGAAAAGAATGAAGAAACATGCTTAAGGCTAACCAATAGCACTTAAAGCTTCATCAAGCAACAAAGAGAAAATTCAAGAAAATTCAAGCTCTGAAGAGTCTCAGTCTGATGAGGATGAACTTGCCCTCATGACTAGGCAATTCGGAAAATTTTAAAATCAAGAAAAGGAAAATTCAATGGAAAGAAAAAATATTCTTGTGGTAAAAAGAATGTTTCTTCTTCAACTTTATTGCTGGCAGAAATCAAAAAGCTGATGAAGGTATTATTTGCTATGGGTGCAACAAAGCTGGACACATGAAGGCTGAGTGTCCTGAAGTCAAGAAAGACAAGTATAAGAAGAACAACAAAATGAATAAGCCAAAAGCAATGATTGCAACTTGGTCAGATGAAGACTAAAGTGAGAATGAGGAAGAGAACTCCTCAAGCTCAGAAAATGAGGAGTTATGCTTTATGGCTAACAACAATGATGGAAAGGTAAGTTCTTCATTTGAACAATATACTATTGAAGATTGGGAAGATGCATATTCTACTTTAGTTGAGAAATATTCTGAAATAAGAACAGAAAATAAACATCTGAAAAAGAAAATTGAAAATGTCATGCATGATACTTCCTTAAATAGAAGAATTTCTGAACTGGAAAATGAAATATCTAAACTTCATGATAAAAAAGAATAACTTCTAAATGAAATGGATGAATTTAAGATTACATCTCAAAAGGCCAACAATGACTCTGAAAAACTCTCTGAAAGAATAAAATTGCAACAAAATGAAAATCAACAAGCTTTAGATGAAATTCAGAAACTTAAGAAGTTGCTGGCTGAAAAGGATCAAGTAACAACAAATTTCACAAATGGAAAAGAAAATCTGATGCCTTGTTAGGTTTAAGAATGAATGCTGAAAAACATGGACTAGGATTCACCACAGAAAAATCAGTGAAAATAAACCTGTTGAAAAGAAAGAAAAATATTAAAAAATTCCTTTGATAAAATTTGTTAAAAGCACTAGTCCAAAAAATAAAAATAAACAAGAATCAAAGAAAACAACTGAAACAATCAAAAACCAAAATAAAAAGAAAATGTATAATTAGAAGAAACAAAACAGGTCGACACATGCTGTAGACAGGTCGACATAGATTAGTCATAAGCTCAAACCTATGGCCACTGAGTTGACTTTGCCTCAACATAGGTCGACCTATTCACTTCTGAACAACAACATGATAATTCATAAAAATTCAAATAAAAATCTGGAAAATTATAAAAACATAAAAACACACTTTCATGATAATTATTGGAGATCCAGAACTTCATATCAATCCAATTGGATCAATTATTGGAATCAATGGTATCATAATCCTCATTGGTACCATTCACAACCTTTCTATCCAAGTTTACAAGATATCAACAAAATTCTTTGTCTGGATTTGTACATGAACAATCATTTCAAATGCATAATTTCCCTGTTCATGAAAGGAAAAACACTGGTGTTTTCATTCCAAATCAGAATGTTAAAATACCTAAAAGGGAAATCATTTTTGAAATGAAATAAAAGCCAAAAATAACTCAAGTGTGGATCAGAAAAGACTTATTGTTTTTACTCAAACAAACTGATGGTCCCAATAATGTTTGGGTAGCAAAATCTTTTCTTCTCTGATCTGATTTGTGTAGGAAGGTTGTGCGCCCAGTTCCAATGTGTGGTTTCTTGACAGTGGGTGTTCACGACACATGACAGGAGACAGAACAAAGTTCTCATTGCTGATTGAAAAGGAAGGGGGATTTGTTACTTTTGGAGGTAAAAACAAAGGAAAAAATTGATCCGGAAAGGTTGGTAAATCCTCCTCAAACTCAATTGAAAATGTTCTGTTAGTTGATGGTTTGAATTTTAATCTTTTAAGCATTAGCCAATGTGTGACAAGGGTCACAAAGTTGTTTTTGAAACAGATTTTTTCAAAATTCTTGATTCTTCATATGAAAAAATAAAATTCTTTGGAAAAAGAGAAAACTATCTACATGATCAATCTTGATAAAAACTTTGCTGAAAACATCTATTTGGTTGCTAATAAGAGTGAAATTGCATGGACATGGCACAAAAGACTTGGTCATGCAAGTTTCAACACAATAAATAAACTCTTAAGGCTAAATTTGGTTAAAAAACTTCCAGAATCTTTTCCAAATGTTGAAAATCAACTTTATGGGATATGTGCTGAAGGAAAACAAACTAGAAAATCTTTTAAAATTTTCAATGATGTACTCACTTCTAAGCCACTAGAATTACTTCATATGGACCTTTTAGGGCCAACCATAATTCTCAGTCTTAGTGGCAAAAGATATGGATTCGTAATCATTGATGATTTTACTAGATACACTTGGGTCATCTTTCTATCCCACAAAAGTGATGCTTGTCAGGAATTCAGGAAATTCTGTACCACTGCCTTAATGGGTTTTTCACATCAAATCAAATCTATTTTGATGATTATGGGGGGAAATTTGAAAACAAAGCTTTTTCTGATTTCTGTTCTGAACTGAACATTTTCCACAGATTCTTCTCTAGAACTCTAGAACAAAATGGAGTTGTGGAAAGGAAGAATAGAACCCTTGTGGAAATGGCTAGATCCATGCTTCTGAAAAGTAAATTGCCCAAATCCTTCTGGGCTGAAGCTGTGAACACAGAAAATCACATCTTGAATGGAGCATTGGTCAGACCAAAAATCCGAAAAACCCCCTATGAACTTTTGAAAAATAAAAAGCCGACTTTGTCTTATTTTAAAATCTTTGGTTGCAAGTGTTTTGTACATAACAACGATAAAGAAAATCTTGATAAATTGATGCCAAAAGTCTTGAAGCCATTTTCCTTGGTTATTCAGAAATATCTAGAGCTTATAGAGTTTACATTCTCAAGAATAAAACTGTGGAAGAATCTACACGTGTAGTTTTTGATGAAAATTCATATCAAACTGACGACTCTACATCTTGCAGGGTTCCTCAAAGTAATGAAGAAGATGACTTCATTGTCGAATCTTCACCAACTGTCGAAGAGGATGAAGATCCATTTGAAAATCTGGACAATCAGTCACCTACCACAAGTGGATCAGGTAATATTGTTCCAGGACTGAAAGAACCTCAAGAGGGTAATTCCTAAAAATAGATTTTTAAGATATCATCCAATTGAGAATGTAGTTGGTAATGTGCATGATAGAGTTAGAACTAGATTATTTTTCTGAAGTAATAATGAAGACCCATTGGCACTAATTTCCCAAATTAAACTAAGTTTATTGAGAAGCTCTAACCAGTGAGGATTGGATCAATGCATGCATGAGAACTTCATCAATTTGACAGAAATCAAGTGTGGGAATTAGTACCCAGACCTAGTGATCATCTGTGATTGATACTAGATGCGTATTCAAAAATAAATTGAATGAAAATGGGCAGGTTGTTAGGAATAAAGCTAGACTAGTTGCCAATGGGTACAATCAAGAGTTTGGTATTAATTTTTAAGAATCATATGCCCCTATAGCTCGACTAGAAGCTGTGAGGATATTTTTTGCTTTTGCATCATCTTTGAAATTCAAAGTTTATCAAATGGATTTAAAAAGTGTTTTTTTGAATGGCTACATCAAAGAAAATGTTTTTGTAGAACAACCTCTTGGTTTTGAAAATGAAAAATTTCCTGATCATGTTTTCAAACTTAATAAGGCTCTTTATGGTCTTAAGCAAGCTCCAAGAGCTTGGTATGACAGCTTGAGCTCATTTTTACTGAATAAAGGTTACACAAGAGGTAATATAGACCAAACATTGTTTACCAAAATTGTCAGTAATCAAATCATTACTGTCTAAATCTATGTCGATGACATAATTTTTGGGTCTCCAAACAAAACTCTTTGCAATGAATTTGCTGATCTTATGAAAACTGAATTTGAAATGAGTTTGATTGGTGATTTACAATTATTCTTGGGATTACATGTACATTAAACAAGTGAAGGAATTTTTATAAGTCAAACAAAGTATGTGAAGGAACTTTTGAAAAGATTTGACTTTTAGCACCTCAAGCACTCAGCACACCCATGGCCATAAATGTAAGATTAGAGGAAGATTCTCGGTAAGTCATTAGATCCAAAGACATATGAGGTATGATTGGTTCTCACTTTATCTGACAACCTCTAGACCTGACATTCAATTAGTGTGTGCATGTGTGCTAGATTTCAAGCAAATCTTAAAGAAAGTCACATGTTAGCTATCAAAGAATTTTAAATTCTTGTTGGAACATGTAAACTTGGAATTTGGTATCCTACTGGTTGCAAGTTAGATGTAACTGCTTATTGTGATGCTGATTATGATGGTTGTAAGCTTGATAGAAAAAGTACTAGTGGCTTGTGTTTATATCTAGTGGATGCCTAATCTTTTGGTCTTCTAAAAAGTAACAATCAGTAGCTCTATCCACTGCTGAGGCTGAATATGTTGCTGCTGGTTGTTGTGGCACTCAAGTACTTTGGGTGAAACACCAGCTCCTAGACTATAATCACAAATTGGGTTGTATTCCTATTTTGTGTGATAACACTAGTGCTATTAATTTGTCTAAAAACCCAATTCAACATTCACGAACAAAGCACATTGAAATAAGGCACCATTTTCTAAGGGATGAGGTTGCTAAGAAATCTTTTGAGCATCACTTCATTGAAACTGAAAAATAGATTGCTGATATTTTTACTAAGCCTCTTCCAGAAAATAGATTTTCAACCTTAAGGAGAGAGGTTGGTTTGTGCAAACTTCCACATCATTAATCTTTCATCTTCTGTTTGCAAATAAAATCTTTGAGACTTCCAAATAAAAGCTTTCTTGCTTTCGCAAATAAATTTCCACTTCTCACATTGCATTGACATTCTTGGTATATAAAATAGTGATTTGAAGAAAGACAAGTCAGGCTTGTCTGGACACTTTCACTATGAGTGAGTATATGTCTCCGCCAAGTATCAAGTGCCTTTATATGAAACTGTGAGGGGGAGCCTTGCTTTTCAATAAACACTCCTGTTGATTCTACTCTCATTTTTGGTATCAACTATTTACTTTCATTTCATAAAATGTCTCCTTCTTCAATAATTTTCATGATCACCTTGTCAGGGGGAGATTCATGATAAGGGGAGTCATTAGACATCAAATTGTGCTCTTTGTCAATCCTTCTCTCATCTGATATCAAAATTCTTGACACTGGTTGTCAGTCTTGAGCCCCAAATCATCAAAATTTTTGAGTCTCAGTTCTATTTTCATATGAGAGATTTAATACATTTAAAATAAAATCATTGCGCATTTAGTTTAATTTCAAAGATTCATCTTCATATCAAGGTTGTGCCATCTTAATACAGAATGTGTTTAAAATGATTTGCAAAACACTTATAGGCACATAAGTGACATTAATATTTAACATGTGTAAGTTTAAGCTTCATCTTTACCACATGTTAAGAATAATTCTTCTATATTTGTAGTCATGACTTTTCTGGTCAAAGCAAACAAAATCATGCAGAACATTAAAAGAAAATGAACAACAATCTGGAAAGATACAAACAGAGCAATGCAAATTCTTGAACCACTAGTAACCGGCCATTTCACCTAAAATGTAATTTGTTTCCCGTGAAAAAGTGGAAAATAAAATTTTCAACTCTGTATAAGATAATGAAAGTTAGGTCACTGAGTAATCAGGAGATCTTGCATATGATAAATGTGATCTCTTGCACTGAAAAGTGAGATTTAACTAATTTATTCTTTTATCCTTTCCTAGTTAAAATGAAAGAAATTCAAATAGATATGATAGAAAATCTTCAGACCTGAATAAAGTTCATGTTTACTGAATTTAGATTTCTTATTCTACGTTGTGTTACATTTAAAGCTTCTAACTTCCTTGTTGAATATTTCTGTTCACTCACATAGGTCACTATAACTCACATTTGCATCATTATTTTAAGTACATTCAGATAATTATATTTTGCTATACTTTGTGTTGAGTGTGTCCTTGTGATTAAACTTTCATGCACAATCACAAACAATAATAAACTCTCTCATATGTCAATATCAATTTGCCTCATTTATTTTGATCATTCTTGAACATCTCTTTTCACCACTTCATTTTCTGAACTCCTTCTATTTACACTTTTCATCTCTATCTTTTTGATGCTGTCAAAGGGGGAGAAATAAATTGGTCTAAGTCTACGGAGATGATATTGTAAAGAGTCAAATGGGGAGATTTTAGTCTGGTGAGATAAAAAGGGAGAAATTTTGGAGTATGCATCGGGGGAGAAATTTTTGGAGAGATTGGTATATTGGTATAATACTGGAGAAAGTGCAGGTTGAGGGAGAAATTGCAGACAAGGGGAGCATGAAGAGACCAAGTTTGAGTTCATTTTGTCATCATCAAAAAGGGGGAGATTGTTGTGTTGAGTGTGTATTGGGAGATTGCTATGTTGAGTGTGTATTGGAATCTCTTAATGATGATTTTTTAATGATGACCAATGAACACCACTCATATTTTAATTTTGATGATGACATATTGTACATATTGAATATATCACAATAATGCTCAAACAACATGTTCTTGATATTTAATATTTCATATCATACTGTTAATGACATGTTTTAATGGTCTACACTTCATTTGTACAGGTTTACATAGTTTTTACAAAAGTAGGTCGACTCTAGTTGACAGACAGGTCGACTCTACCAGACTGCCCAGCAAGCTCCTAAAGAAAATGGTCATAGATAGGTCGACTCTATCTGATAGACAATTTGACTCTCAAAGTCTGCCCAACAAGTTGCCAGTCAGGTCGACTCTAGCTGAGAGTGAGGTCGACACTAGTTTCCATCTAGTGAACCAGTTTCGGAGGAATACATAGGAGGTCGACTCTGTCTGTTGGGTTGACTCTACCTGTTGATCAGGTCGACACTAAGTGTCTGTTAGGTCGACACTAGTGTTCTGACCAGTAAGCCTTGGACTGCTGTTCGTTAGTAGGTCGACTCTCTTGAAGAATGAGGTCGACTCTCTCCTTTTGTGCAAACCTAGAATTGTGCAGAGGATGAATCCGATGGCAGAGATTTCGTTCTGAGGTCTTTATGTGAGATGCTATATTTACTAAATTGCCCTTTCATCCAAGTGGCAATATGTTGAAGACCTTTTGGACATGTGGCAGCCCAAGATGCTTTCTAGGTTAGTGTGCACATTCCCTTCATGTAAAAGGGACTGCACGGAGGCTATAAAGCAATTGTCTCTGTTCTGAAGCAGAAGCGCCCAAGAGAGCAATTCAGAGCCTGCAAGCCTCCAGCCTTCCAGAAATTACATCCAAAGGGACGTGGTGAACAAGACTAAGCTGAGATGTGCTGAGAAAGGAAGCAGATCCAGCAGAAGAGAAGCAGTAGAAGAAGAAGTTCTAGTAATTCAGATGCCACTGAAGCAGAGCATCGGGAATTCAAGAGGATCTTCATCTAATTCCATCAAGATTCTTCAATTCAAGCTTGTGCAAGACTTCTTCACCGAGGAACATCCAACCCACATCTATTTTACATATTTCTTGGAGTGTTCATCTCTTTTTCATCTGAGAGATCTGTGCATGAAGTTCTGTGCAGATTTCTGTGTACGATTGAGTCTGTAAATCAGATCATTGATAGAAGATCTGATCTCTTATGTTTTTGATCTAGCCAGTTTGTGAGCCATCATGATCAGTGTTTGAGCTGCAATGCTCAGGTTTGTGAGTTGTCGCACTCACTGTGTGTTTGGGCCATCGTGCTCAGGTTGGAGTTGTTGTGCTCCGGTTGTGCTTTGAGCCGTCGAGCTCAAAGGTGTGTTGGAGTCATCGTGCTCTAGTTGTGTGTTGAGCCATCATGCTCAAGGTGTTTTGGAGTCATCGTGCTCCAGTGTGAGGTGTACTCGGGTTTGAATAGTGAAGCCTCACTGTGTGAGGGGTGGATGTAGGAATCATTGGTGTGATTTGCGAACAACTTAAAAATCCCTGTGCAATGGTTTGATCTGTCTCCTTGCGCTAGATGATTGCATAGGATTTCACTTTCACTCTCTTTTCAATTGATTCACACATCATATCCACACAATCACACTTACTCATGTCAGATCAGTAAGAGTTTTTGTTTGAATGGATCTATAATTCTAAGTTATTTTCAAATTGCTTAAGCTTCCGCATGGATTGGTGTTAGATCTATTCAACACCCTTCTAGATCTGTTCATACTCTGAATTGGATCCTACAGTTGGTATCAGAGCAGGTTAATATCTATTTCTGATCTGACTTGATTGCTTTTGTTTGATCTGTGTGTTCTGTTTGCTTGAATTGCTTGTTTTCTCTTTCACTGCATCTTTATCTGATCCATGGATTCTCAAGGATTTGTACCTAAGGGCCATTCCATTAATAGACCACCATTTTTTGATGGGTCTGATTACTCCTATTGGAAGAATCGCATGCAAGTTTTTCTAAGGGCACAAAACTATGAAATCTGGAAAATAGTTGATAAGGGTCCTTATGAAAATCAGGGAGATGAGGAAAATTGGACTAGAGAGCAAATTAGGAATGCTACACTTAACTATAGTGCCATGAGCATGCTTCAGTGTGCAGTTCACCCTAAGGAATATTCAAGAATATCCATGTGTAAATCTGCTAAGGAGATGTGGGATAAGCTTGAATTAATGTATGAGGGAACATCTATTAGGGAGTGTGTTTGATTGTTTGTGTGTTTTCAGTAGTTTGCTCAAGTGTATGAACTGAGCCATCGTGCTCTGAGTGTGTGTGTTGTATATCCTTCAAGAGATAGTGTGTGGTTTAATCCTCACAGCGGTGAGGGGTGGATGAAGGAATTGTTGGATCGAGATGGAGCTTTAGATGTCCTAGAGGGGGGTGAATAGGACTTCTTGCACTATTAAAAATTTATCGAAAAATAGATAACACTAGATAGTATCGTTAGTACTTAGTGTGGTGTGTGTGAAACACGTGAAAACTTGGCGGAAACAATCACACAAGTGCATAGAAGATTTATCCTCGTTTGGACATTCTATTAATCAGAAGTCCTATATCTAGTCCCCAAACACCCCTTGGGATTTTCACTATTTTCCAAGAACACTTGGCCTTCTCACACCAGAGAGGTATTACAACCCACTTACTCCCACGCAAGTCATCCCTTTACAGAGGGGAATACCACCTACCATCGTAGGTCTTTCCTTCACAGAGGGGCACTACAGGGAACAAACCCCGTGCTAGTTTCTACACTAAAACGAATATAGTGTGTCTGCTCGAAAAATGAGCAAACATCGAAGATCAGAAAGAGATTACAAATAGGATTGAATGCTCTAACTCTTTATGACTCTAAGAGGGTGGACTGAGAAGATCTAGAGCAATGAATGCCACCCAAGAACTTCTGAATGTAAGAGAGCTTGAAGTCGTAGCTTTGACAGATGGCTCGCTTGAGATCTTGTGAGCTTCTTCTCTTTCTATGAATGTGGAGACTTCTCTTCTTTCTTGTAGTTGTATGCACTCACGTATATGTGTGTTGTCTTGTATTTCAAACTTTAGCTTCTTATATAGCCTTTAGTCTTCAACTTCCCTTTGAATGTAGCCGTTTGAATTTGAATGTTGTGTCTTGAGACTTGAGACTTCTTGAGAGGTCCATTAGATCTTCAGAGCTCTAAGCCTCAACGGCTTCGAAGCTACATGGGTAGCTGCATGGCTCTATTTAGATATCTACACGCACCAAACCATGTCTTTTTCTCTATTTAGAGGTTAGATGTAACACCGCAAAAAAATTTAACTGATTTAAATTATTGGAAAATAGAAATAAATAAAATGTTGAATAAAATAAAATAAAAGTCATAGTTAAAACTCCCCAGAAGTTGAATCAGCCACTTGAATTAATTTGGGCCAAGACAACTCTTATTGGGCCAAAGATTAAAACCCAATAACATTTAACCCCAAAATTCGTGACCATAATTATGCAGAAAATTGGAAAGGGCAATTTAGGGCTAAAACAAAGCTAATTAGTCATGCATGGGAACCAAATTTGTACCCATCCATGTTAGGAGCTTTCCTAATGACCTTGCTACTCCAATTGGGAGGAGAATCCCCAAAACATGGAAGGGGCCAAGCCAAAACTGCAACCCACCCTTCCTAGTCTTATTAGCACTTGAAATTAACCCTAAACATATGAATAATCATCATAAGACTAGTTGGGAAAGTTCACCATCATGCTGGGGTCATGTGGAGGTGAGCTAGGGCACCAGGAGAGGAGGAGAACGGCCAAGAACCCGAAGCTTCTTCCCCAACCTTTCTCTACTGCGACCTGTGCATTGACCTCTCTTAGATCGACTCAAAGGTAGGTGTTCTTAGGCTTAATCTAAACTTTGCACATACCAATGAAAAGAGCATCGAGTCTAGTTTCATATGCATGTGTTTTCCCCAATTTTCATGGACCAGGTAAGTTGTATTAAGCGTTTTCCAAGACTCGCACATGTTTAGGGTTTTATGAGTTCTTACTATGTTTTACGCAAACTGAGGCCGAATTAGGTAAAACCAAAACCATGGTTCTCTTCTGCTTGTTGTCCTCGACACTTTTCATGTTCAAAGCTTTGTCCAAAGACCTCTATATTTCGAGTTATAAGTCTATCATGAAAGGTGTAACATTTTTTCTGGGTTTCGGGCAAGATCCAAGAACGCGACCATTCCAGATGTCGCATTTCACTTTGCATGAACGCGCCCGTCATGTTTTCATGTTTGACCAGTCCACCTAACACATAAAACTATGTGTCGCATGGGTTTCTGGACCCATCTTGAACGCGACTGATAACTGTAAAATTTTTCGTGTTAAATTTCATACATATAATTGATTTTAGACATCCTTTGTCCATAAATAATGTGCATTTTGATTATAATTTTTATTTCATCCATGAATAGGTTTTTCAACATATTAGTTGATAATGGGTTTGAATACACATGCTAGATTTTCATTCAATAAGTCACTATTTCTTTTTCAGATTGACTAATCATGTTCATTTTCTTTTCACAAGTACACTTTGGAAATGAAGACTTTTTGTAAATAAATTCTGTACATAAATAATTTTCAGGCATTGTAATTTTTATTTTTAAATAAAGAGCAATGTGGAAATAAATAAACTTATTCGATCATCCTTTTAATCACATAGTGCCACGACCCCCATTCCCATCTCACCACCTTTTTAATAAACCCGATATTACTTTCACCACCCTTTTCCATTATGTTTTGCCTCATCCACAGGAGGGGAGAAGCTTCGTGAAGCAGCTGGAGACGGTGCAGAAAAGCTGTGCAGTGGCTGAAGCTGGTGCACGGATGGAGCAGCTCCTGTGCGAAGAAGCTGTGGCGGAGCGGCTGGGGTGCTGCGCATCTGGCGCTGCGGACCGGGCGTGTGAAGGAGGTGGGCATGTGAGGCTGGGGCGGCCAGCGCCTAGGTGAGCAGAGCTGGCGGAGGAGCTGGTGCCTAGATCTGGGGCATGTGAGGCTGGAGGCGAGAAGAGGAACTGGCTGAAGCTGCTCGGGCATGTGCAGCTGGCAGCTCGTGCGAGCTCAGGCGAGTTGGGGCGTGTGAAGCATTCGGCGGACCTCGTGTGTAAAGGGTTTTGAAGCCTATTTAAGGACCCCAAGGTCCTTAGAAGCAGGGGATTCGACTGCAATTTTTTTTGGGGGATTTCTTCCTTTCTTCTGTGAGGGTTGTGAGGTTGGGCAGGGGAGATCGATCCAGAGAGTTTTTCTTCCTCTCTTTTGTGAGGAAATCGACTATTTTCTTCCTTTCTTCTGTAGGGGTTGGGAGAGATGATTCGGAATTTTGGTTTTGTTCAGCATTTTAGATTGTTTTGTTCTTGGGAGGGGGTTCTGCTCTTCTGAGGGGGTTCGACTCTTCCGAGGTTCAACATCTGTTTTTGTTCAGCAATTGTTTTGGGGGATTTCGGCTACTGTGAGGGATTCCAGGGGCTGCTGGGTTTCATTTTCCCCTTTCTTCTGTGTATTGCAAGCTGCTGTGAAGGAATCGAGTGCACTTCCTTGTTTCTTCTGTGTTTATAGGAGATCGATCCAGTGAAGTTCTCCATTTCTTCTATGTTCCAGAGGGTGACTGTAATTTTTTTCTTTCTTCTTGCTGCGTTCATCTCGAGGATCCAGGGGTATTTTTACTCCATTTCTTCTGTGTTCCAGAGATCGACGATTTCTTTTTCTTTTCTTATGTGGAGATTGCTGCGAGATTGAGGGCTTCTGGAAGGCGGTTTCAGCATCTGAAGGGTTCGAGTGCTGCTTCTTCTTCATCTTCTTCTTCTGTGATTGATTGTTGAGAGAGTGGAGGCGTGTGTAGCAGAGACGACATAGAACAACCAAGAACACTTCATTTCTTGGCTTGTTCTAGAACTGTCTAGTGTCTAGGACGTCGACGGCGTCCAGAAGGCTTCCAGAGAGATTCCGGACATCTACACAGTCCAGATCCAGAATTGAGTTTGCAAGGTTCATGTTTTTGTTATAGCAAAGGATGGGGCTGATAATGTGAAGATTTCTGAATCTTTCTGATTTTGTTTTCGAGTCATTAACTGTGTTCTTATTCCTGTTCTTCATTAATAGCATGAGGATCCCGATTTAGCACAATAAACCATGTTTCTTATTTACTTCTCAATCCTTGAGTTGTGAGGATAGTGGGTTGGTGTTTGTAGAGAACTAATATTGCTGAATGTTCATCCCCTGAGCTGTAGGGGTACAATGGTTTGATAATCTTCTTTTGAGATTCTTGTTCTTTCATCTGTTTATCTTTTTGAGTTCAGATCATTTTAGAATTAGAGGTGCATTCGTATGTTTCTAGTTCAGATTTTTGTCTATCTGTTTGATCCCCCAATTGTGAGGGTACAGTGATACCAATTTTCTTTTAATTACAATTCAACTTGTTCTTTCATTATGTTTGATCTGTCAAGTTGTGAGGGATTTGATTGGTGATGTTTACAGAATTAATTCTAATACAGTATTATAGTGTTTGTTAGAATAGTTTCAAAAAGCAGTTTCTTAAGTCAAACTTTATTCAGTCTCCCTATGGAAATGACATGTTCTCACCACTTTGCTAGTTCATCTTTGCTATTTTAAATTTGTGAGACTGATTAGAGAAGGTGAGCATTTTGACGTGTGCAACGAACTCTGGACAACGAAAGTGTACAGTCAACAATGCTACGTTCATCTTGCCGCCGTTGCTGGGGAGGCGTTAGAGTTTGATTTAAATCTGCTTTCATTTGATTCTATTTGCATTGTGCTTCTTATTGACTTGTTATTGGGCTTTTAATTTCAGATTTGCACAGAAGTGGAACATGGAGATTGGGCTTGACATTTGAGCCCATTGGAGAAGGAGAGCTTGCTGATTTCTTTTCGCATTTTCCTTTAATTCAGAATTTTAGATAGAAGAGTGTGAGTGAAACTTGTAGTGAGGATTTCATGTACTCTCTGTGCATGTACAGAGATTTCTTTCTAGTTGGCATGTAATAATTGGCCTTTTGGTGGTTTGAATGGTTTGGAATTAGTTTATAGTATCACTTTATATTTTCTTAGTTAAGTTTCATTTCATTTAGTTCAAAAACCAAATAAAAATAAAAAAATCTAAAATCTAATTTTTTTTTCCAAATCACTTTTTCATGTAAGCTGTTTATTTTGCAAATTAAAAATTTCATCTTCTTAAGATTAGAATCACTTGTTTTAGGACATTCATCATTTTAATTTCATTTATTGAAGAGTGCGGGGGAAAGGTATGATTTCTATCTCTTGTTTCATGCATTAGACTTAGCATTAGAAAACCCTTGTTTGAACTTGATTTGTTGCATTTCACATTTGTAAAAGGGGACTGCTTAAGGGCATCACCCTTTAAAAAAAATAAAGATAAGGTGAGGGATTTCATCACCCTTCCCTTTGCCCAAAAATCACAAAAAATTTTCACATTCTTGCATTTGCCTAAACCTTTTAATAAAAACCAGTAGACTTGGCCCTAGGGTTCATAATTAGATTTATCCTTTCTTAATTCCAAAACTTCTCTTTAAGTCTGGTGTCTAGGATTAGAGGTTAAAAAGCTTATGCTTAAGTGAGCTAGAGGTTATTTAATTGGGTCCTTGCGAAAGCAAGGGGGGCCTTCCTCTACTCCACCTCTTACTTGGCCGGTACAAGAAAAGTCATAATTGGACTTAAGCAAGCATAAATCCAATTTTGAGAAAAATAACATAGGTCCAAGGAACACTTAGTGTTTAGGTTAATTTGTTTTGAAAGTGTTTGTTTGTTTGTGTTTGTTCATAAAAATCAATAAAAATCTAAAAATTCAAAAATCAAAAAATAGAGGGCTTTTCAACTGTGTATGCTTAGTAGACACTCCCTGAACATAGATTTGGCTCAACCTATAGACGAGATTGAAAGATTCTTTCATAGGAAAATTAGAATGGCCACCCAAGATCAGAATCAAGCTGCTAGGAATGTAGAAGAGCTTACACCCAGACAGATGAAGTATTTTATTCCTTCTGATTATCAACCTGCTACTTGCATCAGGCCGGAAATTCCTGCAAATCACTTTGAAATAAAGCCAGGAACCATTCAGATGTTGCCATCCTTCTATGGCAATCCCAATGAAGACCCCTATAAGCATATAGATGAGTTCCTAGAGATTTGTTCCACTGTAAGAATCCAAAATTTCACTGAAAATGCCTTGAGACTGACCCTATTCCCATTCTCTTTAAAAGACAAGGCCAAACATTGGTTAGGAACCATAGGGAGAACCATTAGAACATGCCCAGAAATGTAGCAGGAGTTTTTAAAGAAATTTTACCCCATTGGTCGCACTAACACCATGAGAAGAGCAATAACTGGATTCTCCCAACACCTGGTAGAGTTAATGCATGAATCATGGGAGAGATTGAAAGAGTTGCTTAGAAAATGTCCCCACCATGGTTTGGCGAGGTGGCAAATAGTCCAAGCTTTTTATGAAGGTCTGACAGAATCAAATAGGCAGATGGTTGATGCCTCGTGTGGAGGAGCATTCATGACTAAGAGCGAGGATGAGGCATATAATCTGTTTGAAACATTGAGTGAGAATTCTATCAATCATGCCTCACTCCACTCTTATGAGAGAGCACTAGGACCTGTAAAGAAGGCAGGGTTGTATGAATTAAGAGGGAGGGGAGAATCAGATTCTAGGGTAGAAGATCTGTTAGATAGACTTGATCAGAGATTGGAGCAGAAGTTGGAACAAAAATTCGATCAATTACTATCTTTGACTGGGCAAGCCACACCCAAATTTTCTCAACCACCTGAAACTTGCTCTATGTGTGCTAGCTTAGCCCATCCTACCAATGCTGGTCCCACTACTGCTCAATTACCTCCTTTTATTCAAGAACAAGTCCAAGCTGCCCAAGGATTTTACAAACCCTCCTATGATCCATATTCTAACACATACAACCCTGGTTGGAGAAACCACCTGAACTTTTCTTGGAAAAATCAATCTGAACAAGTGTCTCAACCTTCCTTTAAGCAATCCATGTATAGTCAATCCTATCTGAATCATAATCTGAGATTTGGCCATTCTTCTTACTCCAAACCTCCACAAGTCCAAGGAAATCAAAACTCCAATCAATTTGCTCATACCAATTTTAAGCAACCTTCATATAATCAACCACCACATCCTCAGCCCAATTGGGAAGATAAAATAAATCAACTCCAAAACATGATGGTGACTCTATGCCAAACTGTGCAAGAACAACAAAATCAATATCAGAATCAAAACCAAAATTTTCAATAAAATTTGGCAAGGATAGAGTCCCAGATTGCTGTTGTATGTCATAGGAGGGAATCCGGTCAGCTGCCAAGTCAAGCTATAGCAAACCCAAGGAACAACCCTCTCGGATTTTATCAGAACTAGCAATACCATCAAGCCCAGGGGTACAGACCAACTGTTCGCCAAAATGCGCCTCCACCATCAAACACACAACAAGCTTTTGTTCAGAACATTCCAGCACCATAAAACTAGAATCAACCTATACAACAGAACACTCCTCCTGCCCAAGCTAGGGGCCCTCAAGTAGAAAAATGCTAAAACTGTGTCTACTTTAAGAAGTGGAAAAATCAGAATAAATCCTCACCCACACATGTCAACATTGCATGAGGATAAAGAAAATGAAGTTGAAATTGAAATTGAAGAAGAGAATGAAGAAAATGTTGAGAAAGAAAAATCCAAGGGAAAAGAGAAAATGACTGAAGAACCTCTAGACAAAATCAAAATGAATGAAGACCCAAGCTGTTACATTCCAAGAGTCCATTTTCCTAAAGCTTTAAAGACAAAATCCAAAAACAAACCAACTGGTAATGAAGAACTCTTGGAACTCTTTAAGCAAGTTCACATCAACATTCCTATCCTTGATGCCATTAAACATGTGCCTGCTTATACCAAATTCTTAAAAGAAATGTGTATTCCAAAACGTGAAGTGAGAAATAAAACTGAAACAATCATTCTTCCAGAAACTGTGAGTACCATTGTCTTAAACCAACTCCCTAAAAAGCTCAAAGATCCAGGCACTCCACTAATTCCTTGCACCATCGGTGGAGTCACTTTTGAAAGTGGCCTTTTAGATTTGGGAGCCAATGTCAATCTCCTACCTTCTACTATTTTTGAGAAATTCAAATTAGGAGAATTGAAACCCACTTCTGTTGTCCTTCAACTAGCCGATCATTCTATCACCAATCCTAAAGGCTTAGTTGAGGATGTTATTGTGAAAATCAATGATTGTTACTTCCCTGCCGATTTCATCATTCTGGACATGAACACTCCTCAAGATTTAACTCAGTCTACTATTATCTTTGGTAGACCTTTTTTGGCCACAGCTAGAGCTAACATTGATTGTGCCACCGAGATGATGGATATATCATTTGGGGATAGGCGGGTTAGTATCAATATTTTTAGGGCATCTCAGCACCATGATCAAGGAGAGAGTTGTCTAGTGGTAGACTCTTTGGAAGAATCTTGCGTGGAAGAAATAGTAGACCAACCCTGTGCTCTAGGGTTTGAGGGAGAGGAAGGACAATTTAATTCCTTATTTCAGAATAATGATCCATCATTTCATTTAGAGTGTCCTCCTAAGGTTGAGCTAAAACCACTCCCTGCTAGTTTAAAGTACATCTTTCTAGGAGAGAATGAAACTTGGCCTATCATAATTGCTAGTGATCTTGAGGAAGGGCAGGAGAAGAAGTTGATTGAAGTCTTGAAAAGTCATAGGAAAGCTATAGGTTGGACAATAGATGATTTGAGAGGGATAAGTCCTTCAGTGTGCACACATCGCATATACTTAGAAGAAAATGCTAAAAGTTCAATAGAAATGCAAAGAAGGCTTAATCCCAACATGAAAGAAGTTGTTAAGAAAGAAATTGTCAAATGGCTTGATGCTGGATTCATTTATCCCATCTCTGATAACCAGTGGGTTAGTCCAACTCAAGTTGTGCCTAAAAAGTCAGGATTAACTGTAATTCAAACTTAAAAGGGTGAGCTCATTCCCACTCGGCTGGCTACAAGATGGAGTGTGTGCATTGATTATCGCAAATTGAATGCGATGACCAAGAAAGACCATTTCCCATTGCCTTTCATTGACCAAATCTTAGAGAAACTTGCCAGAAAAAAATTATTTTGCCTCCTTGATAGATATTCAGGGGATAACCAAGTGGCTATTCACCCTGAGGATCAAGAAAAGACCACTTTCACATGTCCATTTGGAACTTTTGCCTTTAGACGCATGCCCTTCGGGTTGTGTAATGCCCCTGCAACTTTTCAACGTTGCATGCTGTCTATCTTCTCAGACATGGTTGGGATTACTTAGAAGTCTTCATGGATGATTTTTCTATGTTTGGAAGTGACTTTGATTCATGCCTCGATCATTGACTGAAGTGCTCAAAAGATGCATTAATGCCAATCTTGTCTTAAGTTGGGAAAAGAGCCACTTCATGGTGAAGGAGGGGATTGTCTTAGGGCATATTGTCTCAGAGAGAGGGATAGAGGTAGATAAAGCCAAGATAAATCTCATTTCTGAACTGCCTCCTCCCAACTCTGTTAAACAAATTTGATCCTTCCTTGGTCATGCTGGATTTTATAGGAGGCTTATCAAAGACTTTTCCAAAATTGCAAGGCCATTGACTTCTTTGTTAAAAGACACTGCTTTCATTTTTGATGAAGCTTGTAATAAAGCATTTGAGGACTTAAAATTCACTTTGACTAGAGCTCCAATTCTACAATCTCCAGACTGGTCATTACCATTTGGGATAATGTGTGATGCTTCAGACTTTGCAATAGGTGCTATTTTGGGTCAGAAAACTGATAAAGGATCTGTAGTGATTTATTATGCAAGCAGAACATTGAATGACACCCAGATTCGATACACAACCACTGAGAAAGAGCTCCTAGCTGTTGTTTTTTCCGTAGAGAAGTTCAGATCCTACCTTTTAGGAGCCAAAATCATTGTTTTCACTGACCATGCTGCCTTAAGGCATTTGCTTTCCAAAAAGGATGCCAAGCCTAGGTTGATCAGATGGATTCTCTTGTTACAGGAGTTTGATCTAGAAATTCATGATAAGAAAGGGTCCAAGAATGTGGTAGCTGATCATCTGTCTAGAATAGTTGCCCCGGACTCTATGCCTATTAGAGATGCTTTCCCGGATGAGCACATTTTAGCTTCTCCAATATTTCATCTCCATGTTATGCACATATTGTGAATTACAAAGTCATTGGATGAGTACCTGGAGATTGGACCAAAAATGAAGAGAGTGATTTTTGCTAGGGACAAGTATTTTATTTGGGAGGACCCGAAGCTATTTTTCATAGGACCAGACCAAGTGATAAGAAGATGTGTCCCTGAGAGTGAGCATCAAAGTGTCCTCAAGTTTTGCCATTCTCTTGCTTGTGGAGGGCATTTTTCAGGAAAGAAGACCACTGCTAAGGTCTTAGACTCCAGTTTCTATTGGCCCACGTTGTTTAAGGATGCCCACCAATTTTGTAAGGCTTGTCCTAGATGTCAAACCATGGGAAACATTTCTAAGAAGGATATGATGCCTCTTAACCCCATTTTGGTTGTAGAAATTTTTGATGTATGAGGAATAGACATTATGGGACCTTTTCCACCGTCCTTTAGATACATGCACATTTTAGTTGCTGTTGATTATGTGTCCAAATAGATAGAGGCCATTGCCACAAAGACCAATGATCATAAGGTGGTCATCAAATTTGTTTAGAAAAACATCTTTTCTAGATTTGGGTGGCCGAAGGCAATCATTAGTGATGGAGGACCACATTTCATTAACACTCAGTTTAGGACCCTCCTAAGGAAGTATGGGATCACCCATAAGCTGGCAACACCTTACCATCCGCAAACCAGTGGCCAGGTAGAAGTATCAAATAGGGAGATTAAAAACATTCTTCAGAAGTCGTTCAGGTATGATAGGAAAGACTGGTCAGAAAGGTTAGATGATGCATTGTGGGCCTACCGAACTGCTTTCAAAACTCCCATTGGAATGTCCCCTTACTGACTTGTTTTTGGAAAATCTTGTCATCTGCCGGTAGAACTTGAGCATAGAGCCTATTGGGCTATTAAACAGGTAAATCTTGATTTAGCCCAAGGTGGTCAACAAAGGACTCTGCAGTTGAATGAGCTAGAAGAGCTCCGAAATGAAGCCTATGAAAGTTCCAAGATTTATAAAGCCAAAGCCAAAGCATTCCATGATAAACACATTCATAGAAAGACTTTTCAAGTGCATGATAAGGTTTGGTTATTTAATTCTAGGCTTCGTCTGTTTTCGGGAAAATTGAAGTCCCGATGGGATGGTCCTTACACCGTTGTCAAAGCTTGTGACAATGGTGCTATCATTATTCTTGACCCTAAAACTGGACAATCATTCACTGTTAATGGGCAGAGATTAAAACACTTCTTTGAAAGCCCATCTTCCTTGAAAATCAAGTTTACCAAGCTAGCTGAGCCAAATAGAACTTAATTGCGTCTGGTTGAAGACGATAAACTTAGCGCTCTTGGGAGGCAACCCATGTGTACAGATTTTCTTTATCAGGTAATTCTCTGTCTTACTTTCTTTTCCTGTAAATAAATTGGGAAGAGTAGAATAAGCATGCATTCATAGTCCTCACCCTAACCAGTGCTTCATTTTCTTTTCCTATTGAGCTTATAGATGTGCAAATAAAAAGAAAATTTCACAATGTTTTATCTTTGAATAAAAAATGCTTGGCATTGCGAAACATAGACTATGTGTCTGATCTTTAACCATTAAAATTTTGAAGTTGCCACATCCCTTTGCAGACATCCATATTAGGTAGCCTCTAGTAAAGGATTACATGTACTTCCTGTCTACCTTATGTAAGGATTTATGGCAAGAAGTTTTTATACACACACTACACAGCCACTTAGACTAGCTGAACCCGAATGTAGAAAATTTGTTAAAGCTAGTAGGAGAGAGGTGATTGGTTTTCTCCCTTCCCCTTAAGTGAATTGCGAAGGAAGTGAAGACATGTGATCAAGGAACCTGACTGTCCATCCTTCCTTTAAGAGGAAAAGAAAAGAAAAGAAAGAGCAAAAGAAAAAAAAATCCATAAAAAATGCCTCGGATCTGAGTAAAGTTGGACTCGCTACTCTTGAAAAGTGATGGGTTGTGCAGCATTATGGATGAAAAAGAAAGAAAAAAATCTGAGTGCACAAAGTGCAAATAAAGAGGCAAAGTCCTCAACTCAGAGAAATAATTCTCAAGGAAGTTGGGCAGAATGGAACTGAGAGAAACAACCCAATCTGACTGAGCAAGGATCTTATTCCACAATTCTTTTCTTCTCCCTCGAATTAATCTAATCTCAAATACTAGCTAAGATAGAGGAACTCCATGAGGGCTGATGTGAATTCTTAAGTGAGTTATCATTTGTGCACTAATTTCTTGCCATAAGCCCTTACAATTAGGAAAGACATATCTCTACATTAATCTTTTACATGATAGCTGTTTAGCATGAGACATTACATCTTCTAGTCCTACATTTGGAGTAATTTTTATTGCTAAGGGACTAGCAATGTTCAAATAGGGGGGAGTGATAACTGTAAAATTTTTCATGTTAAATTTCATACATATAATTGATTTTAGACATCCTTTGTCCATAAATAATGTGCATTTTGATTATAATTTTTATTTCATCCATGAATAGGTTTTTGAGCATATTAGTTGATAATGGGTTAGAATACACATGCTAGATTTTCATTCAATAAATCACTATTTCTTTTCAGATTGACTAATCATGTTCATTTTCTTTTTACAAGTACACTTTGGAAATGAAGACTTTTTGTAAATAAATTCTGTACATAAATAATTTTTAGGCATTGTAACTTTTAGTTTTAAATAAAGAGCAATGTGTAAATAAATAAAATTATTTGATCATCCTTTTAATCACATAATGCCACGACCCCCATTCCCATCTCACCACCTTTTTAATAAACCCGATATTACTTTCACCACCCTTTTCCATTATGTTTTGCCTCATCCATAGGAGGGGAGCAGCTTCGTGAAGCAGCTAGAGACGATGCAGAAAAGCTGTGCCGTGGCTGAAGCTGGTGCGCGGATGGAGCATCTCCTGTGCGAAGCAGCTGTGGCGGAGCGGCTGGGGTGCTGTGCATCTGGCGCTATAGACCGGGCGTGTGAAGGAGGTGGGCATGCGAGGCTGGGGCGGCCACCGCCCAGATGTGCAGAGCTGGCGGAGGAGCTGGTGCCCGGATCTGGGGCATCCGAGGCTGGAGGCGGGAAGAGGAACTTGCTGAAGCTGCTCGGGCGTGTGCAGCTGGCAGCGCGTGAGAGCTCAGGCGAGCTGGGGCGTGTGAAGCATCCGGCGGAGCTCGTGTGTGAGGGGTTCTTGAGCCTATTTAAGGACCGCAAGATCCTCATAAGTAGGGGATTCGACTGCAATTTGTTTTTGGGGGATTTCATCCTTTCTTCTGTGAGGGTTGTGAGGCTGGGCAGCGGAGATCGATCTAGAGAGTTTTTCTTCCTCTCTTCTGTGAGGAAATCAACTGTTTTCTTCGTTTCTTCTTTAGGGGCTAGGAGAGATGGTTTGGCATTTTGGTTTTGTTCAGCATTTTAGATTGTTCTGTTCTTAGGAGGGGGTTCTGCACTTCTGAGGGGGTTCGGCTCTTCCGGGGTTCAGCATCTGTTTTGTTTAGCAATTGTTTTTGGGGATTTCGGCTGCTGTGAGGGATTCCAAGGGCTGCTGGGTTCCATTTTTCCCTTTCTTGTATGTATTGCAAGTTGCTGTGAAGGAATCAAGTGCTCTTCTTTATTTCTTCTGTGTTTATAGGAGATTGATCCAGTGAAGTTCTCCATTTCTTCTGTGTTCCAGAGGGTGACTGCAATTTTTTTCTTTCTTCTTGCTGCGTTCATCTTGGGGATCCAGGGGCATTTTTACTCCATTTCTTCTGTGTTCCGGAGATCGACGATTTCTTTTTCTTTTCTTATGTGGAGATTGCTACGAGATTGAGGGCTGTTGGAAGGGGGTTTCAGCATCTGAAGGGTTCGAGTGCTGCTTCTTCTTCTTCTTTTTGTGTGTTTGATTGCTGAGAGAGTGGAGGCGTGTGTAGCAGAGACGGCACAGAACAACCAAGAACACTTCATTTCTTGGCTTGTTCTGGAACTGTCTGGTGTCTGGGAGGTCGACGGCGTCTAGAAGGCTTCCAGAGAGATTCCTGACATCTACACATTCCAGATCCAGAATTGAGTTTGCGAGGTTCATGTTTCTGTTATAGCAAAGGATGGGGCTGATAATGTGAAGATTTCTGAATCTTTCTGATTTTGTTTTTGAGTCATTAACTATGTTCTTATTCATGTTCTTCATTAATAGCATGAGGATCCCGATTTAGCACAATAAACCATGTTTCTTATTTTCTGCTCAATCCTTGAGTTGTGAGGATAGTGGGTTGGTGTTTGTAGAGAACTAATATTGCTGAATGTTCATCCCCTGAGCTGTAGGGGTACAGTGGTTTGATAATCTTCTTTTGAGATTCTTGTTCTTTCATCTTTTTATCTTTTTGAGTTCAGATCATTTCAGAATTACAGGTGCATTGTATGTTTCTAGTTCAGATTTTTCTCTGTCTGTTTGATCCCTCAATTGTGAGGGCATAGTGATACCAATTTTCTTTTAATTTAAATTCAGCTTGTTCTTTCATTATGTTTGATCTGTCGAGTCGTAAGGGATTTGATTGGTGATGTTTACAGAATTAATTCTAACACAGTGTTATAGTGTTTGTTAGAATAGTTTCAAAAAGCAATTTCTTAAGTCAAACATTATTCAGTCTCCCTATGGAAATGACTTGTTCTCACCATTTTGCTAGTTCATCTTTGCTATTTTAAATTTGTGAGACAGATTAGAGAAGGTGAGCATTTTGACGTGTGCAATGAACTCTAGACAAAAAAAGTGCACAGTCAACAATGCTGCTTTCAGTGACAGCATATGCCATCAAGATTTGACAATTTTTCCCACCCAAGATTTTCACTATTTTTATATTCAGATTTAAAGTCAGCTTTTGAAAGCGACGTATAGGGACGTCATGATTCAAAGTCATAACGACATATCGGCCTGTCGCATTATGAAGGCGACAGACCTAACCGTCGCATTTATGGTGTAACAATTGATTCCTGTTGTAAAAGGCGACGATCTGTCCTGTCGCAATTTGAACGCGACAGGTATGTCCGTTGCGATTTAGCCACTTTGCACAGAGTCATGTTTTGACTGTGTATGGTCCTTTGATGTGCGACGACTGAACCCGTCGTGATTTAAAGGCCAACCAGAGACTATTTTATTGAGTTGTATAGTCAACCATATGCATGCCCTAATGTTATGTCATGTCATGTAGCTATTCAATGGCCTAAAAATGATCAACCAAGATGAAAGGTATAAGAATATGAACTTCTATTCTAAGTGTTCTTAATGATTGGTTGATTTCATCTACCATGTGATTGATATGTGCTATGTCCATACTCCGTCTTGTTCATAACTGAAAAGTGTTATATGCTAAAAGTGCAGCAACCATGCGATAGATTGAATTGCATACTTGTCATGCTTGATTGTTACAAGCTTTCCGTCTCGTTTTAAACCGATGGATTGTGGATTGAGTCACGTTCTACACGACACATTGCACATATAGGCATCCCTCTCTTGGGGATTTGGAAACTCTCGGCCGATCATTCCGTATCGGTAGACTAGTGATCTTTTCTCCAAGATCTCCGTAATTCTCCGTACTCCATGGATTCCCTCATGGACACCGAGTTGGTTGTACGACTGAAGTTCCCAGAAGATAGAGTGCACTTCTATTCTTGTCTACTTCTCGTGAGAGTGATTTGATAACATTGAAACCTAGCCATTAAATGTAAAGATTGAACTAATGAGATTAAGCAGTATACTGCCGAAATTAATCTGGTTCACGTCCCCTTGCCTTGATTCTTTATAATCATTGACATGATCTGTAGTACACAACTGTCTATTGCTTGGAAATCATATTGGCCATAAATGAATGAATGGAATCACCAGAAAATATTGGAACTTCGGTTTATAACTATGCTTGTGCAAATAGGCCCAGTCAGGTCCTGGGAGGTGCACTCGAAATACTTATAAATTGTGAGAGTATATGATCCATTGAGGTGTTTGGCAATCACCTAATTGAATGCAAGATTCATCTGGGTAATTTCCACACTATTATTGAATGATTTGAATGATTGATTGACTGATTGAACTATTATATGTGAAATGGCCAAATCTATTGTACATGTCATCGTTATTGAATCCAATATGTCAGTGTCCATTAGAATTATATGGAATTCAACTTGAGATATCCATTGTACATGTTATTGAGTATTGAATCTCTTCTACATGATAAATGATCATACTGTCATCTGTCCCACTGCTAATCGTTCCTTCTCTCACATGGGAATTGTCATGGATGTTGAGTTATGGTTATTTAAATAACCATAACCACTGACTTGATCATTTATTTGATCTGTTTTTGATGATGACACAATTATGGTTAATCATGTTAAGCATTTCTGAATGATGACACAATTGCTTTTGATGATGACTAAACAATTATCATGTCAACTACCATGTTTTGTTCTTACAACACAATGCTTTGATGATGACACAATTAGGGTTGTGAGATTTTTGGACTATGTTGTGTTAGATGTGCTTCATGGTTAATATTGTAAATTTGTCACAACATATCTTTTGATAATGACACAATGACACAATGATAAAATGACATGACACAATGATAAAATGACTTAGACAATGGCTACATGATATCTAATTTGAAGCTTCTTTCTTGTAGGAAATTACATGGAGAAGGATGTGCACAACATGAAGAAACCTTAAGCAAAAAAGGTTCTGGATTGAAGAAATCAAACATTAGCTGTCGACAGCACTACTGCTGTAGCGCCCCAGAAATTTAAATGATTGAAAATTAAAGAAAATAGTAAATAAATAAAAATGTTGAATATAAATAAAATAAAAGTCATAATTAAAATTCCCACATGTGGAATTAACCATTTAAAATATATTGGGTTAAGACAACTCTAAATGGGCCAAAGATCAAAACCTAATAGCAATAAACCCCAAAATTCGTAACCATAAATATGTAGAAAATAGGAAAGGGTAAATTAGGGTTAAATCATGGGTGATTAGCCATGGATGGAAATCAAAATCATGCCTAGCCATGATGGGAAGTTCCTAATGGCAAACAGAGGAGGAGGAGAACGGCCAAGAACCAAAGCTTCTTCCCCAACTATTCTTTGTTGTGACCTTTGCAAACAACCTTCTTAGATCTACTCAAAGGTAGGTTGTCTCGGGAAAAATCTAAGAAAACCACATACCAATGTGTAGTTCATAAAGTCTACTTTCATGTGCATGCATTTTCCCTAATTTTTATTGATCATACATCAAGTATTAAGTGCTTTATCAAAGTCGTGCATGTCTGGAGCTTTTCATGTTCAAGTCATTTCTCACGCTATTTGAGGCCAAATCATGTGAAACCAAAGCTGTAGTTCTCTCCTACTCCCTGTTACCAACAAGTTTCATGTTCACAATTTTGTCCCAAGAGCCCTAGATCAGGAGATATAAGCGTTGCATGCATCGTTGTGTAGTTTTCTGTGTTTTCGGGCAAGAACATAAAACGCGACGACAACAGACGTCGCGTTCCTTTTTTCATGAACGCGACGTACTAGATCATCACATTCATCTAAAACGCAACCATGCATTACGTCGCGATTTAGACTCCGACTTGACCGTTCTGACGCCTCAAACTGTGCGCTGCATGGTTTTCTATGTCATGCATGAACGCCACGTAGACCCACGTCGCGATTTTATTATTTTTCTCGCTCATACATTTTGAAAATTTTTATATTCGGAGTTTGAAGTCCACTCTTGAACGTGATGTAGACGTCATGATTCAATGGTCATCGTGCCATGTCGGCCTGTCGTGACATGAAGGCGACGACCATAACTGTCGTGTCTTGATTCCATAATCGATATGGCAATCAATTCCCACTGTAAAAGGCGACGCTTTGACCTGTGGCGATTTGATCGCGACAGGTAGGTCCGTCGCGATTTAGTAACTTGTTACAGAACCATGTTTTGACTGTATACGGCCCTTGATGAGCGACAACTGTGTCCATCGTGATTTAAAGACCAACCCAAGACTGTTTTAAGGAGCTGTTCAGTCTACCATATGTATGTCCTTATGTCATATCATGCCATATAGTTATGCAATGGCCTAAAAGTGATCAACCTACATGAAAATCATAGAATATGAATATTTATTCTAAGTGTTAATGAAAGTTTGATGTTGTCTACCATGTGATCATGTCATTGATATATGCTATGTCCATATTTTGACTTGTCCATAATTGAGATGTGATACATGTTAAAAGTACATCAACCATGTGATAGATTGAATTGTATACATGACATGCATGTTTATTATAAGCTTTCTGTCTTGTTTTAAACCGATGGATTGTGGATTGAGACACGTTCTACATGACACATTGAACATATAGGCATCCCTCTCTTGGAGATTTGGAAACTCTCGGCCGGTCATTCTGTATCGGCAGACTAGTGACCTTTTCTCTAAGACCTCCGTAAATCTCCGTACTCCGTGGATTCTCTCATGGAGACCGAGTTGGTTGTACCAATGAAGTACCCGGAAGATAGATTGCACTTGTCACGCCCCGACGTGGAATATCAGAATGCGAGGCAGTTGCAAGTAAAGGGTATAGAGAGAGTACTAGACATCAAGCCAATGCACAGTGAATAATACTAAAGCGAATTCATTTCATTAATAACTTTCCCATGTCTAGTTACAACCACTAATATCTGAGCCAATCTATAGGGCCCAATTACATTGAAATTAAGCAAAAGACTAAACTTCAAACCTAACTATTACAATGCTAAACATAGCAATAGGACACTAGGGTACTCGTGACATCACTCTAGGTCATTCCCGTCCTCATGAGTGTATGGTTCATCCTCGGTTTCACCTGAGAGCACATCGACAAAGAACGCAGGGTGAGCGAACATTGCCCAGTAGGACTTAAATCTCAGGCTCAAGCAGGCTTTATGTAATTAATGCATTAAAGGCATAGTAACTAATGATAGAACAGGAGAGAGAGAGTCAAGTAAAAAATATAGCAGGACAATACGTGAACGAAATAGCAAGACTTTCCAAATATAGACTTTTCAAAAATAACACAAGTGTCGGGAACAACACAATAATAGCAAGATAGCACAAAGTCAAGTATAGCAAGATGGCCATAGTACAAATAGCACAATGAGTATAGCATAGCACAACGAGTATAGCATAGCGCTTTTGATTGTCATTTAGATAGTCAAGATAGATAGCACTTGAGTGTAATGACAAACACTCTGATCATTTAACTCCCATAGGCACTAGCACTTTCGGGCGCACATCCCAGGACCAGATCGGGCCCTTTATATATTGCCAGGCATTGGTTATATTGTTTATCTTTAGACAATCAGTCAATGGCCAATATAGAGTACCAAGAAGTAGATGAGAGCACTAGATGAATAGACGAGATAGTAGAGTGAACGTGAATAGATGAGCGAGTAGAGTATAGATGAGTGTTAGTGGACCTTGCAAATGAAACGTCGAGTAACGAGCGATAGTAACAGTTGCACAACACGCGCACATGGTGTTGGCAGTCAGGCGGAACTCACGACCTTACCACTGGCCATGTTAAGCACAGGTTCAGAGGTCCGGCGTGATTCAAGACGAGAGTGAATTTCTAATAGCCGTTTGGACCATATTGATCCCTAAAGGGTGTAATAGGTGTTAGGGTACAACCGACTCATCGACCATGTGGGAATCCGTGGACAGAGGAGACTTACGGAGGCCTTGAACAAAGACTTACTAGTCCGGCAGAAGGAGTATCCGACGGAGAGTTCGTCCAAGTCAAGAAAGTGTGTATATAGAACAAGTGATCGACGTTCTAGAGGAGTTCTAGAACAGTGGAGCGTCGATATCGGTGTTCCCAAAACATCGCAAGAAACAATAGACAAGTATATTTAAAATATGGTAATTTAATTGTGTTGAAGCAACTTCCTCCAAGTCTTCAGAAAATTAAGTATTTTGATAAAACAAATCTTTAAGTGAATATTTTGCGTCTACCATGATAAATTCTCAGATATATATTTCTTCCAAAAATATAGATATACTACAAAATTTCTAGACATCTTCAATATCCTGAAAGACCAAATTTTTCTAAGTATACAACTTTATACTGTATTCGACTCATGACTTCGACTCATACAGTCGAACGTCTTTATATTGTATTCGACTCATGACTTCGACTCATACAGTCGAACGTCTTTATACTGTATTCAACTCATGACTTCGACTCATACAGTCGAACGTCTTTATACTGTATTTGACTCATAACTTTACACCTCATTCAACTGACGATTTCCTTCTTGAGTCGAATCACTCTATTCTTCTTCAATCGAATCATACTCACTTCCTAAGTCGAATTACCTATTCTATTGAATTCGACTACACTGTCAGCTGTGGTACCTTTGTCAGTTCTAAATTGTCATTCCTGGTTGTAAATTCTTCTCAAGCATAAAATCTATGACATATTTCATGTTGCTTATCATATACATTTAAGATCGTACAAGACTATTATTTTAATATATTTTCTGACAAAAATTCAGTACATTCACATATTTACATTCCTGTAAAAAATATTTCTCTGAAATATACTTCTGGTTTTGATGTCCTTTGCCTCAATCTATTCCTTCTAAAAAGACTCAAAGCATTTATGTAAAAAATCAGGCGCATGGTATCTGACCATCTCACCTACCACTGGCAGACCCATACCTCAACTTTTTGTCTGTCTGCCTTATTTTCCGAAAGGACTAAGAATACTAGGTTCCATACTATTTGTTGTACTCCACTGACTCACCTACCACAAAGGTATGGATATGCTTTTGTCTTTGTCTTGTCCTGCAAACAGGCATTTATTAGAGCGCATGTTTTAAGCATGGGTTGCTCAGCTCAAGTCTCAAAGAGCTTATCTTCTAGCTGTGACAACGGCTCCTGCCTTTAAAGACTTTGGAAAGAGGCAAAAATTCAAGACCTGTGGATATAAGTCCCAAGATCCAAAGGATCCCCAAAACTCTCCTCAAACGGATAGTATGCAACAACCATCTTACTCCAACGGCTATCTTCCTCAACGGCTAGTTTTTGAAGATTATAAAGAGATGGAGAAAAGCTCATGAAGCACAACAATTTTTCAAGTGCGCAAAAAGAAATTCCTTCAAGCCATCTCTCTGAAAAGCTCATCTTGCAAGCTCTCTAAACCTTTCTATTCAGCCTCTATGTGAGAGCACATCTTCAGGAATTTCTGTTCTGAAGATCTGTCTGTTGGGTGGCAATTGTAATTGCTTCTTCTTTTGAAGTCCACCCAAGTAGCTTCAGCTAGGATTTAGACTGCACTTCTCTTCATTCAATCCTGCTGGAAAGTGTGTGTTCTGTGCTCATCTTTGAGGCAAACACACAAGGTTTCTTTCTCTGTTATTTCTGCAGAAGTTTTTCTGCTTTACCCCTCTTGTGAAGGGAAGGCCTTTGGCATAAGGCAGTTGTGTTTACCCCTGTTTAGGGAAGACTTGGTGTGGAGCAAGTGGGTGTTGTAATTACCTCTCAAGGGTGAGAGAAGGCCAAATTTGTTTGGCAGTTTAGTGAAAAACTCAAGTGGTTGGCTTGAGGACTGGATGTAGGACTTCCATGTAGGAAGGGCCGAACCAGGATAAATCTTTTGTGCAATCTTCTGTGTGATTGTTTTCGCCAAGTTTTTCACTTGAATCACACACATCACACCAAGCACTAACATATCTATTTAGTGTTGTGATTTTTCAGAAGAATTTTTGAAAAGCAAGAAAAGTCCTATTCACGCCCCTCTAGGACTGTGTGTTTGCCATTTCGATCCAACAAGTGGTATCAGAGCGAAGGTCTTCTCAGAAGAATCTAAAGATTTGAGAAGAAATGGCATCTGAAGCTCACAACTATGAAGGCCAATCAGTTTCAAGACCACCATTCTTCGATGGTGAAGATTATCAATACTGGAAGATGAGGATGGAATGCTTCATCAGAGGAACAGACTACGACCTTTGGCAGGTAATTGAACAAGGTGATTATGAAATAGTTGGAGCAACTTCCACCTCTGCTGGTTTATCTATTGCTGATAAGAGAAATATGTCCCTAAATTATAAAGCCAAAAATTATCTTTGCTGTGCCTTATCTAAAAGAGAATTCAATAGACTCTCAGCTTGTAAGACAACAAAAGAAATGTGGGACAAATTACAGGTAACCTATGAAGGAACTGATAGGGTTAAACAAACCAGAATAGATATACTAGTATCTCAATATGAACAATTCAAAATGCTTCCAAGTGAAAATATAACACAAATGTACAACAGATTCTCAAACATAATTGTAGGGTTAAGTGCCTTAGGGAAAATCCTAACCAATGAAGAAACTGTTAGAAAAATACTACGATCTCTAACCAATGTATGGACCCCTAAAGTTACAGCCATAGAGGAAGCCCATGATCTCACTGAATTGTCCATTGATAAGTTAATAGGCTCCCTCATGGCACATGAAATAAACATGGAAAGATTTTCTGAAAGCTCTTCAAAGAAGAAAATTTCAAATGCTCTAAAGATTGCAGATTCTTCTTCATCTGAAGACTCCAAAGAAAAATCAGATGACAGTGATGATGAGGCTATGCTCTCAAGGAAATTACAAAGAATATTAGCTAAGAAAAAGAAGTTTGGCTCAAGAAAGTTCTTCAAGAAAGATAAAAGAAAGAGCCAACCTGTTATGAGTGCAACCAGCCGGGGCATTACAAATCTGAGTGTCCCAAACTCAAAAAGAAGGACCAAGCAGAAAAATCTGAAAAGAAGAAGGGAAAAGAAAAGAGATTCAAAAAGTTCAAAAAGAAAGCTATGGCAGCAACATGGGACAACGAAGATGCTACCAGCTCAGACTCCTCCAGCTCAGAATCTGAAGAAGAAGAAAAGGCAAATCTAGCCCTCATGGCAGGACTAGAACAGGTAAATTCTGAAACATCTTTTACTTCCTGCTCAGAATCTGATTCAGATAGTCTAGAGGATGCCTTCAATGAACTTTATGAAAAATATAAGTCGGTTGTAAAACAAACAAAAATAATCAAGCTAAATTTGTTAAATCAAGAAAAGAGCAATACCTTTCTTAAAAATGAGGTTGAGAGGTTAAAGAAAAATTCAACTGAAACCAAAAGAGCTAATGAACTATTATGTGAAGATTTGAAAAATAAGAATAACAAGATATTAGAATTAGAATCAAATCTAAGAGAACTGAAGAACGAAGAAAAATTGCAAGAAGAAAATAGTTATCTAAGAGCCACTTTAGATAAAATAACTACTTGCAAAACTTCATTATTTGTAAATCTGAAAGGTGCAAGAAAAGGAAATATGGAGTAGGATACACACCCCTACAAAATGAAGAACATATTATTTATCCTAAGATATATCCAACTCCTAAATTTGTAAAAGAGGATGATATAAAAAGTACCAAAAGGGTAAATCAACATGCTTATGCACAAAAACAAAAATACAATAGAAATATACACAAGAAGAATTCTTTCGATTTATGCTGTACACATTGCAACCAACTAGGTCACACAGTTAGCACGTGCACTACTAGAAACTTAAGATGGATTCCTAAAACTAACCATCAAGGACCCAATAAAATTTGGGTACCAAAAGTTAAAACTTAGCTTTATTTGCAGGGTCAGCTGAGGGCATCCAAATGGTATTTGGATATTGGATGTTCAAGGCATATGACAGGTGACAAGAAGCTATTTACAAGTTTTAGAGAAGAATCTGGTCAAGTTACCTATGGTGACAATGGAAAAGGAAAGGTGCTAGGGTGTGGAACTATTGGTACTAAAGGAAGAGATTTAATTGAGGATGTCATGTATGTAGAAGGTCTCAAGCACAACCTAATCAGTATCAGTCAGTTATGTGATAAGGGTCATTTAGTAAGTTTTCAGAATGATAAGTGTGTAATTCTGAAGGACAGCAAAAAGGTGTTTGAAGCACAAAGAGTAAAGAACCTGTACACTTTGCAACTAGCAGAATTAAAAGAAATAAATCTTTGTTTGGCTACTACCAAAAGCGAAGAAGCTGATTTGTGGCACAGAAGACTTGGTCATGCAAGCACTTCAGTAATCAAGAAATTATTAAAGCATGATCTGGTTGAGGGTCTTCCCAAGATGAAAATTAAAAAATCTGGAATATGCTCAGCATGTGCAAAAGGAAAACAGACCAAGACCTCATTTCAGTCCAAGACAATTGTTACAACTTCCAAACCTCTGGAATTGATTCACATGGACCTATTTGGACCTATGAGGACAGTCAGCCTTGGAGGAAAAATCTATGGCTATGTATTAGTTGATGATTACTCAAGATATACTTGGGTGTCTTTTCTAGAAGCCAAATCTGAAGCTTTTCAAGCCTTTCTGAAATTCAGCAAAATTGTTCAGAAGAATCAAAATTTCAGATTACCAGTATTAGATCTGATCATGGAGGAGAATTCAAAAATGAAGAGTTTCTGGAATTTTGTGAAGAAAATGGTATTGAACACAATTTCTCAGCTCCCAGAACACCTCAACAAAATGGTGTAGCAGAAAGGAAGAACAGAACATTGCTGGATATGGCCAGAACTATGCTAAATGAGTATAATTTACCAAAGTACTTCTGGGCAGAAGCAGTAAATACAGCTTGCTACATTATCAACAGATGTATGATCAGACCCATCCTGAAGAAGACTCCTTATGAATTATACAAGGATAAGAAGCCCAACATCAGTCATCTTCGACCTTTTGGCTGTAAGTGTTTTATCTTAAACAATGGTAAAGATAACTTAGGAAAATTAGATGCTAAAAGTGATGAAGGTTTTCTGCTAGGATATGTCTCCAAACCTAGAGGATATAGAGTGTTCAATAGAAAGACATTAACGATAGAACAAACTGTACATGTTTTGTTTGATGAAACTAACCCCTCTATCAAAAGGATAGAAGAAGAGGAAGATGGTGTTGATAATCTTTGCAGGGATCTTGAAAAGACTTCTCTTGAAGAAGAACAAAACAAAGATGAAGAATCAGAAGATCCTCCACTAGAAGATCTTCAACAACAAGAAGAATCACAAGAAGGACTACCTAAAGAATTGAGGTACCACCGGGATCATCCTAAAGAAAACATAATTGGTGATCCTCAATCTAGGATAAGAACAAGAGGTATGCAAATTCCAAGTGATTTCTCTGCTTTAGTTTCACAAATTGAGCCTAAGACAATCAATGATGCACTGGGTGATGAATCTTGGATCCTTGCTATGCAAGAGGAACTAAATCAGTTCCAACGCAGTAAAGTTTGGACACTTGTGCCTAGACCTTCTGACCATCCTGTTATTGGAACCAGATGGGTTTTTAGAAACAAAATGGATGAATCAGGAGTAATCACCAGAACAAGGCCAGACTTGTGGCTCAAGGATACTCCCAAGAGGAAGGCATAGACTTTGATGAAACCTATGCTCCAGTTGCTAGATTAGAGGCAATCAGAATTCTATTAGCATATGCTTGCTCTCTTGATATTAACTTATTTCAGATGGATGTTAAAAGTGCTTTTCTGAATGGTTTTATAAAAGAAGAAGTGTATGTTGAGCAACCTCCCGGATTTGAAGATACTAAAAATCCTAATCATGTTTTTCGTTTAAAGAAGGCACTGTATGGCTTGAAACAAGCTCCAAGGGCTTGGTATGAAAGACTAAGTGCTTATCTTATATCACATGATTTTGTAAGAGGAAAAGTAGATAGTACTCTGTTTATCAAAAAATTTCAGATGAAATCCTAATTGTACAAATTTATGTTGATGACATTATCTTTGGTTCTACTAATGAATCACTCTGCAAATTCTTTGAAGAATTGATGCAAAGTGAATTTGAAATGAGCATGATGGGTGAACTAAATTATTTCCTTGGATTGCAAATCAAGCAAACCAAAGAAGGGACTCACATATGTCAAACCAAATACATCTCAGATCTACTGATCAAGTATGGATTTGACAAATGTAAGCCTTTAGGTACACCTATGAGCTCAGGCATTAAGCTAGATAGTGATCCCCTTGGTAAAAAGGCAGATCAAAAAATCTATAGAGGAATGATAGGATCACTACTCTATCTCACTGCAAGTAGGCCAGACATAATGTTCAGTGTTTGTTTATGTGCAAGATTTCAAGCTGATCCAAAAGAATCACATGTTCTTGCTGTTAAAAGAATTTTTAGATATCTTATTAATACAAGTAAATTAGGCTTATGGTTTCCCAGATGTTCAGAATTCAAGTTAATTGGATATAGTGATGCTGACTATGCTGGATGCAAATTAGATAGAAAAAGCACCAGTGGTACTTGTCAACTCCTTGCAGGATGTTTGATATCTTGGTCTTCCAGAAAACAAAACTCAGTAGCCTTATCCACTACAGAAGCTGAATACATTGCAGCTGGAAGTTGCTGTACTCAACTACTATGGATTAAGCACCAACTGGAAGACTATGGTCATCAACTTCAAGAAATTCCAATGCTGTGTGATAATACAAGTGCAATCAATTTAACCAAAAATCCAATTCAGCACTCAAGGACAAAGCACATTGAGGTTAGACATCACTTCATCAGGGATCATGTAAGTAATGGAAACATCTCTCTTGAATTTGTTTCTACAGAAAATCAATTAGCAGATATTTTTACAAAGCCCCTACCAGAAGATAGATTTACATCTATTAGAAGAGAAATTGGTATGTGCAATCCTGATTAATGTTTTCCTAAATTATCATGCTTGAAGAATATTTTTTTTTGTGTGAAAATGTATCCTGAATTTTTTATTTTTTTATTTTTTAAGTAAAAGATCGACTGATGCATTCGATTCATGAAGAGTCAAGGCATTCGATTCATGTTAAAAATTGTCATTCGACTGATGCAGTCGAATTCTTAAATCGACTCACTTAAGTTCCTGAAACGTCTTAACATTTAAAATTCTTTAATTAACACTCAATCAAGGCATGTCTCTTCGTAACTCAAATCACGACCTTTCATGAAGAGACGGTTGTCATCCGACTCTTATATAAATATCCCCTCGTTTCTTTAAGGAAACACCCATTTGAAATCTCTCCTCGACTACTTGTCTTCTTCTTCGCGCCTTCTTGCTCTCCGGTGAAGAAACTTCAGAAGCCCTCTGCTAGACCTCATCCTTTCGAGAAAAAGGTAGGATCTTTAACTCTTTTCGAGTATATCTCCTCCTCCTCTGAAGGTCTCCTAAGTTTCCCTTTCGTCCGTTTGTCTAGATGGCATCGTCTAGGGCTCAAGACTCCGTCCAACTCACCTCTGACCAACTCCAACGCCTAGCCAAGATTCCCATATGTTCCGGGAAGTCCGTTGAGTTTTCTCATCTGAGTGGCAGTCTAGCATGGGTAGAGGAAACCCTCGCAGAAATGGGATGGACCAAGCTCTGTCAGATTTCAGAACCTTTTGTGGCCAGTACAGTAAGGTCCTTTTATGCTTCCCTGAAGATTTCAACTGGAAACACCATTGTAGGGTATGTTAAAGGAGTCAGAATCACCATTTCTGAGGAATATCTTGTGGAGCTATTGGATTGTCCTAATATCGGACACTGTCTCAGTGAGTTTATTCCCTTAGAGAAACAGAAGTTAGGGATTATTGGGAATCTGGGGACTCTGTGCAAGAGAGGTCTGCAAGTAATGAGCTATCTGCGGAGAAGAGGTTGATTCACAGTATCATTACCAATATCATAACCCCTAGAGTGGGTACCCATTCCTCCATCACAACCAGAGATGGGAATCTACTCTTTTGGGCTATTCAGAGGCACAGAGTCAACCTTCCAGCAGTCATTCTGGAAAGAATGATAGCAGCAAAGGACCTACAAGAGTCTCTCCCGTATGGGTCTTTGCTTACCTTGATCTTTAAGAAATTTTCTGTGGATTTGTCTGAAGAAGTGCCTGTGAGCACCAGAGAGAAGATTGGACTCATTACTCTTAGAAGGAGTCACTACTCCTTAGTTGGAAAGAAGCAGAACTTGTGGTATAAGGACTCTGTTCGGAGTGTGAACATGAAGTGTATCCAGATGAGAAGTTAGTCTCTGTGCTCACCCAAGACATTCCTATCTCAAGTATTCAAATTGAAGCCCCAGCAGATCCAGCAATCTCAGATATGTTTGTTCAGCCTCCTTCACCAACTATCCCTCCACCAGTTCAAAATGAAGAAGTTCAGTTTCCAGCCTCCTTCTCTCTTAATGAGCAAGATGCTCCCTCTGAAACTGTACATGAAGTTTTGAAAGATCTCAGAGGTAAGGGAATTCTGTCTGAAGATGTTCCTGTCCCACCTATGGAACACATGTTTGAAGAGAGAGAGCCTTCATACTCCCCTTCTCAATTTGAGACCCGGCCAAGGTCTCAGGGGGAGAGTAGCAACAGCCTTAGCTCAATTCTGGAGCTTGTTAAATCCCAACAAGAAAATCTATCTATTCTTCATATGCAAGTTGAACTGATCGATGTCAAGTTTGACAGTTTAGCTGATGAGGTGAAGCAGATAAAAGAGCTTATGCTTCAGCTAGTGTGCCAGCAGGGCACTCCCAAGCCAGTAGGGCCTTCTCCCTCACAGCAGCAAGAAGAAGCAGCAGCTACTGCTCAAGAGCCACAGCACCAAGAGTCAACTCAAGAAAAAGATTCTGAAGATCAAGTGCTTGAGCAAGTAGTAGAAAAGGATCAAGAGATCCAGGCTGACCAGCAGCCCATATCCGATGAACCCCAGCAGAAGCAAGAGCAAGCTCCCAAGTCTCCACTAGCAATAGTTGTATATCAACCTCCTGAGGAGCAGCATCAAGAGCAGCAGCAGGAGTCAGTGGCTGATCAGCAGCCAGGTGTAGCAGCAGTTGAGGAAGAGGGATCCCTAGGAAAAAGACCTCTTCAGGCCTCTGAATCTCTCACTTTCAAGAGAAAGGTTAAGAGAAGGCTAGTGAAAGATGGCCATCCTATCCGTCCTTCTCCTTCTTCCAGACCTAACTCACCTGCCTCTCCTGTCATTAACCCTCCAGAAACCACTCCTGCAGCACCCTCATCCTCTGCTCCCTCCACCTCAATTCTTGAGGTCTCCTCTCCAGATATGCCTTCCCCAAGCATCCCAGTAGATCCACACTTCAAAGATATCCAATTTTCTATCTACCCTTTGCAATACCAGCCTAAGCCACTCAAGGAGGTAGCAATAACCCTGTCCACCCAACCTCCTCAGTTTTATTCATCTCTGCCAACTATTCCCAAACCTGGCTCTCAGCAAACCCATTTACAAATCATTGAAATGGTTCCCAGTCTCCAATTACCAGCTTCCCGTGGTCCTAATTTAGGAGACAAAGCAGCTTTACTCCTTCCTCCATTTTGGTATGCCTTTGTCTACCATTCTTCTCAGTTCATGGCTCTATTTAGACAATATCTTCAAATTAGAGCCTTTCTTGAAATCCACAACATGCCAGGTTTCACTTTTGAACACTGGCTTCCATCTCTGATCAACACTTCCTAAGTTTCAATCTCTGAACTTCAGGTGGTTTCTTAGAAGAGCCACTGTCTGACTCCTCAAGAGTTTGTTGATCTTTACCCTGAAGAAGCCATGAGATTTCAAGAAGCCCAATCACGAAACCACCATCTCAAGATCTATACACATATCTCTCTCCAGTTTCATGACCTCTTTGCCACTCTTCTCAGAGAATCTCAGGCCAAATTTACTGCCATGAAATCCTTTAATTTTGAGAGGTTCAAGATCAAGTACAAGTCTAAGCTCAGCTTTCAGATGTTCATCTTTCTTACTTACCCAAATTACAGAAGAACCTTTTGAGCTCCAACTAAGCTTCGCTGAATCCGAACGGTTCACTCATGATCAATGGGAGAAAGCTTATCCAGATCATCATGTTAAGTGTCAGAAAATGAAACTCACTCTGAATGAGTATCACTCCAAGAGCCTCCTCGACCTGAGAAAGCACATAGGCCTTAAATGGGCACACATATATTTGTACTATTATCAGGCCAAGGATGCAGCTCTCTCGTCTGGTCTCCACTGGAACATCACTATGCATGAGTTCCTATCTCTGGCAGTCTCTAAGAAGTTTACTCCCCTTCAAATCAGATATGTAATGGATCCAGAAAAGGCTAACCTCAAGCGCGCCTTTTACAGAAGATGCCACATCAAATCTCTGAAGAAATTACCCTTCACCGGTCCTACCTACAATGTGGATCCTTCAAAGTTTGACCACATTTTCCCATCCAATAAGCTAAAGCTTTGGAATCTTATAGAGCCATTCTTGGCTAAAATTCCCCCAGCTCTTTATCTTCCTAGCTCTGGCAACAACTGAAAACATTGTATTGTTTTTCTTACTTCTGAAAGTTGTATAATGCTTAACTCCAACACTTATCTTTTTTGGTCAAAGCATTTACTATCTTCTCCTGCCTTTTGCATTGCCTACATTAATATCATTTATGTTAATGCCACAAAGGGGGAGAAAAGAGAAGGTAGCTACTCAGTTTCTTTTAAAACTTTGTATCAAACAATTTATATGCTATTCAGGCTATCAGCTACCATTTAAAGATTTTTGTCATTAACAAAAAGGGGGAGAATTGTTGAAGCAACTTCCTCCAAGTCTTCAGAAAATTAAGTATTTTGATAAAACAAATCTTTAAATGAATATTTTGCATCTACCATGATAAATTCTCAGATATATATTTCTTCCAAAAATATAGATATACTACAAAATTTCTAGACAGCTTCAATATCCTGAAAGACCAAATTTTTCTAAGTATACAACTTTATACTGTATTCGACTCATGACTTCGACTCATACAGTCGAACGTCTTTATATTGTATTCGACTCATGACTTCGACTCATACAGTCGAACGTCTTTATACTATATTCAACTCATGACTTCGACTCATACAGTCGAACGTCTTTATACTGTATTCGAATCATAACTTTACACCTCATTCGACTGACGATTTCCTTCTTGAGTCGAATCACTATATTCTTCTTCAATCGAATCATACTTACTTCCTGAGTCGAATTACCTATTCTATTGAATTCGACTACACTGTCAGCTGTGGTACCTTTGTCGGTTCGAAATTGTCATTCCTGGTTGTAAATTCTTCTCAAGCATAAAATCTATGACATATTTCATGTTGCTTATCATATACATTTAAGATCGTACAAGACTATTATTTTAATATATTTTCTGACAAAAATTTAGTACATTCACATATTTACATTCCTGTAAAAAATATTTCTCTGAAATATACTTCTGGTTTTGATGTCCTTTGCCTCAATCTATTCCTTCTAAAAAGACTCAAAGCATTTATGTAAAAATCAGGCGCATGGTATCTGACCATCTCACCTACCACTGGCAGACCCATACCTCAACTTTTTGTCTGTCTGCCTTATTTTCCGAAAGGACTAAGAATACTAGGTTCCATACTATTTGTTGTACTCCACTGACTCACCTACCACAAAGGTATGGATATGCTTTTGTCTTTGTCTTGTCCTTGCAAACAGGCATTTATTAGAGCACATGTTTTAAGCATGGGTTGCTCAGCTCAAGTCTCAAAGAGCTTATCTTCTAGCTGTGACAACGGCTCCTGCCTTTAAAGACTTTGGAAAGAGGCAAAAATTCAAGACCCTGTGGATATAAGTCCCAAGATCCAAAGGATCCCCAAAACTCTCCTCAAACGGATAGTATGCAACAACCATCTTACTCTAACGGCTATCTTCCTCAACGGCTAGTTTTTGAAGATTATAAAGAGATGGAGAAAAGCTCATGAAGCACAACAATTTTCAAGTGCGCAAAAAGAAATTCCTTCAAGCCATCTCTCTGAAAAGCTCATCTGCAAGCTCTCTAAACCTTTATGTTCAGCCTCTGTGTGAGAGCACATCTTCAGGAATTTCTGTTCTGAAGATCTGTCTGTTGGGTGGCAATTGTAATTGCTTCTTCTTTTGAAGTCCACCCAAGTAGCTTCAGCTAGGATTTAGACTGCACTTCTCTTCATTCAATCTTGCTGGAAAGTGTGTGTTCTGTGCTCATCTGTGAGGCAAACACACAAGGTTTATTTCTCTGTTATTTCTGCAGAAGTTTTTCTGCTTTACCCCTCTTGTGAAGGGAAGGCCTTTGGCATAAGGCAGTTGTGTTTACCCCTGTTTAGGGAAGACTTGTTGTGGAGCAAGTGGGTGTTGTAATTACCTCTCAAGGGTGAGAGAAGGCCAAATTTGTTTGGCAGTTTAGTGAAAACTCAAGTGGTTGGCTTGAGGACTGGATGTAGGACTTCCATGTAGGAAGGGCCGAACCAGGATAAATCTTTTGTGCAATCTTTTGTGTGATTGTTTCCGCCAAGTTTTTCACTTGAATCACACACATCACACCAAGCACTAACATATCTATTTAGTGTTGTGATTTTTCAGAAGAATTTTGAAAAGCAAGAAAAGTCCTATTCACCCCCCCTCTAGGACTGTGTGTTTGCCATTTTGATCCAACAAATTGCATAATTTACCAGATGTATTATGAAATAATTTCATGCGAAATTACGCCATAACTGGATGGTTCAAAGTGTGTGAAGTGTCATGAAATTGTAGATAGAAAGGATCATGTGCATGTATTTTAATCATACATAAATGTTTAATTTATAAAAGAGTTATTTTCTGTATGTATGACTGTTAACAAGAGTACAAACACTGTAGATAATCAAGCATTGCTGAGACAGGGGGTTTCTTGCAAAAAACCCAGATCGCGACGTACCTGAAGGGTTATGCGGAAATACACAATACGGTAATCTAGAAGGGGGGGGGGTTGAATAGATTACGGCAATTTAAAACTATTGATGGCTTCTTTTCGATGCTATCGCGATCTTAAAGAAATTTGATTGGAATTCGATTAAGTATGAGACCGCTTGAGTTGATCTAAATGAGAACAGGGAATCAAACGTGCGTATGAACACCGTGCCTACCAATCATCTATCGCAAAACGCAACAAACCACAAACACGATGATTTAAGGTGGTTCGGAGTACACAACTCGTGTATCCTACATCCACCGTCCACACACACACGCAGAAACGACTGCTTATGAGCGAGTTTAACACTACAACTCAACCACACACACGTTGTCTGATGAAGCACGATCAGAACAACCACAAATACGTGAATCAAGCACAAGGGATGCTCGAAACACAACCACACACACACATGATGGAATGGAAATTATGAAATGGAGAAGAATTGGGAATTAGGGAACAAATCCGGTTGGAATTCTTCTCGTGGATCGTCCAAACGCTCTTCAAACTTCGATTGGATGTAGATTGATCGATGTAGAAGGTTGAATTGATGACGATCCGGCTTCAGCTCCGCATAGATGGTGATTCCACGACGATCTGGGCGGAAAGTTGAAGCAGAGCAGCAATTTGGGGCTTTTCCTCTTGGTCCCTTGGAGGCTCTTGGATGGGAGGCTGCTCTCTGCGAATTTGGCTCCAAAAGGATGCTTATATAGTGTTAGGTAAAGGTGGGGGTCGTGGAGGAAGGAAACACCCAAGTGGGGCCGGATTTGGAAACCCAAAATCTGAAGTTTCCGTCGGCTGTCGACAGGTGCACTTGCATCTGTCGACAGGCAGACTCAGGCTGAGAACTGGGTTTCAGGAAATTGAGTTTCTGAGTGTATCTGTCGACAGGCAGTTTGCATCTGTCGACAGATGCACTCAGGAATAGAAAACCTGAGCTCTGTCCTGGGTTGACTGTGTGTATCTGTCGACAGGTACATTTCATCTGTCGACAGATGCACTCAGAGATGCAAACCTGAGCTCTGTCTTGGAATGACTGTGTGAATCTGTCGACAGGTACATTGCATCTGTCGACAGATACACCTCTTTGACAGATATTTGTGCTTTTTGCTCATTTCTTCAATGCCTCTTCAATGCTCCATGTTTCATGCTTGTGCACCTACATGCAAATACATTGTTAGTGATATACATTGTATGATTTAGCAATGTTTAACTCAATCACTTTCATGGTGTTTTTCATGTTAGTTAGCACATCAATTTTGCATTAAATCAATGTTCAAGGATGTTAATGTGATCATCAAAAACATGATATATGAAAAACCCAACAATCTCCCCCTTTTTGATGATGACAAAAACCATCAATTGATGCATATATTGATGTTCTCCCCCTTTTTGACAACATGCAAAAGGTCAAGTCATGCACATTTAGAGACAAATAAACATGAACTGAGTTTTCATTGATTGATCATTGAAATTTCACAGTACATTTGATAATCATTACATGACTCAATAAAAAGAAAGGGAAATAACATGAACAAGCAAAAGATGACAAGACAAGTGAGACTAATTCCCATCTAAGACTCTTAGTGACCTCTAATGACCCTGAGACCCTCTATTCATCGTCATGTCCAGCAGGAGGAGGGTGACGGGATCCATCTCTCTCGGAGTAGAGGTGGTCAAGACGGTCATCTAAAGTGTTGAGGCGAGCGTCCACTTGATCAAATCTTGACGTCATGTGAGCAAATCCTGAGATCATTTCTTGATGGATTTGTGCCAAGTAATCACGAATGGATTGTTGTGGAGGCACAGGTACATCATCAAACTCTTGAGCTTGGTCAGGCATTTGCTCATCCTGAGGGTCTTCATCACTGCCTTCATTTGCTTCATCATCTTCATTGTCTTCTTCACCAGTTGACACTTCAGCTCCTTGTGGTTCCTTTCCCTTGAGAGTCCTTGTGACGACACCGTCTACAATCTTGTAGCCCATGCGGTTGGCGGCAGTGAGGTCAAAGGCACTTCGGGATTTTAGTGAGATGAGCTCACTTGGAGGGATAGGAATGCCAAGGAAAATAAGAAGAGAAGTGATGGGGCAAGCATATGGCATTGATCTTTTGGTGTTAGAGAAACACCGACGGATGAGGCTTATCATGAGTTCAGGAAGATTGATTTCTTGACACTTGAGGAAAAATATGAATAGGGATTTATGGACCTCGGTGACTAACTCTCGACTTCCATCCTTCGGGACGATCAAGGTAGTGAAGATGTGATGGATCATCCGGATCAAAGGAGGAAAGGAGTTGGCGTTGAGACGAGCAATCTCCTTGGTAGTGTCATAGGTTCCAACGTGAGAAGCTCATAGTACTCAGAAGCAGAGGGAGTGTAGTTGAAGAGTTCAACTCCTGAGTTTGGAATTTCGAGGGCTGTGGAGAGAAGATTGGCGGTGAGGCGAAAACGAGTGCCTTTCACCGAAGAGTAGAGATCTCCCTGATCGGAAAGCCCTAGGTTGTTGTAGAACTCGGAGACGGCAGTTGGAGAGTACTGCAAGTGGGAGTACAAGAAGGATGTCCACCCTTGTGTGTCAAAATAGGGTAGGAGTGAGGGGAACATCGGTGCTAAGGACTCGAAGTCCACATACCGGGATTGGACAATCTTCTTGAAGGTGCCGATGGGTCGGATTAGATGGAGACCTTGAGGAACGATGAGTTCCGGCAACCGATCCTCACGATGCTTGCTGCGGCGTTCGGAAGGAGCCCTGGAGCTTTCTCCGGCGTCCGTCGGAGCGCGACGACGGCGAGCGAGAAGCTTCGATTTGGGTGCCATCGCAGGAAGAAGGATGAGAATGGTGTGAAGGGAGAGTGGAGGGATCCCAGACGAGGAGCAGGATCGTCGGAGACGGAGCCCTGAAGGGGGAAAGATAGGGGGTTTGGAGAGGAGGAGGAGGGAACAAGAGAGGAGGGGTGAGAGTGGGTCGTGGGCGGCCTTAGAATGGATTTGGAAGGTTTTAAAAGGAAGGCCCCACAAAAAGGAGGTGAACCGGCGCGAGGGTTTTCTGCAAAAACGGATCTGGGCCGTCGTCTGTCGACAGATGCCAGTCTATCTGTCGACAGATAACTCCTTTTTGGTGAAAACTTGATTTTTGACAAAATTTTTCAAAGGGACAAGTGTTCATTTGTTGTTTTAAGGCAAAATGGGTGTATGTGCAAGACAAAAATTCATATCCATTAAGATGAAGACATGACACAAATCTAAAATGATTTTGAATTAAAACCGATAAGTTCTTTAATTAGATCATGAAGAACACATTTCACAATAGCCAGTGAAAATTAAATAACTCTTTTGATTAAGGCCGTTGAAGAAAAACATGCATCTTAATAGAGATGATAGTCAGATGACAATTGAATTAAATGGCCACAAGAACGTCTTACCGAAGAAACACATTGGACTTGACATAAAAATTTTCGGAGGCTTCACTCTATTTCTGGTATGATTTTAGAATCTTTAAACAACGAAGATGGAAAAGAGTGGCAATGAGGAGCACTTTCACTTTTTCATGTGAAGGTAGACATTTGTGATGCCAATACCCCCAGTTACTCAATGTGAGTGTCCGTCAAGCCATTGTATAGAGATAATGAAACAACCTTTTGACGCGAAGACCGACATTGGTGATGCCCATGTCCCCGGTTACTTAGTGATTTTCATCATTGCTCTACCTCCATCCCACAAATGAAAACAAAGTTGTTGATTGAACCGAAGAAATAGGTAGCTTTTCTCCTTTTTTTTATTATTATTTTTGCTTTTTGTCAAATACATGAGATTTCTTTAGGCAAGTTGTAATGTAGAACATTAAATTCAAGAGCTTTCTGATTTTTTCAAATCATTTTAGATTCATGTTTAACGACAAGGGAGTTATTCAACAGAGATGTTTAAAAATCATTTGGTTTGCTCATTGTGTTCAAAATGATCTAAAAAGACCTCAATCAAGTGTTGCATCAAAGAACATTTAGACTTGGTTCACGACTTTGACATGAAGTGGATATGAAAGGTTATATTGCACACAACCAAACCAATGGTTTACCTTTAAATCAAGTAAGGAACACTTTTCTTGAAAAGTATGAAGAAGGAATTGAAAAATAAGGAAGAATGTGTGTATCTGTCGACAGAAGGAATCTGTCTGTCGACAGATGCACACAGACTGAAGAATTGAAGTTTCTGCCAGAACAAGACTGAGTGTATCTGTCGACAGATGGAATGTGTCTGTCGACAGATATGAACAGAGTGGATTTTTCTGGTTTCAGATTGATTGCACATTGAGTTCAAGGAAGTGAGAATTCAACAAGTAGATATTGGAAGAGTTTCCTCAAGAAAAACTCAACAATCCTTAACTTACTCCCCCATAGTGTGTGCACGTGTTGACACAACATCTAAGCAAGGATTCACACAAGCATTTGATACAAGACAAACATGTTCATGAAAGGAAGGTCATACACAAGCACATGGTCACAGAAAAACATTGTTTCATGGAGTTAACATGATAAAATGTAAGGAAACTAAAAATCCTATGTGAAGTACAGGGCCTTTATATGGAATGGGACTATTGATACTTGGCGGAGAATATTTCTCACGCATGATGATAGTTTCCAAACAAGCCGAACTTGTTCTTCCACAGTTCACCATTTGATATACCACATAGTCATTCACACATAAAGAGCATGTACTCCAATATGGATAGCCAGTTTCATTGCATTTTACACAAACCCAATTCTCTTCTTAAGGATGTGAATCTATCTTCAGACAAGGGTTTGGTGAAAATATCAGCCAATTGTTTTTCTGTGGGAATGAAAATAAGTTCCAAGGTTTTATTGGCAACTTCATCTCTCAAGAAATGATGACGGATTTCTATGTGTTTAGTCCGTGAGTGTTGGACAGGGTTTTTTGAAAGGTTGATAGCACTTGTGTTGTCACATAGGATAGGTGTGCATCCAATTTGAACATTATAGTCAGCTAACTGACTTTTGATCCACAACACTTGAGCTGCACAACTTCCTGCAGCGACATATTCTGCCTCTGCAGTGGAGAGTGCAACCGAGTGTTGTTTCTTGGATGCCCACGAAACCATGCAACCGCCAAGGAATTGGCAATATCCACTAGTGCTTTTTCTATCAATTTTACATCCAGCATAGTCAGCATCAGAATATGAAATCAAATCAAAGCTACTGCCTGCTGGGTACCAAAACCCAAATTGCATGTGCCTGAGAGATATCGGAAAATTCTCTTGACTGCAATTAAATGGCTTTCCTTTGGACTAGATTGATATCTAGCACAAAGGCAAACACTGAATTGAATATCCGGTCTACTTGCAGTAAGATAAAGGAGTGAGCCAATCATACCTCGGAAGTGCTTTGCATCTACCGGTTTACCTTTCTCATCATTTTCCAATTTGATGCTTGTGCTCATTGGGGTGGAGGCCGGTTTAGCTTGCTCAAATTGAAATCGTTTGAGAAGCTCTTTGACATACTTTTCTTGATTTATGAAGAATCCGTCTTTATGTTGTTTCACCTGCAAACCAAGAAAGAATTGAAGCTCCCCCATTAGACTCATCTCAAATTCACTGTGCATGTGTTTAGAAAATTCTTCACACAGTGAAGGGTTAGTAGAACCAAATATTATATCGTCCACATAAACTTGAACAACAATTATGTGATTGCGAACCTTCTTAGTGAAGAGTGTTTGGTCTACTTTACCTCTTGAGTAGTTCTTGCTTACCAGAAAATTGCTTAGTCTATCATACCAAGCTCGAGGTGCCTGTTTCAAACCATAAAGAGCTTTGTGCAATTTATACACATGGTTAGGCATTTCAGAATTTTCAAAACCTGGTGGTTGAGAGACATAGACTTCTTCTTTGATATAGCCATTTAAGAAAGCAGTTTTAACATCCATTTGATAGAGTTTGAACTTATGGGAGCATGCATATGCCAATAAAATTCTGACTGCTTCTAACCTGGCTACAGGAGCAAAGGACTCTTCAAAGTCTACACCAAATTCTTGACTATATCCTTTTGCTACGAGTCTTGCTTTATTTCTGATCACTTTTCCTTCTTCATTAAGTTTATTCCTAAACACCCATCTAGTTCCTATGATAGAGATTTCAGGGGTTTTAGGAACTAAACTCCATACATTATTTCTTTGAAATTGACCAAGTTCCTCATGCATAGCATCAATCCATGAGTTGTCTTTTAAGGCTTCTTCAACATTTTTGGGTTCCACTTGAGAAACAAAAGCAAAAAGATCATGTTCAATTATTTTTCTTACTTGAGACCGTGTGTTTGAACAGAATCATTTAAACTACCTATCACATCATCAAGTGGGTGATCTTTGGAATACCTCACATTTGTGATTGTTGAAGGGCCGGGAGTATCTTGTCCTTGAGGAATTTGATCTTGTGAGTGTCGATCTTCAGGAGGTTCACTTTCTGGTGGATTCTCTTCAAGTGTTTCATCTGGTTTTCTGAATGCTATTTCATCATCTTCATCGTAGTCCCTGTGAAGATATCCACCTTTGGTCTTGGAATCTTCTTCAGATTTGTCTTTTGCTTTGACTTGAAGATCCTTAAGTGATGTTCCTTCATCCTCTTTTTCAGTCCTGTTAATATTCAAACAGTTAGATTTGGCATAAGTCTCATCAAAGATGACATGTGGAGTTTCTTCCACAGTGCGTGTTTTATTGTTAAACACCCTATATGCCCTAGAGTGTTCTGAGTAGCCTAGAAAAACACCTTGATCACTTTTGGCTTCAAATTTATCTAAATCAGATTTATCATTGTTATGAATAAATACCTTTGAGCCAAAAACTCGGAAGTACCCAAGGTTGGGTTTCTTACCTTTCAACAACTGGTAGGGGGTTTTCTTTATCACAGGTCTTACCATGGCTCTGTTTAGAATGTAGCACGAAGTGTTCACTGCTTCTGCCCAAAACCTTTTGGAGAGTTGGCCTTCAACCAGAAGAGTGCGAGCCATTTCCACCAATGTTCTGTTTTTCCTCTCCACTACTCCATTTTGTTCTGGAGTCCTTGGGGAAGAGAACAGATGTTCAATCCCTTGGTGCCTGCAAAAATCAGAAAATGCATTGTTATCAAATTCTCCCCCGTGATCGGTGCGGATTGAGCATATTTTATTCACATTGCCATGCTCAATCTTGTTAAAGAATTCTTGGAAGATTGAAAGTGTTTCACTTTTGTGTGCCAAGAATTTGACCCATGTGAACCTAGAAAAATCATCTACAATGACAAAACCAAAACGTTTGCCATTGAGACTTAGAGTTCTAGTTGGTCCAAAAAGGTCCATGTGCAACAGTTCAAATGGTTTAGATGTGCTTACCGGTGCTTTAGATTTGAAAGACTTCCGGGTCTGTTTTCCCTGTGCACATGCATCACAAAAATTTTCATTGTTGTTAAAAGAAATGTCAGGAAGTCCACTTACCAATTTGAGCTTCATGATCTTGTGCAACACGTTGTAGCTCGCATGGCCAAGCCTACGATGCCACAGGGTCAATTCATCCTGTCTATTTGCAACAAGACACAAGTTGTCATTTTCTGGATCATCTAAGTCAACTAAGTAAATGTTATTCACTCTTTTTCCAGAAAATTTTACACTTCCTGTTTCTTTATCAACAATTTGACATGAATTAGATTCAAACATGACGTTGTGACCTCTATCACACAATTGACTTATGCTAAGCAAGTTGTGATTAAGGCCATCAACCAACAGTACATTTTCAATTGAGTTGGAGGGATACTTACCAACATTACCTGTGCCAATGATTTGGCCTTTGTTGTTACCTCCAAAAATGACTTGTCCTCCGTCTTTCTCCACTAGGAAACAGAATTTACCTTTGTCGCCCGTCATGTGCCTCGAACAGCCGCTATCCAAGTACCATTTGTTTTGATGTTGGGCTGCTAGGCATTCCTGCAAATGTGGATCAGACAAGAGGTTTTGGTACCCAAATTACTTTGGGTCCCAAAATTTCATTCATGCAACAAAGTAGATGTTTAGGAATCCAAACTTGTTTGAATTTTTGTTTCTTTGGATTATTCCAGCATTGTTTTTCATCATGACCAATCTTTTTGCATACATTGCATGAAGAATTTTCTTTTCAATTTTTTGTTGCTTGTTAGACTGTTTATTGTTGAAACTGTTCTGTCTGTCGACAGGCACCATTGCATCTGTCGACAGGTGCTTTTTCTTTTGTTTGTTGGGAACATTTTGTTTAAGTTGCATTGCCTTGGTCTGAGACTGTCTTGAGTTATGCTTTGTGGGAACATGCTTGGTTGTGCTTGGGCTAGGATCAACAAATGAAGTTATCAATGACTCTCCTATTTTCTTTTGTTTGACAGGTTGATATCCTAATCCATGCTTGGTTACATGTATTTTGGCGCCCAAAACCGCATCTAGATTTTGCTTCCCTTTTACAAATTTCATTAAGTCCTCAGATTTTTCTTTCAATTCCTTTTCAGTTTGTTCCAACTTTTTCTTGGTTTCCAATTGTTCTTCTTGAAGGAATTCAATGGAATGGCTTAAACAGTCTTTTTCTTTTTGTATTTCTTGCAATTTCATTTTCAAGCAATCCATTTCTTCATTATGAGTCTTTTCATCAACTTTCATCATTTCTAATTCTTTTGTCAGGAATGCAATTCGTTCATCATTGTTCTTATCATGCACAAGGGAGTTGCATTTCTTTTTTAATGCTCTATTCTCAGATCTATATTCACGAAATTTTTCAAATAAGTAGTGTATGCTTCCTCCCATTCACTTGCAGTGAAATCATCAAATGAGAAATTTACCTCGCTGGAGTCATCACTCCTGGCCATCAAGCATTTCACTTCTTCATCATCGGATGTTTCTTGTGCATCTTCATCTTCATCTTCATCACTCCAGGTGGCCAACATTGCTTTGGCCTTTTTGGAGGTGAATTTTTCTTTCTTCAGCTTCTTCTTGAGTTCCGGGCATTCTCCTCTCATATGCCCCTGTTTCTTGCATTCATAACAAACAATGTCAGATTTTTTGTTGGACTCATATTTCTGTGAAAAATTTTTCTTAGGAAAGGGTTTGGAGTTACCTGTGTCTCTCCTCTTGAACTTGAGAAATTTCTTGAATTGTCTAGTGAGCATTGCCATTTCACCATCATCACTCTCACTAGAGTTTCTTGCTCATCACTATCTTGTTGAATGGATTTCTTGGAACTTGTTGATGTTTTATTGGATGCTTTTAGAGCAATTGACTTCCTAGGATTTTCTTCTAATTCTTTTCTCTTGATGTTGATTTCATATGTCATTAGAGAGCCAATTAGTTCATCCAATTTCATTTTGGAAAGGTCTTTGGAATCCTCAATGACAGTGGCCTTAGTATTCCAAGATGAAGTAAGAGATCGAAGGATCTTTCTTACTAAGTCACTTTCAGAGTATTCCTTCTTAAGACCTTTAAGCCCGTTAACTATTATCATGAATCTTGCAAACATGTCTGATATGGTTTCATCAGTTTTCATCTTGAACATTTCATATTCAGACACTAACATGCTAACTTTAGTTTCCCTTACCTCGGACGTACCTTCGTAAATGAGTTCAAGTTTGTCCCACATCTCCTTTGCTGTTGAGCATGTGGAGACTCTTGAAAATTCCTTTGGATGCACCGCACATTGCATCATGTTTAGTGCGCTCCAGTTGAGAGTTCCTTTGGCTATTTGGTCTTTCGTCCAGGTGTCTTCGTCCTCGGGCAACACATATGGTCCCTTGCTGACTATCTTCCACAGCTCGTAATTTTGAGCTCTCAAAAATACCTGCATACGGTTTTTCCAATAAGGATAGTCAGTGCCATCAAAATAGGGTGGCCTGGTTACTGAATGTCCCTCGGCCATATACCCTTTGCTAGAATCCATAAGATCGAAAATCTCCTGATCGCTAGATCAAATGACGAAAAACAGTAAATCGGAGAAACCCGCTCTGATACCAATTGAAGGGTTATGCGGAAATACACAATACGGTAATCTAGAAGGGGGGGGGGGTTGAATAGATTACGGCAATTTAAAACTATTGATGGCTTCTTTTCGATGCTACGCGATCTTAATGAAATTTGATTGGAATTCGATTAAGTATGAGACCGCTTGAGTTGATCTAAATGAGAACAGGGAATCAAACGTGCGTATGAACACCGTGCCTACCAATCATCTATCGCAAAACGCGAACAAACCACAGAACACGATGATTTAAGGTGGTTCGGAGTACACAACTCGTGTATCCTACATCCACCGTCCACACACACACGCAGAAACGACTGCTTATGAGCGAGTTTAACACTACAACTCAACCACACACACGTTGTCTGATGAAGCACGATCAGAACAACCACAAATACGTGAATCAAGCACAAGGGATGCTCGAAACACAACCACACACACACACGATGGAATGGAAATTATGAAATGGAGAAGAATTGGGAATTAGGGAACAAATCCGGTTGGAATTCTTCTCGTGGATCGTCCAAACGCTCTTCAAACTTCGATTGGATGTAGATTGATCGATGTAGAAGGTTGAATTGATGACGATCCGGCTTCAGCTCCGCATAGATGGTGATTCCACGACGATCTGGGCGGAAAGTTGAAGCAGAGCAGCAATTTGGGGCTTTTCCTCTTGGTCCCTTGGAGGCTCTTGGATGGGAGGCTGCTCTCTGCGAATTTGGCTCCAAAAGGATGCTTATATAGTGTTAGGTAAAGGTGGGGGTCGTGGAGGAAGGAAACACCCAAGTGGGGCCGGATTTGGAAACCCAAAATCTGAAGTTTCCGTCGGCTGTCGACAGGTGCACTTGCATCTGTCGACAGGCGACTCAGGCTGAGAACTGGGTTTCAGGAAATTGAGTTTCTGAGTGTATCTGTCGACAGGCAGTTTGCATCTGTCGACAGATGCACTCAGGAATAGAAAACCTGAGCTCTGTCCTGGGTTGACTGTGTGTATCTGTCGACAGGTACATTTCATCTGTCGACAGATGCACTCAGAGATGCAAACCTGAGCTCTGTCTTGGAATGACTGTGTGAATCTGTCGACAGGTACATTGCATCTGTCGACAGATACACCTCTTTGACAGATATTTGTGCTTTTTGCTCATTTCTTCAATGCCTCTTCAATGCTCCATGTTTCATGCTTGTGCACCTACATGCAAATACATTGTTAGTGATATACATTGTATGATTTAGCAATGTTTAACTCAATCACTTTCATGGTGTTTTTCATGTTAGTTAGCACATCAATTTTGCATTAAATCAATGTTCAAGGATGTTAATGTGATCATCAAAAACATGATATATGAAAACCCAACAGTACGGGTCGCGACGGGATCAACTGAGATCGCGACGGGGTCTTGTACAGCTCGCGGGCCTAGTCAGGTGGGCAGTAGATCGCTCACAGGCCCTGTTATGATCATATAGCGACAAAGGGCACTATCGCGATGGCCCTTGTGAACGCGGCATATCGGGCCGTTGCGTTCACAGGGTCTGCATCCGAGTTCGACAGGGAAAGGACTTTACATTGGATTGCAGGCCAGAACATACCCTATTTGACATAGGGTGATTAAAAAAATCACAACTAATTGTATAGTCAATGAAAAATCATGAATCCAGTTGCAAAACGACCTAGACATGCATGGGTACTTACACTAATAGGAATTTGAAAACAATCAGGGCTTAGACATGTTTTAAACATGGTATTCTGATGAACATGAAACAATACATAGTTAAGATCAACGTTAAATTTGCAAGATAGGATGAATCAAATTTAGGGCTTTTAGTGGCAAAAGATGCCTAACATGCATCAGTTCTTACAGTAAAAATCTCGTGGCATGTAGTTAAGTATACAATGAGATCAACTATTAAGAAGAGGGTTCGGGGTCAAGTAAGTTGCAGGACATGAACAATCAAGAATGAAAGATATGCTCGATGGAAAATTATGAAACCAAAGGGCTTTTGTTCCTAATAGACGAGACATCCTACAGAAAAAGTTTCATGGTTTATGCTTGTGATAATGCCTACCTCTGATCATTTTCCTCTCCTAGGGTTAAGACTTGAAGAACTCGGGGAAGAACTTGAGAGATCCTTCCTCTCCATGAATTCTCCTCCTCTTGGCCTCTCATCCTAGTCCAGGAACCTCTTGGCACGAGCTAGGGCCGGCCATGAGGGTTTAAGAGAAGTATTTAAGCTTCTTCCTATTCCCTTTCCTAGTTTAAGTCTAATTCCTATTAAATTCTGAATTTCCTATTTTCCTCTCTCTTTTTAAGCAAGAGATCTCCTATTTGGGTTGGGAGAGAGAGGATTTCGTGGCCAATCAATTAGGGTAGGTTTGGAATCCAAATTCTAACTCAAACTAGCTATTTAATATATTAAATATCTCTTTTCTATTTTAGTAATATTTTAGTTACGAATTTTGGGTATTTCTCTATTATTCCCCTTTTTAAAATCTCTATTTTAACCCACAAATTTCTAATGGGTCCATTTAATAAAGACCATTACTTATTTTCATTCGATGGGTATTATTTAATTCTTTTTCTTCGATTTTCTAATTATTAAGCTTTTATTATTATTATTATTTATTATTATATATATATTTTTGAAAAATCCAAGTTGCTACATCCTCCCCCTCTTAAAAGAATTTGGTCCCCAAATTCATATGATCATAATGAAGGGAATGTCTTACCGAAAAGATCAGGTAGTTCCGTCTGATGGTTCCTTCCAGTTCCCAGGTTGCTTCTTCCACTCCCCGGTTATTCCATAGGACTTTAACCACATGGATTGGACGGTTCCTGAGTTGTTGTATCTTCCGTTCTAGTATCTTGACTGGCTTCTCTTCGTATGTCTCATCCTTGTTCAATACCAAGTTCTCGTGGCGAATGATGTGAGTGGGGTCATACACATATTTCCTAAGCATGGAAACATGGAACACATTGTGTACACATGACAGATCCGGTGGCAACGCCAACCGGTAGGCAACCTCACCAACCCTTTCGAGTACTTCAAAAGGACCGATGAATCTAGGGCTGAGCTTTCCCTTTACCCCGAATCTTTGGATGCCACGAGTAGGAGACACTTTTAAGAACACATGATCACCGACTTGAAATTCCAAGCCTCACCTTCTTTTGTCGGCATAGCCCTTTTTTCTGGATTGGGCAATCTTGAGCCGATCTCTGATTACCTAAATGTCCTTTATGGTACGTTGCACCATGTCTGGGCCTAGCCATTGCTGTTCTCCAACCTCATTCCACCATGCAGGGGATCTACAACTCCTTCCGTAGAGTTCTTCGAATGGTGCCATCTTGATACTCGCCTAGTAACTGTTGTTGTGACGGCCCTCGATACACCGGTACGGTCATACCGACCCACGCCGATATAGCGAGAGTCCTCACAGTGGGACATTTACCCAAACGATACAAACAGCTGAGATACACGCGAATATACAACAGAGTAGCGGAAGTATAAGACCAATGTCTTCATTCATTCATCATCCACATTAAACATACATGCAGTTCGCAATTAACATAAAAGAACTAAAAATCCACATGATTTAAATTGCTGAAATTAATACAAATGTCCACACTTATACATCATTCTCATGATACTTCTAGTACAATGTAAAAATACATACTGTGAAATACACAATTCTCAAGAACTCCAAAAACTAGCTAGTCTCCACGCTCGGAGTCCGTCTCTGCTGCCTCCTCCAAAGGTACTGTGTCACCAACTATACCTGTACGCCGAAGCAAGGAGTGAGTCCAAGGACTCAGCAAGCAACACTACTCATGATATACACTTATAAGTCCTAGTGGTTTCTACATGCACATTACAATTAGCCACACATAGCATGTTAGTCAATTCAAGTTTTCAACCTATCATGAAAGTTCTACAATTTTATACATAACTCATGCTTTCAGATTTCTAAAATAAATTCACCTATCACATGGTCTCTATTCAATTTACTCATGAAACTTTAATCTTTAAAGAATCAAACATGAGAGCTATCAACATGAACATTTACATACATGGAAGGGAAACACAACTAGCATGGATTTTACACATTTTTAAACACATACATGATCCTTTTCACATGCTTTAGGTTGCTGATTTCATATGGTTTCATGGCTGAAAACCTATGCATGAGAGCTACAATAATGCATAAAACATGTCATGTGATCAAACAATCATGCTATCTTTTGCCCGTTTTCACTAATTATCCCTAACATGGATTCTAACATCTTTGCACATAATAACATGACATGACAACATAAATTCACTGATTTCACATGATTTCAGATTTGCCTCACATGGTTTTCAATAACACATTTTCACATCTTTAGTTTCACATTTTTATTTACACAAGTTTTCTCTTTCACATGGTTCACTTTACACATACACATTCACATGTCACTTACATATTTACACATGGACACATACACATTACACATTTCACATTACACATTTTAGGTGCCGTGACACATAGTCCAAACCACCAAAGAAGGACATATACACATCACATTACACATAGACGCCATATAGGCATTCCAATGGCGACTCTTGGACTGCGCAGACCGGGAGAACAAGTCTCCACCCTAACCAGTGGTACTTGTCCACCTCTAGGATTTCCCCCTAATGCCCTTAGGGTCACTTAACACAATGAACTTTCTCAGAGGGACTTTTCCCTGATACAGCTCCACTGCCCTCTACGGAAGCAGTGTCACATTGGCACAGTTACACATTTACACATTTACCGTTTTACACACGGTTTTACACTTTACACTTTCATCACATTCACTTTCTCACTCACATGAATATCTCTGTTTTTCCTAACATGGTACTATAGAATTTCAAGAGTTTAACACACAGTAAACACACTAATTATGTTGGTTTTAAACCATAACTAATCACATTACGATCATATGCACGAATTATCACATTTCACATGAAAATACATAACTTTTTATTTACTGATCCAAATGACCTGAAATGTTAACCACATGCTGTTTTCGGGTTCAAGATGATACCCTCAATTTTTCAGATTTTTCTGAGCTTCATGGAATTTACAGTAAATAAAACACCTAATTAGCATGCCATTCACATTTAATTTAACATGGGGTTTAACACATCTTGTAACTTGCCACTTACTATTTTAAACATAAGTTACTGAATTTAGAATACAACATTACCCTAATTCATACATCTATGGATTGGTCACTACAACCATTCTTGCATGCTTTCATTTTATTCTACTGAATCGGATTTATTAGCACGTTACACTAGCATGGATAATTTACCAAATTTGCAAAACACATATACTGACCCACTGACTTTCATGATCAGACCAAAACCAAGGCCTTCATACAATTCTAATCATGAAAACTAAATTTGCAAGAATCAACAATCCATGTTCACAAGTTTAAGGAATACCATTTCCACATTCACCATCACACCCCACATTCATTCACACACCACAATTTACAAAATACATAGAGTATAAGGTTTACCATATATCCTCATCATGGAAATCATATCGAAATTAAAGTAGAAGAAGGGAAGAACAGTTCACTGTTCTGTCCTGAGGAACTAGGCGGCGGTCTCTGGCCGCTGACTCAGGGTCAGCGGCATGGTCGATGGACGCCAAGCATGATCTGACGTCCAGGGACCTTGCCGTCGAATCAGGTCTGTGCAGAAACACAGACCCGAGCTCTGAATCTTGGGTGAATTGGAGGGTCTAGGACTCGAGGAAAATTCCATAAAAATCACAAAACCAACCTAGACTCATAAGGGACATCAGGGATAGGTCACTTGCCTTTATAAAATTCCTCCAAGGGATCTAGGGCTCGGTGAAGACCTCCTTGGGCAGTCCCAAGAAGTTGCAGAACTCCCTCCAAAGATCACTTCCTCCGGGTTCTTGGATGAGCTCTACAGCAAGGGGTCGATGGGGAAGCCTTCTCCTTTGCTCCAGCTTCCTCCTTGTCGTGGAAGATCTTCAGATCAAGCTCCAAGAGGGTCGGATTTGAGGGTGGTAAGATGGGTTTTCTCACAGCTTTTCTCTCTAGGGTTTTCCTCTCTTTTTCTCCTCTTGCAAGGGTGAAGGGAAGAGTGGGAGAGACCAATTCGGGTTCAGGATTAAGGAGGGTCTCTCTCCCACTCACTAGGGTGATGGGACACCCTCAGAGCCATTGGGGAACATCCCCCCAATGGTGGCCATGCCTTGTTTCAGAAGCTTGCAGCTCTGCTGCACATGCAGGTCAGAGAAGTTGGCGTCCATATTGCTGGACGCCGGGATGAGTGTTGGCGTCCATGCCTGGACGCTGACAACATCTAAACGGCCTGGGCTTGACGCCAAGGTGGCCTTCGGCCAGAACTCTAAATCATGCAGAAAACCATGCATACCATGCATATATACATGCAATATACCTATGGTATTGTATCCATACTATCATCATGCAATACATACATTATTTATGCTTAATATAAACACATGCACACGTAATTATACTAATTAATGCGTACGTAAAATGTACATACATACACAAGTACAAACATACACACATAATACAAATAATGCGACGGAAATTAGAGGGCCTTACACCCTCTCCCCCTTAAAGAAACTTCGTCCTCGAAGTTAGAACGACACTACTCAAACAAAAGGGGATACTTCTTCTTCATCGCATCCTCAAGCTCCCACGTAGCCTCCTCACGTGAGAAGTTCCGCCATAGAACTTTCACCGATGCAATACTCTTGTTCCGGAGATGCTGAACCTTCCGGTCAAGAATGGCTACTGGTTGCTCGACATACGAAAGATCTGGCTGGATCTCCACGGGCTCATGACTAATCACATGAGACGGATCTCGGACATACTTCCTGAGCATAGATACGTGGAATACCGGTGAACGCTAGCCAAAGCTGGGGGTAAAGCTAGCTCGTACGCCACGCTGCCCAAACGTCTGAGAACCTCATATGGGCCAATGAACCTAGGGCTTAGCTTGCTATGCCTGCCAAATCTGACAACACCTCGAGTAGGCGATATCTTCAAGAAGACATGATCGCCAACCTCGAACTCCAAATCCTTTCTCCTGTTGTCGGCATAACTCTTCTGCCTATCCTGTGCCGCAACAAGCCTTTTCCTGATAAGCTGAATCTTATCCGAAGTTTCTTGAACTAACTCCGGTCCGATCAACTGCCTATCACCAGTCTCCTCCCAACATAAAGGAGATCTGCAGGGCCTACCATACAATGCTTCGAATGGAGCCATACCAATACTAGCATGAAAGCTGTTGTTGTATGCGAACTCCACAAGAGGTAAATGACGCTCCCAATCATCCTTCCAATCCAGAACACACACTCTCAACATATCCTCGAGCGTCTGGATAGTCCTCTCAGACTGTCCATCGGTCTGGGGATGAAACGCCGAACTGAGCTTAAGCTCCGAACCTAACGCATCCTGAAGACCCTTCCACAATCTCGAAGTAAATCTCGGATCTCGATCCGAAATGATCGACTTCGGCACACCATGCAATCTAATGATACCGCTAACATACAATCTAGCTAAGCTCTCTACTGACTGTTTCTTCTTCATAGGCAAGAAATGAGCAGTCTTCGAGAATCTATCTACAACTACCCAAATCGAGTCATTGCCCCTTCTAGATCGAGGCAAACCCGATACGAAATCCATAGTGACAGCTTCCCACTTCCATACGGGGATATCCATCCTCTGCATAAGGCCAGATGGTCGCTGCCGCTCGGCTTTCACCTGCTGACATACTAGACATCTAGACACATAATCCGCAACATCTTTCTTCATGCCGGACCACCAAAATGATCTCTTCAGGTCTTGATACATCTTAGTGTTACCCGGATGAATAGAGAATCGCGACCTATGAGCCTCCTCTAACACATGCTCATGGACATCTACCACATCGGGGACACAAACACGGTGCTGAAATCTAATCACACCGTCCTCATCACGAGCAATGCCCGCCTTACCCACTAACTCTAACAATCTAGGATCGGCTTCTGCTGCTCAATCACCTCATCCAAGACTGAGGATCTAAGGGATAGCTGAGCTACAAAAGCCTGACACAACGATGGCTCTAACTCGGTCATAGAGCACGCTGCATCCTCCAACATCTTCCAATCCTGCTGGAGCGAAGACCTCTTTCTACTAAGAGCATCCGCTACGACGTTCGCCTTTCCAGGATGATACTGAAGGTCGAAGTCATAGTCCTTCAAGAAATCAATCCATCTTCTCTGCCTCAGGTTTAATTCCTTTTGGGAGAAAAGATACTTCAAGCTCTTGTGGTCGGTAAACACCTCAAATCTGACACCATAAAGATAGTGCCTCCAGATCTTCAGTGCATGAACCACAACTGCGAGCTCTAAATCATGAGTCTGATAGTTCCTCTCATGCTCCTTCAACTGACGAGAAGCATAAGCCACTACCCTCTCTTGCTGCATGAGCACACAGCCTAAACCAATCTGAGATGCATCCATATAAATGGCAAAACCTTCTAGACCACTAGGCAATACCAATACCGGAGCAGAAGTAAGCTTAGCCTTCAATAGCTGAAAGCTGCGCTCACATGCCTCAGACCATACGAACTTCTCACCCTTTCTGGTCAGCTTTGTCAAAGGGGCGGCGATGGATGAGAAACCCTCAATGAATCGCCGATAGTAACCAGCTAACCCAAGGAAACTACGAATCTCCGAAGGGGTCCTGGGAATCTCCCAATCCATAACTGCCTGGACTTTTGCTGGGTCAACAGCTACACTAGCGCCGGAGATAACATGCCCGAGAAAATGAACCTCGCGCAACCAGAACTCGCACTTGCTGAACTTCGCATACAGCTTGTGCTCACGGAGAACTTCTAAGACTAACCTCAAATGCTGACGGTGTGTGGCCTCATCCGGAGAATAGACCAACACGTCATCAATAAACACACAACAAAGCTATCTAGATACGGACTAAACACCCGGTTCATGAGATCCATGAACGCTGCAGGGGCGTTGGTCAATCCGAAAGGAAGAACCAAAAACTCATAATGTCCATAACGGGTTCTAAATGCCGTCTTGGACCCATCCTCACTCCTAATCCTCAACTGATGATAACCAGATCGCAAGTCAATCTTGGAAAAGACTGATGCCTCTCGCAACTGGTCAAACAGATCATCAATCCGAGGTAAGGGATACCTGTTCTTCACAGTCACCTGGTTTAGCTTCCTATAATCAATGCACAACCGAAGTGACCCGTCTTTCTTCTTGACGAATAATACAGGTGCGCCCCAAGGGGAAACACTAGGGCGAATAAATCCCTTATCGAGCAATTCTTGCAATTGCTTCCTCAACTCGGCTAATTCTGTAGGGGCCATCCGATATGGGGCCTTCGAGATAGGAGAGGTGCCTGGAAGCAACTCTATAGTGAACTCTACCTCCCTATCCGGTGGCAATCTAGACAAGTCGTCGGGAAAGACATCTGGAAACTCCTGCACCACATCGATCTCTGCAAGAGTCAGTGACGAACCAGCATTGGGTACTAGCATAACGCTGGAAAGAAACGCGTCACAACCCTTGTTCACCATGCGCATCACCTTCATGGCAGAGATAACTAACTTTCCCGCTAAGTTCTTTGGCAAGAGATGAGAGAACTCATCCTCACCAGGAATGCGGAAAACAATCTTCTTCCTACGACAATCCACTAACGCATAGTGCTCCTCTAGCCAATCCAGACCAAGGATACAATCATAGTCCTTCATCTTTAGCAAGAAGAAACACCCATCTAGGAATCTATCCTCGATGCACACAGGTAACGACGGAATGCACTTCCTAGTCGATACCTTACCCGCAGGGGTGTGCACAGACAAAGGAACCTCTAACTCCTCAGACTCTATGCCTGACTCTAGGGCTAACTGCCTAGCGAACCGCTTGGAAATGAACGAGTGAGTAGCACCCGTATCAAACAAAACCCGAGCGTGCACACCGAAAAGTAAAACTGTACCTTCGGTGACATGCTTCGCCTGCTCGGCGTCCTCACGAGCTAACGCAAACACTCGAGCTGGGGCTCAAGGCCTTCCTGGTCGTCCTGTAGCTGGCGCGGCTGCCGCTACTGCTGGTACTGGCGCTCCACGCTGAGCTCCCTGCTGAAGTTTTGGGCAATCCTTGATCTTGTGGTCGCTGCTCCAACACTTTAAGCATCTACCCGCTACTAACCAGCACTCGGAACCTCCATGGGTCTTCCCACAATGGGGACACTCTTTCTTCGCACCGGGGGAACGTACAGAAGGTACCTGAGAGTTGCTGACTGCCACTGATTTCTGCGGTGTCTGGTACACCGTTTTCCTCTTATCCTGCCGCTGGAATGTCGCTGTCAGCCTCTTCTGCGAAGCCTTCTTCTCTTCCAGATACTGCTCCATTTCTCCCTCCAGTCTGCAGGCTGCGCTGAGGGCCTCGTCTAGCGTGCGGTGGTCGAACGCCACGAGCCTCGTCCTCAGTGATGGTTTGAGACCCATCACGAATTTCTTGGTCTTCCTGCGCTCATCCTCTACTATATGCGGTGCATATTTAGAAAGTTCAGAAAACCTTGCCTCGTATTCCAGGACGGTCATTGATCCTTGCATCAGGGAAAGGAATTCTTGCTCCATCTTGTCCTGGATATGCTCTGGGACGAACTTGGCTCGGAAGAGCCTCAGGAACGCGTCCCACGCCACATCAACTGCTTCGTCCTCGAAGCGCGTACGCAGTAGGGAGGACCACCATACATCAGCTCTCTCCTGCAATACACCTTCATAAGCACTAACCAACAATTTCTAACTTGACAAACAACATACAAGCATAAACCAAAACATACCTGTAGCATGTAGGTGGCTAAGGTCACCTTGTCCTCATCAGGACACCTGATAGCTCGGAAGATTTTCTCCGTCTCCCTCATCCAGCTTTCTGCCATTAGCGGATCACTCTCCCCCTTAAAAGAGGGTGGGGTCATCCTCTTGAATCGCTCCATGATGGAAGGTCCACCATGGTCCTGAGCTGGGGCCTGAGCCTGCTACATTAAACAATAACAATATACAATAAACACAATATCATGCAATTTAAGTAGCAAACTACTAGGTTGTTTCATTATTCTACCTGGGCCTCCAACTGGGCCTGGAGTGCTGCTGGGTGTGAGCCTGCGTCTGCATGGCTTGCACCAGACCTTGCATAGATACTCCATAGTCCACTGGCGGTGGTGGGGGAAGCACAGGACCCTGTGGGGCCGGGGCCTGCTGCTCCGCCCGCTCCTCACGCCTCTGCTCGTCGTCGCGAGCTGGCACACCTCCACATCGTCCACGGGAAGCCATGGCTGTAATAAAATTTCAGCCACCATTAGAGCTAGGTTACTAAGTTCTCTAACCATTTTCTTATCTATCTTTCATTTCCTATTAGTGTTTTCTACACATGTGGACATACTTAGCATGCAATGGGGATGATGACTTAGGTATATTCATGTGCAATCTCAACCGGTCGCTCTGATACCAATCTCTGTGACGGCCCTCGATACACCGGTACGGTCATACCGACCCACGTCGATATAGCGAGAGTCCTCACAGTGGGACATTTACCCAAATGATACAAACAGCTGAGATACACGCGAATATACAACAGAGTAGCGGAAGTAAAAGACCAATGTCTTCATTCATTCATCATCCACATTAAACATACATGCAGTTCGCAATTAACATAAAAGAACTAAAAATCCACATGATTTAAATTGCTGAAATTAAATACAAATGTCCACACTTATACATCATTCTCATGATACTTCTAGTACAATGTTCAAAATTACATACTGTGAAATACACAATTCTCAAAGAACTCCAAAAACTAGCTAGTCTCCACGCTCGGAGTCCGTCTCTGCTGCCTCCTCCAAAGGTACTGTGTCACCAACTATACCTGTACGCTGAAGCAAGGAGTGAGTCCAAGGACTCAGCAAGCAACACTACTCATGATATACACTTATAAGTCCTAGTGGTTTCTACATGCACATTACAATTAGCCACACATAGCATGTTAGTCAATTCAAGTTTTCAACCTATCATGAAAGTTCTACAATTTTATACATAACTCATGCTTTCAGATTTCTAAAATAAAATTCACCTATCACATGGTCTCTATTCAATTTACTCATGAAACTTTAATCTTTAAAGAATCAAAACATTAGAGCTATCAACATGAACATTTACATACATGGAAGGTAAACACAACTAGCATGGATTTTACACATTTTTAAACACATACATGAACCTTTTCACATGCTTTAGGTTGCTGATTTCATATGGTTTCATGGCTGAAAACCTATGCATGAGAGCTACAATAATGCATAAAACATGTCATGTGATCAAACAATCATGCTATTATTTGCCCGTTTTCACCAATTATCACTAACATGGATTCTAAACATCTTTGCACATAATAACATGACGATGACAACATAAATTCACTGATTTCACATGATTTCAGATTTGCCTCACATGGTTTTCAATAACACATTTTCACATCTTTAGTTTCACATTTTTATTTACACAAGTTTTCTCTTTCACATGGTTCACTTTACACATACACATTCACATGTCACTTACACATTTACACATGGACACATACACATTACACATTTCACATTACACATTTTAGGTGCCGTGACACATAGTCCAAACCACCAAAGAAGGACATATACACATCACATTACACATAGACGCCATCTAGGCATTCCAATGGCGACTCTTGGACTGCGCAGACCGGGAGAACAAGTCTCCACCCTAACCAGTGGTACTTGTCCACCTCCAGGATTTCCCCCTAATGCCCTTAGGGTCACTTAACACAATGAACTTTCTCAGGGGGACTTTTCCCTGATACAGCTCCACTGCCCTCTACGGAAGCAGTGTCACATTGGCACAGTTACATATTTACACATTTACCGTTTTACACACGGTTTTACACTTTACACTTTCATCACATTCACTTTCTCACTCACATGAATATCTCTGTTTTTCCTAACATGGTACTATAGAATTTCAAGAGTTTAACACACAGTAAACACACTAATTATGTTGGTTTTAAACCATAACTAATCACATTACGATCATATGCACGAATTATCACATTTCACATGAAAAATACATAACTTTTTATTTACTGATCCAAATGACCTGAAATGTTAACCACATGCGGTTTTCGGGTTCAAGATGATACCCTCAATTTTTCCGATTTTTCTGAGCTTCATGGAATTTACAGTAAATAAAACACCTAATTAGCATGCCATTCACAATTTAATTTAACATGGGGTTTAACACATCTTGTAACTTGCCACTTACTATTTTAAACATAAGTTACTAACATATGCATGAATTTAGAATACAACATTACCCTAATTCATACATCTATGGATTGGTCACTACAACCATTCTTGCATGCTTTCATTTTATTCTACCGAATCGGATTTATTAGCACGTTACACTAGCATGGATAATTTACCAAATTTGCAAAACACATATACTGACCCACTGACTTTCATGATCAGACCAAAACCAAGGCCTTCATACAATTCTAATCATGAAAACTAAATTTGCAAGAATCAACAATCCATGTTCACAAGTTTAAGGAATACCATTTCCACATTCACCATCACACCCCACATTCATTCACACACCACAATTTACAAAATACATAGAGTATAAGGTTTACCATATATCCTCATCACGGAAATCATATCGAAATTAAAGTAGAAGAAGGGCAGAATAGTTCACTGTTCTGTCCTGAGGAACTAGGCGGCGGTCTCTGGCCGCTGACTCAGGGTCAGCGGCATGGTCGATGGACGCCAAGCATGATCTGGACGTCCAGGGACCTTGCCGTCGAATCAGGTCTGTGCAGAAACACAGACCCGAGCTCTGAATCTTGGGTGAATTGGAGGGTCTAGGACTCGAGGAAAATTCCATAAAAATCACAAAACCAACCTAGACTCATAAGGGGACATCAGGGATAGGTCACTTGCCTTTATAAAATTCCTCCAAGGGATCTAGGGCTCGGTGAAGACCTCCTTGGGCAGTCCCAAGAAGTTGCAGAACTCCCTCCAAAGATCACTTCCTCCGGGTTCTTGGATGAGCTCCACAGCAAGGGGTCGATGGGGAAGCCTTCTCCTTTGCTCCAGCTTCCTCCTTGTCATGGAAGATCTTCAGATCAAGCTCCAAGAGGGTCGGATTTGAGGGTGGTAAGATGGGTTTTTCACAGCTTTTCTCTCTAGGGTTTTCCTCTCTTTTTCTCCTCTTGCAAGGGTGAAGGGAAGAGTGGGAGAGACCAATTCGGGTTCAGGATTAAGGAGGGTCTCTCTCCCACTCACTAGGGTGATGGGACACCCTCAGAGCCGTTGGGGAACATCCCCCCAATGGTGGCCATGCCTTGTTTCAGAAGCTTGCAGCTCTTCTGCGCATGCAGGTCAGAGAAGTTGGCGTCCATATCGCTGGACGCCGGGATGAGTGTTGGCGTCCATGCCTGGACGCTGACAACATCTAAACGGCCTGGGCTTGACGCCAAGGTGGCCTTCGGCCAGAACTCTAAATCATGCAGAAAACCATGCATACCATGCATATATACATGCAATATACCTATGGTATTGTATCCATACTATTATCATGCAATACATACATTATTTATGCTTAATATAAACACATGCACACGTAATTATACTAATTAATGCGTACGTAAAGATGTACATACATACACAAGTACAAACATACACACATAAATACAAATAATGCGACGGAAATTAGAGGGCCTTACAGTTGTTATAGGCGAACTCAATTAGAGATAGATGTTCATTCCAATACCCTTGGAAATCTATGGTGCAAGCTCTCAACATGTCTTCTACTATTTGGTTGGTTCTTTCAGTTTGCCCATCGGTTTGAGGATGGAATGCAGTACTAAACTTGAGTTTAGTACTCAGTGCACCTTGCAGTCCTTTCGAAAAATGAGATGTAAATCTCGGATATCGATCCAAAACAATAGATGATGGAATGACATGTAGTCTTACAATCTCCTTGACATATAAGGCAGCTAGTACCTCCACGAACCACTTACTCTTTATAGGCAGAAAGTGGGCGGATTTGGTTAGTCGGTCCACAGTGACCCATATGGCATCGAGTCCACCACGAGTCTTGGGTAAACCCATGATGAAGTCCATGCCAATGCTTTCCCATTTCCATTCCGGAATATCTAGCGGTCTAAGTACACCGGCAGGGCGCAGGTGTTCCACTTTTAGTTGTTGGCAAGTAAGGCAGTGAGCGGCATGTTCAGCTACCTCTCTTTTCATGTTCGGCCACCAAAATGTTCTTTTCATATCTTGATACATTTTGGTACCTCCTGGATGAATAGTATACTTTGTCTTGTGAGCTTCATCCATTAGTCTTCTCTTTAGTTCTTCATTGTCGGGAATACATGTCCTTCCTTGAAAGACAAGCCTTCCGTCTTCAGTCATTGCAAAGTCCGATCTTTCAGTTAGAGTTTCTTTGACGCGAACTAAGAATGAATCATCGTCTTGTTGAGCTTTGATCTCCTCTAGCAGATCAGATTGAATCTTGATATTGGCAACCAAGACTCGATCATCTCTATGTTCGATACTTAAGTCTAACCTTGCGAATTGTTCTAGTAGTTGCATCTCGCCAAGGACTAGACTTGAGACAAATGCCATTGGCTTCCGACTAAGAGCATTAGCCACGGTATTTCCCTTGCCTGGGTGGTATTGGATGTGGAAGTCGAAATCTTTCAAGTATTCCAGCCATCTCCTTTGTCTCATGTTGAGTTCCTTCTGAGAGAATAAATACTTCAGACTTTTATGGTCTGAGTAGACAGTGAATTGCTCGCCATATAGATAGTGTCTCCAAATCTTCAAGGCGAAGACCACGGTAGCCAGCTCGAGATCATGTACAGGGTAGTTGACTTCATGTGTCTTCAGTTGTCTTGAAGAATAGGCGATGACCTTCCCCTTTTGCATGAGTACACAACCTAGCCCGATTCTTGAGGCATCGGTGTAGACAGAGAAACCTTCCCCCTCTATTGGCAGAGCGAGAACAGGTGCTGAGGTAAGACAGTCTTTGAGGGTTTGGAAACATTTCTCACACTCTTTACTCCAGGAGTATGGATTCTCCTTTCGTGTCAGACGTGTGAGAGGAACGGCAATCTTTGAGAAGTCCTTGATGAATCGCCTGTAATAGCCAGCCAGTCCTAGGAAACTTCTGATTTCGGTGACGTTGGTTGGTCTCTCCCAGTTGAGCACAGCTTCGACTTTGGAGGGATCAATGGAGATGTCGTCCTTTGAGATGACATGGCCCAAGAAGGATACTTCTTTGAGCCAGAATTCACACTTGCTAAGCTTCGCGTATAGCTTGTTTTCTCGCAAAACTTGTAGTGATGTCTTCAGGTGTTCTTCATGCTCTTCCTTGGTCTTGGAGTATATGAGGATGTCGTCGATAAGGAGGACCACGAACTTGTCGAGGTAGGGCCGATATATGCTGTTCATGAGTTGCATGAAGGCTGCAGGGGCATTGGTTAGCCCAAAAGGCATAATGACGAATTCATAATGTCCATACCTACTCCTGAAAGCCGTCTTGAAGATATCGTCCTCCTTGATCCTCATTTGGTGGTAGCCATATCGAAGATCGATCTTGGAGAAATATTGAGCTCCCAATATTTGGTCGAACAGTTTGTCGACTCTGGGCAAAGGGTACTTGTTCTTGATGGTGAGTTAGATTGAGTTGTCGATAGTCGATGCACAACCTCATCGATCCATCTTTCTTCCTTAAGAGTAGCACAGGTGCTCCCCATGGGGAAGTACTTGGTCTGATGAACCCCTTTTGTAGTAGCTCCATCAGTTGCGCCTTCAATTCCTTCAGCTCAGCAGGTGACATCCGGTACGGTTGACGCGATACCGGTGCGGCTCCAGGAACCAGCTCAATGGCGAAGTTGACATCTCGTTCAGGGGGAATCCCTGACAGGTCTTCGGGGAAATACATCTGGGTAGTCCTGTACTATATGTATGTCTTCTATCTTGGAACCCTTCTTTTCCACTACTACGGCTGCTAGGAAAGCAATACAACCTTTCCTCATCATGTTGTGGGCTTTTATGGCGGAGACTAGAGACATCCGTCTCTTATGTCTAATCCCAGAGAATGGCATTTTAGGAAAGTCACTAAAGGTGACCTTCCCTTTCTTACAGTTGACACTTGCCCCATAAGCGGACAACCAGTCGGCTCCCAAAATTACATCATAGCCTTCCATGGGCATACACACCAGGTTGGCCTTTAGGTTATGGTTTCCGATCATTACATCAGCAGAGGCAAAGTATTTGTTCAATTTCTCCTTTTCCCCTAGTGGCGTTGTGACAGAGAACTCACAACCCATGGATATAGGTTTAGCATTCACAGTATCAGCAAAGTTTTGAGATATAAATGAATGAGTGGCTCCAGTATCAAATAAAACAAATGCTGATAATGAGAAAACTTGAAGGGTACCTTCTACCACGCCACCCTCCATAGCAGGTTCCTCATCATGCAGGGCTTGCAGTCGGCCCTGTTTCTTAGGTGCATTAGGGCGCCTTTCATTCTCTTTCAGTAGCGGGCACTCGGGGATGCGGTGCTCGCGACTTCCGCAGTGCAGACATGTGCCGACTTTCCTCCAGCATTCATCAGCCGTGTGACCAGGCTTGTCACAGTGTTTGCAGTGGCTCTTTGTTGGAGTGTTGGGTACGAAAACCTTGGGTTTCCTTTCTTGGCTAGATCTCTCCGTGATGTTGAAGGGACGCTTCTTGCCGTTGTTCGGCTTAGCAGATGATTGACCAGAGGTGAATTCCTTTTTCACGAACTTTCCTTTGATACGGTCGATGAAGTTCACAACATCTTCTAGCAGCTGAGCCCTCTTCACCATCTCAGCGTAGGTCTGGATGTCGGGAGGTGCCAGTTGGGTAATGTATTGAGGCTTAAGGCCGTTGAGGAAACGCTTAGCCTTCATTCTCTCGGTGTTCACCAAGTGCTCAGCATACCTTGCCAGTCTAGAGAACTGGGCTTCATATTCGGCCACAGTCAAGCACCGCTGTTTAAGAGCAGTGAATTCTGCAGCCTTCTTTTCTTGAACACGCTCGGAGAAGTATTTGGAGTTGAACACTTCTTTAAACTTGTTCCAGGTGAATTGCCCATTCTCTCTAGTAGCTTCCACTGACTCCCACCAAGCGCGGGCTTCCTTCTCCAGTTGGAACGTGGCCAGTAGCAGCTTGTCCCCCGCTGCACATTGCATGACACGGAAAATTCTTTCCGTCTCTTGGAGCCAGTGCTCAGCTTCATCCAGATCCGTGGATCCGTTGAACCTAGGTGGGTTCAGACTTCTGAAGTTGCGATGCAGATCGCCTGCACCATGATTGCCACCTCCTTGAGTAGCTTGCACAATGGCGCGTGTCAGTTCTTGGATGGTTTGTTGCATGCCTCTCATTTGAGCACGTTCGGCAGTCATCTTGATGGCTTAGTTCCTACAAAATAACTTCTTGTCATGATATTGATGTGGAATTTAATTTATGCGTGTGTGAGTTTATTTTAACTAGTTACCCTTGGCTCTAACCTCAACTCACATAGGTAGATAATTGACTCTAGTCGAGGCAGGTTAACCTAGATCATCTTATACTTAAGATTAACCTAGGCTCTAATACCACAAAACTGTCACACCCAGACGCGGAATATCGGAACGTGAGGCAGTTGCAAGTAAAGGGTATAGAGTGAGTACTAGACATCAAACCATTGCACAGTGAATAATACTAAAGCGAATTCATTTCATTAATAACTTTCCCATGTCTAGTTACAACCACTAATATCAGAGCCAATCTATAAGGCCCAATTACATTGAAATTAAGCAAAAGACTAAATTTCAAACCTAACTATTACAACGCTAAACATAGCAATAGGACACTAGGGTACTCGTGACGTCACTCCAGGTCGTTCCCATCCTCTTGAGTGTATG